>JAABKJ010007545.1:111579384-111778840 GCA_011634705.1 Andricus grossulariae | reverse complement strand
TTTAAATCTTTGATATCCTTTTTAAATATTTTAGAATCTTTAAAATGAAATCTTCTCAAATCTAGTGAAATCTTGGAAATATTTTGGAATGTTTGAAAATATTTGTGAATTGCTCTGAAATTTATGAAATCTTTTAAAATATTTGAAATCTTCTGAAATCTCAGGAAATCCTTTAACATCTTTGCTTACATTGTGAAAGTTTTTGGAATCTTCAAAATGAAATCTTCTAAAATCTGCTGAAATCTTTTGGAACGTTTGAAATATTTTAAAATTTGTTAAAATCTTTAAAATCTTTAGAAATCAATGGAATTTTCTGAAATATTTTTGAATCTTCAAAATCTTTTGGAATGTTTGAAATCTTTTAAAATTTTTCGAAATCTTTGAAATTTCTTGTAATTTGTGAATTCTTTGAAATCTTTTGGAATCCTTTGGAACAACTGAAATCTTTTGAAAGCATTCAAATCTTTTGTAATGTTTGAAATTTTTTAAATTCTTTGTAAATTTCTTTAAAATCTTTTGAAATGTGTGAAATATTCTGAAATCTTTTGAAATCTTTGAAATATTTTGGAGTGTTTGAAATCTTTTTAAAATATTTTTGAATGTTTTGAAACATTTTGCAATCAGTGAAATCTTTTAAAATTTCAGGAATCTTTTATAATCTTTTGGAATGTTTGAAGTCTTTGTGAAATCTTTAAAAAAAAATTTTGAAATCTTTTGTAATGTTTCAAAATATTTGTGATTTGCTATGAAATCTTTTAAAATATTTTAAAACATTAGAAATCTTCTGAAATCCTTTAAAATCTTTGATATTTTTGTGAAATGTTTTGGAATCTTAAAAATGAAATCTTCCAAAATTTGCTGAAATCTTTGAAATCTCTTGGAATGTTTGAAATCTCTTAAAATTTTTTGTAATCTTTGAAATCTTTTGAAATCTTTGAAATCTTCTGAAATATTTTGAAATCTTTAAAATCTTTTGGAATGTTTGAAATCTTTTAAAATTTGTCGAAATCTTAGAAATTTCTTGATTTTGTGAAATCTTTTGAAATCCTTTGAAAAATTTGAAATATTTTAAAATTTCTTTAAATCTTTGAAATCTTTAGAAATCTGTGAGATCTTTGAAATCTTCTGAAATCTTTTGGTATGTTTGAAATCTTTCTGATTTAAAAAAAATTTTTTTTAATCTTTTGAAATGTTTTAAAATTTTGGACATCGTTGAAATCTTCTCAAGTCTCTGGATATCTTTGAAATCTTTTGGAATGCTGGAAATCGTTGAAATCTTTTGGAATGCTGAAAATCTTTGTGAAACCTTTTTGAATTTTTTGAAAACTTTAGAAACGTTTTAAAATATTTAATATTTTTATGAAATCGTTTGAAATCTTTTAAATTCTTTGTAAATTGCTTTGAAATGTTTTGAAATCTGGGAAATCTTCTGAAATCTTTAAATTCTTTTGGAATTTTTTAAATCTTTCCGAAATATTTTTGAATGTTTTGAAACATTTTGAAACCAGTGAAATCTTTTGAAATCTGTCATATCTTTAAAATCTTTAGAAATCCTTTAAAATCTTTGATATATTTGTGAAACGTTTTAAAATCTTTAAAATGAAATCTTCTTAAACCTACTGAAATCTTTGAAATCTTCTGAAATATTTGTAAATCTTGAAAATCTTTTGGAATGGTTGAAATATTTGAGAATTTTTCGAAATTTTTTTAAATCTTTCAAAGTCTTTCTTATGTTTGTGAAATGGTTTGAAACCCTTGTAATTATTTCTGAATTGCTTTGAAATCTTCTTTTTTTTAAATATGTGAAATTTTTGTCTTTTTCTCAAATCTTTTTAAATCATTAAAATCTTTTTTAATATTTTGCAATCTTGAAAATCTTTTGCAATGTCTTAAATATTTAAAAAATTGTTGGAATCTGTAAAATCTTTTGAAATGTTTGAAATCTTATTTAATGTTTCTAAATCTTGAAAGTGTTTTGGAATGTTTGAAATCTGTTAACATTTTTTTAAATGTTTGAGAAATCCTTGAAATTTCGTGAAATTTGTGAAATCTTTTGAAATCTGTTGTACCATTTGAAATCTTCAAGAAATCTTTCAAAAATCTTGTTTAATTTCTTTAAATCATTGAAATCTTTTGAAATCTGTCATATCTTTAAAATCTTTTGAAATCTTTTGAAACCTTTGAAATCTTTTAAAATTTTTAAAATCAGCGACTAGTAGCATTTTTTGAAATTGAATAAGTTGGACAGCATTTTTTCGAAAATTAACCTGGACAACCTGGAAAAGTAATGTAATTTTGAACCCGGACTTCTGTACCAGGCCTGAAAATTGTTTTGTTTAAATATCGTAAGTTTCCAAATAGTGTACTTCTTGGTACCTAAATTGTTGGAAAATTGGAAAATTTGTATGAGTAAGTAATACTATACTGAATCGAAGGAATACAGCATATATCAGATAGAACAAGGCACAAAACTACTCCGTGGCCAATTTCCGAGGTTCGGCACTTTCGAAGAAAGGGTACGAAGTTATCTCAAGGAGATAATCACAATTGGTTCCGGGATTCCCGTAATGCCGAAAACATTCTCAATATTGCAGATTGCAATGAGACATGCAAGTCTCACTTTTTTCCCTTTTTTTTTCTTTTTTCACCTCGTTGGAGGTGAAAAGATTCGAGACACACGCCCGCTGGTAATGGGCCTACCTAAGGACCTTCACCAAACCTTCAACACCAACTTAACAACGTCATCTTCAATTCGACCCCTTTATCGTCTCCCTTAATTTAACTCAGCACTTTTTTTTTTTTAGTTTTTTTTTTACCTGCTAGCCTGCGTGTCCGTAGACGAGATCAATTGGAGGTGTCAATTTGAGTCGGGAACCTTACAAACTTACATCAACTCGAGGATATCTTTTTAATTCGAAACCTATCGATTCTCAACTCGAATAACGTTTGGCACCCTAGAAGTTCCTGATTAATTGAGTATTCTAACTTTACGTCCCACTCGGGTACAAAACAAGAAAACATGAATTTTCAATTAATATTTATAAGATAAGTTATTAAAGTTGTTTCAAAGATGTCAAACATTTTGAGACATATCAAAAGATTTAAAAAAATGTAAAAAAAATCACAAAGGTTTGAAACATACCAAAAGATTTTAAAGATTTCAGAACATTTTAGAAGATTTCGAAGAATTCGCAGATTTCAAAGATTTCATATTTTTTTAAAAAATTTCACAAAGATATCTAAGATTTTAAAAGATTTACAAATATTTCAGGCGATTTCAAAATTTTTTTAAAGATATCATAAAGATTTCGAAGATTCCTAACGATTTCGAAGATTTCAATAGATTTTAGAAGATTTTATTTGGAAGATTCCAAAACATTTCACAAAGATGTCTAAGATTTAAGAAGATTTTAAAAGATTTTAGAAATTTAAAGACGATTTAAAAAGATTTCATGAAGATTTCAAACATTCCAAAATATTTCAAAGATTTCAAAATATTGCAAAAGATTTCAAAGATTTTAAAGTAATTTACAAAGAATTCAAAGATTTCAAACGATCTTACAACGATATCAAATATCTTAAAAAAGATTTCAAAAGATTTCAGAAGATTTTAAAAGATTTCAAAAATTTTAAAAAGATTTCACAAAGATTTCAAACATTCCAAAATATTTCATACAGATTTCAATAGATTTTATAAGATTTCATTTTGAAGATTCCAAAACATTTCACAAAGACGTCTAAGATTTCAGAAGAGTTTAGAAGATTTTAAAGCAATTCACAAAAAATTCAAAGATTTCAAACAATCTTACAATGATATTAAATATCTTATAAAAGATTCAAAAAGATTTCAGAAAATTTTAAAAGATCTCACGAAGATTTCAAACATTCCAAAAGATTTCAAAGATTTCAATAGATTAAAGAAGATTTCATTTTGAATATTCCAAAACAATTTACAAATATGTCTAAGATCTCAGAAGATTTTAAAAGATTTCAAAATTTTTAAAAAGATTCCACAAAGATTTAAAAAGATTTCACAAAGATTTCAAACGTTCCAAAATATTTCAAAGGTTTAAAAAGATTTCAGAAGATTTCAAATATTTCAAAACATATTAAAAGATTTCATTGATTTCAAAGCAATTCACAAGTATTTCAGAAGATTCCAAACATTTCAAAAAAATTAAAAGATTTCATAAAGATTTTAAAATATTTCACAAAGATTTCACATGTTTCAAAATATTTTAAAGATTTCAAAATATTTCCAAGATTTCAAAACATTTTGAGCGGTTTCAAATTTTTTTAAAGATATTATAAAGATTTCAAACATTCCAAAATATTTCAAAGATTTTACAGGTTTCAAAAGATTTCAGAAATTTCAATAGATTTTAGAAGATTTCATTTGAAAGATTCCAAGACATTTCACAAAGATGTCTAAGATTTCAGAAGATTTTAAAAGATTTCAAAAATTTTAAAAAGATTCCACAAAAATTTAAAAAGATTTCACAAAGATTTCAAACATTCAAAAATATTTCAAAGATTTCAGAAGATTTCAAATATTTCAAAATATATTAAAAGATTTCATGGATTTCAAAGCAATTCACAAATATTTCAAAACATTCCAAAACATTAAATTTGTTAAAAAGATTTCATAAGGATTTGAAAAGATTTCAAAAAGATTTCAAACATTCCAAAATATTTCAATGATTTCAAAAGATTTCATATATTTCAAAACATATTAAAAGATTTCATGGATTTCAAAGCAATTCACAAATATTTCAAAACATTCCAAAAGATTAAATTTTTTTTAAAGATTTCACTAAGATTTCAAACATTTCAAAATATTTTGAAGATTTCAATAGATTTTAGAGGATTTCATTCTAAAGATTCCAAAACATTTCACAAAGATGTCAAAGATTTCAGAAGATTTAAAAAGATTTCAATAAATATAAATATTTAATATAAATAATATAATATAAATTTATTGCTTTCAATGTTTCAAAAAGATTTCACAAAGATTTCAAACATTCCGAAATATTTCAAGGATTTCAAAAGATTTCAGAAGATTTCAAATATTTCAAAACATATTAAATGAATTCATGGATTTCAAAGCAATTCACAAATACTTCAAAACATTCCCCAAGATTAAATTTTTAAAAAAGATTTCACTAAGATTTCAAATATTAGAAAAGATTTTAATGATTTCCAGATATTTCAGAAGATTTCAAATATTTCAAAAAAATTAGAAGATTTCAAAAGATTTCCAATATTTCAAAACATTTTAAGCGATTTCCAATTTGTTTAAAGATATTATAAAGATTTCGAACATTTTAAAAGATTTCTAAGATTTTACAGGTTTCAAAAGATTTTAAAGCAATTCACAAAGAATTCAAAGATTTCAAACGATTTTAACACGATATAAAATATCTTAAAAAAGATTTCAAAAGATTTCAGAAAATTTAAAAAGATCTCACAGAAATTCCAAACGATTTAAAAAATTTCAATAGATTTGAGAAGATTTCATTTTAAAGATTCCAAAAAATGTCACAAATATGTCTAAGATTTCAGAAGATTTAAAAAGATTTCAAAAATTTTAAAAAGATTTCACAAAAATTTTAAAGATTTCACAAAGATTTCAAAAGTTCGAAAACATTTCAAAGGTTCAAAAAGATTTCAGATTTCAAATATTTCAAAACATATTAAAAGATTTCATGGATTTCAAAGCAATTCACAAGTATTTCAGAAGATTTCAAACATTTCAAAAAAATAAAAGGATTTCACAAAGATTTTACATATTTCAAAATATTTCTAAGATTTCGAAACATTTTAAGCGGTTTCAAAAATTTGTAAAGATATTATAAAGATTTCAACCATTCCAAAAGATTTCAAAGATTTCACAGGTTTCATAAGATTTTAAAGATATTCACAAAGAATTCAAAGATTTCAAACGATTTTACCACGATATCAATTATCTTGAAAAAGATGTCAAAAGATTTCAAAAATTTCCATAGATTTTAGAAGATTTCATTTGAAAGATCCCAAAACATTTCACAAAGATGTCTAAGATTTCAGAAGATTTTAAAAGATTTCAAAATTTTTTTTTTAAATTTCACAACATTTTTGAAAGATTTCACAAAGATTTCAAATGTTACAAAATATTTTAAAGATTTGAAAAGATATCCAAGATTTCACACGATTTTACAACGATATAAATTATCATAAAAAAGATTTCAAAAGATTTCAAAAGATTTTAAAAGATTCCAAAAATTAAAAAAAAATTTAACAAAGATTTAAAAAAATTTCACAAAAATTTGAAACATTCCAAAATATTTCAAAGATTTGAAAAGATTTCAGAAGATTTCAAATATTTCAAAACATATTGAAAGATTTCATGGATTTCAAATAAATTCAAAAATATTTCAAAATATTCCAAAAGATTAAATTTTTTTTTAAAGATTTCACTTAGATTTCAAACATTAGAAAAGATTTCATAGATTTTACAGGTTTTAAAAGATTTTAAAGCAATTCACAAAGAATTCAAAGATTTCAAACGATTTTACCACGATAACAAATATCTTAAAAAAGATTTCAAAGGATTTCAGAAAATTTTAAAAGATCTCACAGAGATTTCAAACGTTCCAAAAGATTTCAAAGATTTGAATAGATTTTAGAAGATTTCATTTTAAAGATCCCAAAACGACCCCCGGACTCGGGAAATATTTTTTATGGGGGATTTTGAGGTTATGTCAGAACCCTGACGTGCTGGGGTTTCTTGAACCTCGGATTTGGATTCAGCGACCCAAAAAACATACAATAAACATAGTCTGACCCCTGGACTCGGAAAATATTTTGTTATGAGGGATTTTGAGGTTATGTCAGAACACTGACGTGCTGGGGGTTCTTGAACCTCGGATTAGGATTCAGCGACCCCAAAAACATACAATTAACATAGTCTGACCCCCGGACTCGGAAAAAGATTTTTTATGGGGGTTTTTGAGGTTATGTCAAAACCCTTACATGCTGGGGGGCTTTGGACGGGCCCATTTTATGGGACCAGAGGAAATTACAACACGATCAGTAGTCGACATACTAGGCTTCGTCAAGAGGTCTGGGTTCAACTGCTGAGAGCGAATAAGTAAGGAAGTGGTACAATAGGCTTTATAGCTTGAGCGCCAGAGGAGCTCTCCATGGGCTCCTCGTCCGTCCTAAAACTAACTAACTAACTAGGTGATTTATCTATACTTGATATTATTTTATACATCCTTAAATGCGAGATCCATACCGAATCGTCTATTTTTAACGGCGGTGCACTTTTAAACTCATGCCTCTTTTGTAATTACTCGCTTGCTTTTCTTTTCTTATTTTCTCTTTTCCAAGGACAAATCCTGACCGAAGAAAGTACCTCATTTACTTGGTACGATGGGAAGTTTAGGTTTAGTGCGGTATGCAAGTAATCCCATATTCACATCATCCGATTTCTTAATTAGGGCTTCAACTATTTTTACAGCTGCTTCTATACAACCATTACTTTAAGGATATCTCGGTGAACTAGTATATAATTCAGCGACTTATCCTGCCAAATATATTTTTCAAGTTCATCGTGAATTGATTTTCGACACTAAGAGTATAATTAAAGACTCTGCAGTGATTTTGGTCTTTGGTGAATGTCGATTTCCTTCCTAGATGTTTAAGGAATGTCAAAACAATCCTTAAGAAGAATTCAACGACCTTCACTTTGAGGAGATGTTTTCATCGCATTCATTGTAAAGTGATTTCCAACTCTAATTCTATCACCAAACAATCTCCCGTAACATAGCTCTGTAGGATACGTCGATATCCTTTCTTGGATGTTTCGGGAATGTTAAAAAATTCTTAAAATGAATTCGAACACTTTCTCTGCTAGTATATGTTTCAAACGTTCTTTGTGATTATATTTTCGACCCTAATAGTTGACGGGTACAGAACTTTTGATTGAATGGGTTTCATCTACAAAATATTAGACATATAGCCAAATCTAACACAAATTTCTTCAGGGGGATAAAATTATAATAATAGCAATTGTTTAAGTAATAATTGTCAACTTTTTTATTAGTTTTCTTTTGAATTAATAATTTTCTGGTTCAAAATTATGAAAAAGTTGAGTAATTAGACAAATAAATCTGTGTATGACTAAATCTAATATATATTTAATTGCTGTTATTCATAATATTATTAAGAATAGCGCTTATTAGTTGACATTGAACTCTGCGCTGTGCGGGGAATCACTCATTTGTAGTTTGTTTTTGCAAAAAAAAATAAATATATAAAAACGCGGAGTTTGCTAAAACGTGAAATATTAAATAAATTGTGATATCAGTTTTAAGGAGTTTAGCATTCACATTTTTCTCTTGAAACTAGCTCTAATGAAATATAAATATCTGAGGACAATTTTGACGCCTACAATCTATGAGATAACGATTATATGACATATGTATTATCTACTGTAAAAAAGCACTAATATATTCAGCAGTTACATTGTTAATCAAGTTCTTCATAATTACATTGAAAAGTTTTTTGTTGAATTTAAAAAGATGAGGATTGGTCATATGATTGTCTTATCTTCGTTGCTTATGATCAACTTTATTCGTGAATATAATAATATAATATATCTATTGTTTTAATGACATTTTTCAAGCCATACGCTAATCAGAATTTGTGCGGTTTAATCTACAATCTCTCCCAAGTGCTATTTTCTTTCAAACCTTATTTTAGTTTGTCCGAAACGAGTATGAATTTAATCTGAATTTATTCCGGGGAATCCAGAATGTGTGTGCTATAGAAAATAGAATTCAAAAAGTGTCTCTATTGAAACAGTATTTAGACCATATGTTCACGTCTACATATAGATAAGGATATCGACATATCCTAAAGAGCTATGTTACGGGAGATTTTTTGGTGATAGAATTTTCAACCAAAAAGATGAATTTTTAACAAAATACTTATAATTCTTCAACCAGAAAAGATACATTTTCAACAAGAAATACAACAGTTGATATTTCGACCCAGAAAGATTTTAATTTTTAACCAAAAAAGCATAATCAGCCAGAAAAGACGGGTTTTTTAAACACAAAGGATAGCATTTCAACAAAATTGTTTAATTCAAAGAAATAACAAAATAAATGTAACCAAAAAGATAACTTTTCAACGAGGAAGGTTAATTTTCTATCTAGAAATTTTCAACAAAATATATCAATTTTATACCCAATAGTTGAACATTCAAGTAGACAAGATCATTTTTCAACCAAAAACGGAGCTGAAAACACGAATTTCGTCATTGTCCTTCATTTGTTATCAAGTGCAACGTCCGAATCCAAAGATGCCTCTTTGCACGCAGCTTCCTTATGAATTTTGAAAATATAAAAATTATATCATGAGTATGGTAATATTATTAACAGTTATTCGCTTTTTATATGAAAGCACGTAGCATCTGATAGAAATAAACGCAAGCGACGAATTTTTTATTTTTAGCTTCGCAGAAATTTCTATTTCACGATTAAATACTCTTTATGACTACTCAGCATTCACGCAATATAAATTTTACATATTTTCAATTATCAATTGTCTAGATTTGGCAATGAGCTGAATGCAAGATTTCTGAAACTGTGATTATGACGCGAAAATATATTGATTATCATCATTCGGTGGAAGATCGAAATCATTGTTACGAATGCACCACGTCCATGTTTTCTTTATTAAATTTCTAATTTTTTGTGGACTTTTGTGAAACTCCCTTACACATCCTAAAGAGTCTTACTTTTCTTATGATCCTAACCTCCTACTGTTTTCTATATTGCACTGCATGTATCGCTTCATGTGAGAAATGTCAATTCCTGCGATTTCGACGCTGCACACCTTCGATCACACAAGGAATACACAGGGAGAATTCAATCATCTGTTTCTTATTGCAGAGTTGAGTTCGCAGTTCGACTGCTTACCTAATGGTGCCCCTATTCCGTATGTTCCTCGTTCTCGACATTCTGACTCTCCGGACGGAAATCTTTCTCCTGCGAGGTCTCTTCCTTCAGCCGACCCTGAAAGCTCTCTTCGTGCCAGGTCCAAGTCTCCTCCTGCCAGCCGTTCTTCTTTACGCATACTTGGATTTACAGTTGGAGAACCGAAGAACAAACTGTATTATCAACGTCCGACGGTGACATCTTTGCAATAGTGGAAATCGGGCAATATAATAAAATATTTCGTGGAATATATACAAAAAGAACTGGCTTCGAAAAAAGTGCGAAAATAAACATGTACAGCGACAAGATTGGAGAAATGAGTTCGGAAGAAATAATGGAAACTCCATTAGGCACTCATGCAAGAATCTCAAAGATATTTAACCAGATATTTATCCACACTAATAATTTATTTTGAAAAAT
This sequence comes from Andricus grossulariae, assembly GCA_011634705.1. NCBI lineage: Eukaryota > Metazoa > Arthropoda > Insecta > Hymenoptera > Cynipidae > Andricus > Andricus grossulariae. The sequence goes on along the minus strand of JAABKJ010007545.1, from coordinate 111,768,434 downwards.
GTAAAACTAACATCTAATATTGTTTTTATGTCACAAGTGATTGATAATCCTTTTCTTAAAAAGGTTTAGTCACCAGATTTTGCATACATTGTTGTTGAAACCCCGATTGGTTGCTACGATGCGTCAATATGACTTCAAGTAGTTATATCCAGTTTGTTTATTACTAATAAGAATATACAAGGGTGCTCTTCGCAACATAAAGTTGGTTCGCAGTGATTCTTTTGTTTCTTCATTATTTCATTTCGAGATTGGTGCTCTATCAGAAAGTGACAGTTTATGTCATTTTGACGTTTCAATAATAATTTAAAAGTTGTAAAAACAATCATTGTGAATTGATTTCCGACCTCCGTAGTATAATCAATAATCTCTCTTCGGTTTTTTTGCTAGAAAATGTCGATTTTCTTGCTTGAATATTTGAGGGATGTTAATAATAACACCAAACATTCTGTAAACACAAAATCGTGTGTATGTCAAGTTCATTGGTACAGAACTTTTAATTGAAATGGCTTAGGTAAAAGTTTTCTCATTTTTTTGCTATTCCCCTTTCGAGTTATTGATCTGCTGCTTCGTAGTTACAAAAACATTGTATAATTAGACATTTTGATAAAAATCTATTTTCTGTACATTTGGTGCTGGGCCGTTTATCAATCCTAGCTTATTACTAATGCCTATTTAAACATTAATATAAACGCGTATGTTTCGAAAATAAGTACTTTTGACACATAGACCAGACCATGACAAATAAATCTGTGGACAACATTCAATATCTAATAGTTCTAATCAAATGTAAATATCATAGAATGACAGGTTTGACGTATATAATATAGGAGACTAAGATTGTACGGTATATGTAACATATACTGTAATAAAGTACGAAAATATTCAGCAGTTAGATTGTCAATCCAGTTCTTCATAGTTACATTTTTCTTCGAGTTAGAGAATATGAGAATTATTTGCATGCTTGTACTATCCTTGACATTTTTCCTCAATTCTATTGGTAAATATAATGATATAATATATCTATAAATGTAACTACACTTTTTTAAACTATAAGCAAATCAAAATTTGTGCGATATAATGCACATTGCACAATCTACCGCAATTGCTATTTTCTTTTAAGCTTTATTTCAGTTTGTCCGAAGTAAGAATTTAATATGAATTTATTCCGGGGAAATCCAGAACGTCTGTGTCACAGAAAATAGAATTTGAAATGTCTGCTTATTGATAAAAAATTCATACCATATGTTTACGTTCTCATATAGATGAATTTTTAATCAAATGGTTGAGTTTTAAATACAAAAATTAATTTTTTAACTAAATGATTGAATTTTCAACCAAAAAGATGAATTTTTCACCAAATAAATTAATTTCCAACCAAAGAAATGAATTTTTAAGAAAGTTATTTAATTTTCAACTGAAAAATATAAATTCTCAACGAAAAATATAATAGTTGATATTTCAACCAAATTTGACAACACATGCTAATAATTATTGATGTATTTATCAATTCTTATCATAGAAAAAATCACGTTTCTTTCCTTTTTCATCTTATAAGCCTTTCTGGATCAGGAATACGAATAAATATCACGTAATTACTGAGTAATCATAAAGAATGTTTAGTCATGGAATGGAAATTACTGCGGAGCTAGAAATGCGAATTTCGTAATTTCGTTTATTTGTTATCAGATATTTATCATCTTATAAGTATGATAATATTATTAAGAGTTATTCGGCTTTTATTAAAGAGGAGGGGAAAATTTGTCTAAGCAAGCGACGAGTCTTTTACTTGTAGCTTCGCAGAAATTTCCATTCCACAATTTAACATTTTTTTATTATTACTCAGCAATTACGCAATATTTATTCGTGTACTTGGTCCAGATGAGAAAATAAATTATTTTACAAACAAAACATCTACAAATATTTGCAGCTCACCCTAGAAGGATGATTGTGAATATAATAATATAATATATCTATGATTTTAATTACATTTTTTCAAGCTATATGCAAATCAAAGGGCCACGCACAAAACCAATTGAAAAAATGTCTCCGTCAAATTGGCTGAAACTTACAGAAAATGATGCTTTTGGAATGCCGAACAAAAGTCTTCACGGGCAGAACAAGACCCTATAATTAGTTTTCGAGCTATGGGATATATAAGTACCAGATTTTCAAGTATCCTGTGACTATGCGTAGAATAAGCTAGAGATGCAGCTTAACGTACATTAGAGTTTTTATCAGGGCATTTTTTATCATAGGATCTTATTGTGCCTGTAGAGAGTTTTGTTTGGCATGCCGAGAACATCATTTTCTGAAAGATTTAGCCAATTCAACGGAGAAATTTTCTCCATTGGTTTTTTGCAAGGTCTTTTGTGCGATTTAATCTACATATATCCCAATTGATATTTTCTTTCAAATCTTATATCAGTTTGCCCGACGTGAGTACGAATTCAATCTGAATTTATTCCGATGGAATCCAGAATGTGTGTGTTATATAAAATAGAATTCAAAAATTGTCTCTATTCATACGGAATTTGTACCATATGTTCACGTCCAAATATAGATGAATTTTTAACAAATGGTTGAATTTTGATCAAAATAGAATAATTTTCGGATAAAATGATGAATCTTCAACCTTTTCTTGGTTTCAATAGAGTTAAGAATGTTACAAAATCGCGTCGTTTTATTAATTTTCTTTATTTTTCACGTTTTCAATTTTTATACCCCCTTTAAAATTATTATATACAGTCCTAAGTAAATGTATTTATTTGTATCATGCAATTAGTTTCTTCTGTCACAATGATAAGCAATTTCTCACAAATACTTAACTCACAGCTTATTGTGCTAAAGCTTATGAATATAGCGTTAATCCTGAAAAGTACATGTCAAGCTCAGTGGAGTAATGATAATAAAAGAAACGCTTATGAAACTCTTTTACACACACTGAAGAGCCCTACTTTTCTCATTGTTTTCACTTTCTAGTAGTTCCTATATGTCAATACATGTATCGTTTTATGTGAGAAAAGAACATTTCTGCACACGTCCGATCACACAAGGTATACATGCGGAAAATTTAATCCTCTATTTCTTGTTGCAGAGTTGAGTTTACAATTCGACTGTTTACCTAACGGCGCCCCTATTCCGTATGCACCTCATTCCGGACCTTTATATTCTCCTGAAAGACATAATTTACCTGCCAGGTCTTTTTCTCCTGATAATTTTAAAAGAACACTTCGCGCCAGGTCCAGGTCTCCTCCTGCTGAGCCTCAAAGCTTTCTTCGTATCAGGTCCCGATCTCCTCCTGCCGAGACTCAAAGCTCTCTTCTTGCCAAGCCCAGGACTGCTTCTACCAGGCATTCTACTTCGCACATACTTGGATATACATTTGAAGAACTTAGATCTGTTCGGTTTATTCCCAAGACGAATCCGAACCGCCTGTTCGAAATTCGAAGATACACTTTTCCTCAAGATAAACGAATTACTTTAAAAGGACACCATAATATCTTTCTGCCCATGCCTACCGAAGAACAAAGTGTATTATCAACGCCCAATGGTGACATCTTTGCAATAGTGCATGTTTCGTCATTTTCACTTCGTGGAATATATACAAAAAGAAATGGCATTGTAAAACGTGCAAAATTAAACATGTACAGCGGCAAGATTGAGGTCATGAACATACAAGATATCAAGGAAGCTCCATTAGGTACCCGTGCACGAATCACAGGGCTATTCAGCCAGACATTTATCAACGCCGATAATTTAATTTGAAAGAAATGTAAAACTAGCGTATAGTATAATTTGTATGTTACAAGTAACTGGCAACCCTTTTCTCAAACAGTTGTTACAATATTTCACATAAATTTCTGTCGAAAACCTGCTTGGTTGTAGCATTGCGTGAATATGAATTTTAGTGGCTGTTTTTAGTTTCTTGATTACTAATAATAATGCATTCTATTTGTAGAATGTAATACCCAGCAATCACGATAGCAGACGATAAGTAACTCTTTTCTGAAGAGGCAGTGATTGTGAAATAACTTAATAATTTAAGGATTAGAAATATTGGTGCACCTAATGAATTTAATTATGCAAATGTATATAGTAATTTTAAATTTTGATGACCTCTTCAAACTAACATAAAAGTCATATAACTCATGAAACTAGCAAAGACTTTGAAGCTTAAATGCGTCGGTCATTTTTTAGCGTTAGGAATTTAAATTTTCATGTAGATTGAAAAAATAAGAGCTTAAAGATATGATGCAAATTTCTATTGAAATCATTTCGAATTTTGTTTATGTGTACATCCTTTCAAGTTATAGACACAATTTTTCTCCAATAGAAAGCTGTAATATATGAAAAATGTTGAAGTAAAAATTAATCGAAAGAGGTGATTGTAATTATCTTAATAGCCGTCGATTATCTCTCTTTCATTAACGGTTTTGTACAGAGTCGCCTGGAACGTCTATTACAAAAGAAATATCTTTAACGTTGGTTATGTTCTTATTTTTGTGGTATGGAACATGGATTAAATGCCATCTGTTTGCACGGACAAAACTTGTTTCTCTCTGTATCTAATAAAAATTAGATATTTTATCCATACTTGATATGGTTACATGCATCCTTAAATCCGAGATCCATTCCGAATCGTCGATTTTGAACGGAGATGCGCCATTTATGTATTTACTTGCTTGCTTTTCTTTTGTTATTTTCTCTTTGCCAATGACAATATCTTAATGCGTAAAGTGCCTAATTTACTTAGTATGATGGGCAGTGTAGAACGAATTCTTCTAGCGGACATCAATTTAACAGGCGAATAACAATTTTCAGAAGTGTAGTGCGGTATGCAAGTAATCACATATTCACATCATCTGATTTCTTAATTGGGGCTTTAGCGATTTTCACGGCTGCTTCTATACACCCATTACTTCAAGGATATTTCGGTGAACTAGTATTAAATTCAACGACTTCTCCTGCCAAAATATATTTTTCAAGTTTATTGTGAATTGATTTTCGACACTAAGAGTATAATTAAAGACTCTGCGGTGATTTTGGTCTTTAGTAAATGTCGATTTCCTTCTCAGATGTTTAAGGGATGTCAAAACAATCCTTAAAAGGAATTAGGTGACCTTCACTTTGAGGAGTTGTTTTCATCACATTTATTGTAAAGTGATTTCCAACCCCAATTCTATCATCAAAAAATTTCGCGTGATTTAGCTTTTTAGGATATGTCGATGTCCTTTCTTGGATACTTCCGGAATGTCTAAACAATTCTTAAAATGAATTTAAACACTTTACCTGCTAGTATATGTTTCAAACGTTCATTGTTAATTGATTTCCGATCCCCATAGTTAAATCAAAAAATCTCTCTTGGGTTTTGTTTTCAGGAAATGTCGATGATGTCGACTTTCTTGCTGTATTATTTGAGGTATGTTAATACAACCACCAAACATTCTGTATATATACAAAATCATGTGTATGTCAAGCTCATGAATACAGAACCTATAAGTGCAATTGTCTAAGTAAAAATATTTAATTTTTATACTATTCTCTTTTTGAATTATTGATCTGCTGGTTCGAAGTTACAAAAACATTTTATAATTAGACGTATTACTTGCGTATTTAAACATAAATATAAACACGTATGTTTCGAAAATAGATGCTTCTTATGCCTAGACAAGACAATGACAAATAAATCTGTGGACAACATTTAATATCTAACAGCTCTAATGAAATGTAAACATCATAGAAGGATAGGTTTCACGTCTATAATATATGAGACAGTGACTTACGATATATGTATTATATACTACAATGAAGTACTAAAATTTTCAGCCATTACATTGTTAATCCAGTTCTTCGTAGTTACATTTTTCTTCGAATTAGTGAAGATGAGAATTATTTGCATGCTTGTATTATCCTTGGCGGTTTTCCTCAATTCTATTGGTAAATATAATAATATGATATATCTATAATTTTAATTAAACTTTTTTGAACTATAGGCGAATCAAAATGTGTGGGATTTAATTTACATTCTACCCCAATTTCTATTTTCTTTCAAACTTTATTTCAGTTTGTCCGAAGTGAGCACGAATTTAATCTGAATTAATTCCGGGGAAGTCCAGAATGTCTGTGTTACAGAAAATAGAATTCGAAAAGTGTACCTATTGATACGGAATTCATACCATATGCTCACGTTTACATATAGATAAATTTTTAATGAAATGGTTGAGTTTTAAATCCAAAAAATGATTTCTTAATTAAATGATTGAATTTTCAACTGAAAAGATGAATTTTCCACAAAATACATGAATTTTTAACCAAAAAATACGAATTCTCAACGGAATATATAATAGTTGATATTCCAACAAAGAAGGATTTCAATTTTTAATCAAGGACGATTTTCCAATGTAAAATCTCATTTTCATAATTTCTACAAAACAGTTGAATTTTCAATCCGAAAATATGAATTCTAAACAAAGGAGATAATTTTCAACAAATAGCTGAATTTTCTTTCAACACTGTTGAACTTAGAACCAAAGATGACGAATTTTCAACCAAAAAGGATAGTTTTATGACAAAATTGTTTAATGACAACAAATTGAATTTCTAACCAAAAAGATGAATTTTCAACAAAGGAGAAAAATTTTCTAACAAACAAAAAAAAACGATTTTTATCGAAATACATACATTTTCAACTTAAAATGATAAATTTTCATCTAATAAGTAGAATGCCATCTCCTGAATTTTTGGTTTTTGAATGCATTCATATATTGATATCGCAGTTAAAATACGTGAAATTAACAATTAATCACAGCTCAAAAAGAAACGACAACAATTGCGATTGTTATAAACAATTTTAATAAGCAAATTCACTTATTTTGCATTTTCGAAGATAGACGTTTTTTGGGGGGAATCACTTCTCTTCATCTTCAGAACAATACCTTCGCACAAGAGATAGTATTCAAAAACACTTGTGATTTTTAGCTACAATAATTATTTATTAACAATTTATTTATGAGAACATAGATCATTTTTATTTTCTCCAGAGTCACCTTTTTTCATCTCAAAAACATGTTGTGACACGAAAACTTGCCATTCGACAACACATGGTAATAATTATGTCGTTGTATTTATCAATTCTTATCATAAGAAAAATCACTGTTTTTTTCTTTTTTATCTTATAAGGTTCTTTTTCTCGGCAAAATATTATTCTTTTCATAAAAGTAAGTGATTTTACCAAAACGAAGAACATTATAAGTAAAACATTTTATCCTTTTAGTTCAAGAGAAATGTCTCTATAAAAAATCGAAATTTTCTCCACTCAAACAGTGATATAAGTGTATTTTTATGTAAAAATTACTTATAAGCAATTGTGTATATCAATAACAATTTTTTATAGGATAATCTATTCGATATTCGACCGGTTGAGAATGCATGCTTTACTTCAAAGGCCAAATCTAGAAACATATACCTAGATAATTGTACAATTCATAAGATCAAGATTAAATGCGATTATTAAACTTTTCCACTTTCACTTCCACTTCTGCTATTTAGAAATTTACGTCGGATATTTTTGTTCACATTTTATTTGTCACAAAATTAAAAAAAAAAAATGGAAAATTTCGTTAAAACTGAAGTGGAAATGAAAGTAAAAAAGTTACATAATCGCCACTCTTGATCAGAAATATGAATAAATATCACGCAATTACTGAGTAATCATAAACAATGTTTATTCATGGACTGCGGGGCTAAAAATGCGAATTTCATTTCGTTTGTCATCAGATATTTAATATCTTATATAATAATATTATCAAGAGTTATTATATTTTTATTAAAAAGCAGGGAAGAATTTGTCTTAGCAAGCGACGAATCTCTCATTTTTAGCTTTGCAGAAATTTCCATTCCACAATTAAACATTTTTTTTATGATTACTCAGCTATCACGTAATATTTATTCGTGTACTTGGTCCAGATATAATGAGTAGGATTTGTTCTCGACATTATGAAATTTACCAATTTTATGATCGATTTTCTAGATTTGGCGATGATTTGAAGACAAGATTTCTCATATTATGATTATAACTGAAGCGAAGTATGCACTTTAAAACGGTCAATATAATTGTACCAAAATCCATGTAGCAATGAAGCATGAGAAAATAAATTTTGTTTACAAGCAAAACATCTACAGAATGTGTGTATTATAGAAAATAAAATTTGACAATTGTCCCTATTCATAAGGCATTTGCACCATATGTTCATGTCCACATATCACATATAAATGAATTGTTAACAAGTAGTTAAATTTTTATCAAAATACAAGAATTTTCAAACAAAATGTTAAATCTTCAACCAAAGAAAATAAATTCTCAACAACAAATATAAAAGTTGATATTTCAACCAGAGAAGATTTCAATTTTTAAGTATAAATATTCAAAAATAAATAATTTTTATTCTTCATTCGTTCGCATCTAATATATTCCGTTCGCAGTATGAAGGTGGTACGCAGAATCGCTTCTGTTTTTCCTCTGGTTTTTAATGGGTTTTCTTTATTATTCAAAGCCTAGAAACTGATATAAACAATAGGAAACTAATAGTTTTTCAATAGCAAAGTGTGTAGATGAGTCAAGAATAAACGATACAAGCTTTTCTTATTTAACGAATGAGGCATTACATATTAAAAAGATACAGTTTAGAGATCATGTAGAAAAGGGCTTATTAAACGATGCATTAGAATAAGATGAATTGAAACATGCATATAGCTACAATAAGCAAAGGCTCCGTTAATTATAAAGAGGCGATGTCAACCGAAATCAAATGAGAATCGGAAAAAGCAATTATAGACCTATTAGGTCAATGGAGGAAAGAAAGGTATGGAAGATAGTAGAGAAACTCAAAATCCTGAGCGATTGAAGTAGAGTAAACATTATAGATTCAAAATGGGTATTCAAAAAGGAAATAGAAGAAAATATTCGAGTGAAATTTGAAGCTAGATTGGTAATTAGAGTAGTCGAAGATAATAAAGAATATGAGTTGAAAGAAACATATGCCCCAGTGTCTAGACTGCCAGTTGTCAGATCAGTACTAGCTATCATAAGTAAATATGATTTAGAAGCAAGACAAATAGACGTAAAAACAGCGCAATTAAATGGTATAATAGAGGAAGAGGTATACATGGAGATATCATTAGGCTTATAATGTAGCGAAGAAACTAGAAAACATAAAGTTTGTAAATATTAGAGGAGGCAATCTATGGATTGAAAACAAGTGGAAAGAAATGGAACAAACGATTTTCAGAGGAAGTATTGAAATTAAGTTTAGCGAATGATCTGCATGAACCATGCTTCTTCACACGAAGAAAATTAGCAAAAATTGCAGTACTAGTTTTATATGTGGATGACATGTTAGTAGCTAGCAATGACAAAGTAAAATTACAGAATATAAAAGAAAAATTAGGAAAAGTTTTGGGCATGAAAGATCTGGGAGAACCAAAGAATTTTCTAGGTAATTTAATTAAAAGAGATAAAGAAAATAAAGTAATGAACATACAACGGAAGGATTACTCGATGAAAAATTAAAAAGGTACAAGATGGAAGATAGCAAAATACAAAGCACAACAATCGTAAGAAGACAAATAGCGAATAGAAAAAATAGAAAAAGAGAAGGGGGGCAAAACATAAAAGATACCGAAAAGGTAATCAATGTTCCATTTAAAGAGGCAATAGGAAGCTTGTTTTATATAGCAGGGGCCACTAGACCACTGCTAATGCAGTAAATTATTTAGCTAGTAGACAATTAAAGCCAACCAAAGATGAGTGGAAAGATGTTTAACGAGTTTTCAAGTACATTAGAGGAACTTTAGGGGTAGGTTTAACATATAAAGCAATTTCAGACAACGAACGAAATGAACGATGCTTTGCCCAGAGATAATTTCGTCAGATAAAGCTATTAGACACGTATTACGTGAAACGTGGTGCCCGGTATATATCTGGTATGATAATAAGTTGGCTAGCGATTGCACACAAGAAGACGGTAGGCATAAACTTAAGAATTTTGATGCAGATTTAGACAAGATTATTAAAGGTTTTGAAGTTACAGAGAAATCAGGGAGAAAAAGTCATATGGCAGAGACTCGTGGTGATTATGCTAGGTCTTGTGTAGAAAAAGGAATAGTCAAAGTTAAGTGGATATCAACAAAAAAAAACATAGTGGATATCATAACGAAACCACAAGTACCTACAGATAAAGAGGAAGCGTAAATTTTGACGGTGAGATAAAGATTGTACGATATGTGTATTATATACACTGTTAAAAATGTTTGGAATTCTGCAAGACTTCTACAATACATGCGTAAGGTAAAACTCCAAACAAGATATTGGAATGGCGAAACTGCGATACATGTATTGTAAGTGTTGTAACTAGGGGAGTCACCGTAGCGCGAACTCTACGAGATATTGTAAAATTCCAATACATCATGTATTGTAGCATTACCTTACGTTTCGGAAATAAGCTTCCAATACATTTGTTGGAGGTTTCTAACAAAAGTTTTTTACAGTGTACTGTAATAAATTGTTAATAAAATTCAGCAGTTACATTGTTATTCAAGTTCTGCATAATTACATTAACCAATTTTTCCTGGAATTAGAAAATATGAGGATTGTTTATATGCTTGTCTCATCCTCGGCGGTTATACTCTATTCTATTGGTGAATATAATAATATATTATATCTATCATTTCTAGTACATTGATCTTAGCTACAGGCAAATCGGAATTTGTGCAATTTAACCTACATTCTATCCCAATTGTTATTCTCTTTCAAACTTTATTTGAGTTTGGCCGAGATAAGTACGAATTAATTCACTATTTATTTCGGAGGAATGCAGAATATGTGTGTTATAGAAAATAGAACTCAAAAAGTAACCCTATTGATGTGGAGCTTGTACCATATGTTTACGTCCACACATAGATGAATTTTGAACCAACTGGTTCAATTGTCAAACAAAAAAAAGAAAGAATTTCCCACAAAAGAAATTAATTTTCAACTAAGTCGATGAATCTTTAACCAAAACATTTTTAACCAAAAATATGATTTTTCAACGAAAAAGGTTAATGTTTTACCCAAAAAGATATATTTTCAACAAGATGCATTTTCAACCAAACAAAAAACGAATTTATAACAGCAACATGAATTTTTAACTCAAATGATGAATCTTGAACCACCAAAGATGAATTCTCAACGAAAAATAATGATACTTTAACGAAGAATGATGTTTATTTTTATTCAGAAACATTTAAATTCAATAAAAAAGGACGATTTGAAAAATAAATTTAATTTTCAGCCAATACTTTAATTTTCCACCTACAAACATTTTTCAATCAATAAAGGCAAAATGTTTCTTTCAAAATGTTGAATTTTCAGGCAAAAAAAAACGAATTTTCTATAAAACAATTGAAGTTTGAACTCGCAAATATGAATTTTGAAAAAATCCCGACGAAAAGTGTAATAGCTGAGATTTCAACCAAGAAAGATTTTAATTTTAATTCAAAAACAGTTGAATTCAACCAAAGAAGACCAAGTCGGAACAAGATATTTAAATCCATTGACCGATATTTTATCGTCAATCTAATTTCTCTGTCGATATTTTTCATTCTAAATAAAATTCCTTTATTTCTCTAATTTTTGTAAACAAATTAATAGACAAAACTGGCATTTGCTGCACTTACGGTATTTGCATGCATTCATATATTGATTTTGTAGTAGAGTTATATAAAATTAACAATTAATCACAGACCGAAATGACACGAAAATTATGATGGTTATAAACAATTTTTATAAACAAATGACCCTATTTCACTTTTTCAAACATACAAATTTTTCCTGGGTAATTACTGAGTAATCATGCAAATTTTTAGTCATGGAATGGAAATTCGTGCGAAGCTAAAAATAACAATTTTGTCACTTTCGTTCATGTTTTATGTTCATGTTGTTGCTTCTTTTCATATTTAAAAAATCTAACCATTAACTTTTAAATATGATAATATTATGGAGAGTTATTTGCTTTTTATTAAAAAGCAGGGAAAAATTTGTTTATATTATTTAATTTTAATACAGCAAAAATGGTTTAAATAAAAGAAAGGGATCTAGGACTTTAGATTCAACGATCTACCTTATAGAAATAAACACAAGTGACGAATCTACTATTTTTAGCTTCGCAGAAATTTTCGTTCCACAATTAAATATTTTTCATGAATCCCCAGCAAAGACGTAATATTTATTTATGTCCTTAGCAGTGTTTCCAGCATGTGGGATTTTTCGGCCCCCACCACTTTTCTATCTGGGAGCAATACATGCAAACGGTTTGAGTCAATTTTTGATTTCAAAAATTGACTACCTTGAAGAAAAACTTCAAACACATGTAATGAAGTCTTGCAATATTTAAGGATTGTATTTTTCAGGAATTCTTATGAAATGTTTTAGACTATCCGATTCTACAGTTTCAATTTTCATCATTCATGTTTTATTTTTCAGTTGCTTTTAAATACTGTAAGGGCAAAATAATAATAAATGATAATTATTATTAATTAACTGAATTATTCTACATTTTTACTCTATACTTACCTTTCTTTTTATGCTACTTCAGGCTATAATCACAATTTTGGGGATTTTAAGAGAAAAAGCCAAAAAGTTATTAACTTGACCTCATATGCTTTCTTAATATATAAAAACTTTACAAAACCTTTAATGTTTGACAATCCTTATCTCAACTTTACCAAATTTAGTTTTTACAATCTCATTTCAATTGTACTAATGAACATATTTTTAGAATATTATTCCTGTATTCTGGATAAATTAATTTTAAACATAAAAAATATTGATACTTTTTATAAATATTCCTACATTTTATTTGAAATATTGAAAAATATTGTGAAATTTTTTCAAGAATCCTGTGAAAATTATATTTATATAATCTTGAAATAAGAAAACGGAAAAAAGTTTTAACATAAATAGTTATTCGAAATTTTTATTTTGCATATACCAAAATATTTGTCGTCTTAAATTATAATTTTGTTGAATTTTCCTTTTCCCTTCACTGATTTTTTTTTATATGAAAATTTATATATTTGTTTGAAAATTCATTATTTTTAAGTTGAATTTAACTGTTTTTAATTGAAAATTAGAATTTTTTATTGAAATAGAAACTATTACATTTTTCGTTGAAACTTCAACTTTTATGGTTGAAAATTCATCCTTTTTTGGTTGAAAATTCAACTGTTCAGTTACAACTTTTGTTGTTGAAATTTTGATTGACATGCAGCAATATTCAAAAATGTTTGAAAATTTTCTTAAGAATCTTAGGATTTACCACCGAGCAATTCACGCCTACCCCGAAAGGGAAACGGCTTAATGATATAATAATAATAATAATAATAATTTCAGGTATTAAAATAAGACTCAGAAAAAATTGTCTCGAGTAGTACTAAAATGAAATCAATGGTGGGAACCCATAGTCGTTTGTTTTACATTGAAAATAACACCATGAACTTATCCTATTCAAAAATAAGCCACGCAAAATATGATACCGTAACAAAAGAAATCTCTAGTTTTTACAGTGAAATTTATGGAGGTAAAGTAAATGGCAGCGTACCCCGAGGCAGACCGAGGAAAGAATGGTTAGAATGTATGAATGAGACCCTAATTTGAAGAGATATAAAAAGCCATAGAAACACAAGAGCTTGCATGAGGAAATGCATGGACGCGAAGGAAGCTAAAGAGATGTAACAGGATACTAATGGGCCCGAGTGAAGAGCTTTACATGGTGACCTTGTGAAGCTCTTCGCCTGGGGTGATTGCTAGAGAGATTGATCTACGACCTGGGTCGGAGCAGTGTTGCGGAACGTACTTTTTATTTAAATAAACAACACGAGAATTTTCGTTTAATCTAAAATCTATACCTCCCTCCTTATACTGCCTGGTACAACTCCCTTTCTCACTTTTCTCAATTATGAACTTCCTGATCCCTGGATAGAACCGAGTGAGTCACGCCTACCCCGAAAGGGATATGGTTTAATGGTATAATAATAATAATAATAAAAATCTGCCCGCTGCGCGGACACATTTTCATCGCTCGCAAGTTTGAGCGCGCCTGTTTGTTCTCGCGCTTCACGCTCGATAACGTATGTATCTCGCGCTACGCGCTCGGGCTTTGTATTTCCCCCTTTTATAAAATCAGATGTCAAAGCATCAACAACTATAATTTGATGATTGTGAATTATCTTTTGTTAAAGCTTCTTCGGCTTTAACGAACACATTCTCATCACGTGTCTCGTGCTTCGCACTCGATTTTATCGACAATGCGAACTTTTCTACATTATTTTCAACTTTAATATATCAAGTGTATATTACATATATTTATTTCTGTACCTCGGTCTGGGGCTGCTTATTCAGATATTGCAAAATAATGTACACATTTTATTTTTCATGAGGCCGAATTCATTTCCAATCGGACAGGGTGTGCGTGCTCAAGTCACAGAATCGTTCCAACGCGAAATATGTTGTTTTTCAAAGGATTCTAGACGACACGTATTTCACCGATTACATGAAAAAAATTTTTTGACAAAGTTATGAGTATTTAAATTTAAAAAATTTAAAACGTGGATTACCATTAAATTGTCAACATTTTCGTTTAAAATGTGATATTTTTTTAGCTATCATAGATATTAATTTTTTTCTTTCTGATTCTGACAACATTTTTCGTCCTTTTTTAAAATTCGTTGGAAAAAATATGAAACAGTTTCAAAATTGACAAAATAGCGGCGGTTTATCTTAAAAATTTCAAACCTAATTTTCTCAAAAACACCAGCATTTTTTTCTCTTGATTTTTTTTTTTAAGTTGGTACTAATGTGGTGAATATATTTCAGTAGAGTTTCTCTTGCGCCTACGTCTTGGAGAGGAGAAAGAATTTTTTTGTTCTGAAAAATGAAAATTCACGATTTTTGCAAAAAGAAAACGAGATATGAAAAAAGTTGTTGAATCAAATTCATTCCTTAAAAAAGTTCTACAAGAAAGTCCTCTGGCACTTTTTTCTGTTTTGTGTTATTATTAAACTATTCGCTAAAATATGAATAATAGCAATTTTCCGCTGTCATAAATAATCAAATAGGGTGTAAATCAATAGAAAGAACAAATTTGTCTACACAATTTTTTCCTAAAAGTCTAAATATTCGAAACGAATATTCAATATTTTATATTCCTAAATCACCTGATTTGTGTTACAATTGTTATTTTGCATTATTCTTCGACAGTCGAGTGGACAATAGTTTCTTGCCAATCATGGTTAGTTGTTTGTGCCATGAAGGCATTTTTTTACCTTTTTCTCCTATTTCGAGCTTCCATACGTGGCACTTCTGAATTCCCATAATAGCTGGTGCTTTCATCCATTCCTGAGTTTTTTTTTGCGAAATTCTTTTATATCTTCGGCAGAAATGTACAATAATTTAATTGCATTGGTGTACTTTTTAACTTCTGTAACAAATGTTTTTGCGTCTCTAATGCCTTCTATATGTGACTTCCTTAAATTGTGTGCAGTTGCAAAATGCTTCACGATGCCGCCGATGCCATCACAGGCACCTTTTCCGTAACCTGTGGTTGAAAAAATCCATTTTCGGCTGTATGATGAATTTTCAAAATCAAAACATTCGTAGCGATTCTTGAAATGAGCTGGAGCTCGGTCAGAAATAATGCGTGTGATGGCATTGATGAAATAATAAAAAAAATGTAATAATAAAATATTGAATATTATTTTATAATATTTGAACTTTTAGAAAAAAATTGCGTACAAAAATTTGTTCTTTCTGTTGATTTACATCCTATTTGATTATTTATGAGAGCGGAAAAATCTTATTATTCATATTTTAGAGAATAGTTCAATAATAACTTAAGACAGAAAAAAGTGCCAGAGGACTTTTTTGTAGAACTCTTTTGAAGAAATACCTTTGATTCTGCAACTTTTTTCATATCTCGTCTTTTTTTTGCAAAAATCGTGAATTTTCATTTTTCAGAAGAAAAAAATCCTTCTCCTCTCCAAGACGCGGGCACAAGATAAATTCTACTGAAATATATTGACCATATGAAAATTATTTTCAGAATCAGAAAGAAAAATTAATACCTATGATGGTTAAAAAATATCACACTTTTAACGAAAATGTTTACAATTTTTTGGTCATCCACGTTTTCAATTTTTTTGATACAAATACTCCTAACTTTGTCAAGAAAAATTTTCATCTAATCGGTGAAATACGTGTCGTCTAAAATCCTTTGAGAAGCAACATATTTCGTGCTGAAATTATTTTGTGACTTGAGCTCGCACAGCCTGCCCGATTGAAAATGAATTCGGCCATGATTACTTTAATATTTATTTCTTATTTTGAATTAAATTTTATTCTCAGCTACCCTGAAAAATGTATCATTTTAACAAATTTATCTTATTACAATTCATAAAATGTATTGGCATTGAAACAGAAGGTAGTTCCAAGCGAATTTGTAGATATAATTCAGGCGAAAAATTTTGTTAAATAAAATTTTATTGTAGATTGTGTCCTTTTTTCAAAAAGTTAGTTGATTAATTTTTAATATATGTTTATAACAAAAGTTTATAAACCATTTGAAGATATTTTTTGGTAGAACAACTTCTTTGTCATTTTTTTCGTCACTCGTGTCGTTTTTACAAAAATTTAATTTTTTTATATTTAATCTTATATTTTACAATTAAAAGAAATTCGACACGTCCTATCTCAAAGTTACTAATAAAAAACTTGTAGATCCTTTTCGGGTTAACAACTTTTATCGATTAATTATTTTTTTTATACCTTGTGTCGCTTTGCAACAAAATTTAATTTTTTTACATTGAATGTTATCTTTTACGATTAAAGCAAAACTACGCGTCATGTCAAGAAATTATTGATGACAAATTTGGATGAGTTTTTGATCCTTTTCAGAAGAGCAACTTTTGTCCAAAAATATAATTTTTTAATTTTTAATGTGGTTTTTTGCGAATAAAACAGAAACTACGCATCCTATCAAAAATGATTCATAGCTCCTTCTTGGGGCAAGAATTGTTGCTAAATTAATTTTTTTCTGTACCTTGCATAGTTTGACCGCAAAGTAGAATTTTCGATTGTTTATTATTTCTTTTGCAATCAAAATTTCATTTTTGGATTTTTCAAGAAAATTCAAAAGGTTATTTTAATAGTCTTTAAAAATTATCCGGTATACAGACGAAGACGACGACGACAATGACAGACGGATAGACACCGACGGAAAAACTATTTTTTTCTGAATCAGGGGTCCTCTAAACGTCGACATTTGATGGAATCCATTATTTCTCGTGCCAACAAAATTTGAATTTTCGATTTTATAAGAAAACTCAAAAAGTCGTTTTGATAATCTCTTAGGGCTTTGGAAAGATAACGTTTTTCTTCCCTTGATTTTTTTTTCATGTCGCGTTTATTTGGCTTAAAATGTGAATTTTCTCTTTTTTGAGGGGATTTTGAAAATGCTATGACTCTGTCAATTTTCTTTGTATTGTATTTCTTTGCATTTGTATTGCACTAACTTTTTGAATGTATATCCAAAATAGCTGGTCAAGTAAATCGATCTTTCTTTTTCGTCCCCGAAACTGTGTGCCAAAGCACAATCCAATCCGATGAGTCTTAAAAAAGTTATCCGATATACAGACGACGACGCCGCCGACGACGACAACGACAGACGGACAGACACCGACGTAAAAACTATTTTTTCTGACTCAGGGGGCCTCAAAACGTCGACATTTGATGGAATCCACAAAAGTCATTTTTCACATGAAACCAATACCTTCTCATTATCATGAGAATGTAATAATTCATAATTTTTTGTGCCAACAAAATTGGAATTTTCGATTTTATAACAAAACTCAAAAAGTCATTTCGATAATCTTTTAGGGGTTTCAAAAGGTAACGTTTTTCCTCTCTTTACTTTTTTTCATATCGTGCTTTATTGAGCTTAAAATGTAAATTTTCTCTTTTTTGGGGAGATTTTGAAAATGTTATAACTCTGTCAATTTTCTTTGTATTTGTATTGCCCTAACTTTTTGAATTTCTATCCAAAATAGCTGGTCAACGAACTCGATCTTTCTTTTTCGTCCCTCAAACTGTGTGCCGAAGCACAATCCTATCCGATAAGTCTTTCAAAAATTATCCGATATACAGACGATGACGCCGACGACAACGACAGACAGACAGACACCGGCGTAAAAACTATTTTTTCTGACTCCGGGGGCCTGAAAACGTCGATATTTGATGGAATCCACAAAAGTCATTTTTCACATAAAACCAATAACTTCTCATTATGATGAGAATGTAATAATTCATTATTTTTTGTGCCAACAAAATTTGAATTTTCGATTTTTTAAGACAATTCAAAAAGTCGTTCTGTTAATCTCTCAGGGCTTTCAAAAGGTAACGTCTTTTTTCTGCAGACTTTTTTTCATATCGTGCTTCATTTGGCTTAAAATGTGAATTTTCTCTTGTTTGGGGGGATATTGAAAATGCTACAACTCTGTCAATTTTCTTTGCATCGAAAAGAGTCGTGAAAATAAATTGTTTTAATTTTGGAGTACTACGGGCGGCCGTCCATGGAATTTCTGAATTTAAAGCAAAATGGTCCAAAAAATATTGAAAATGCCCTAACTCTTCGAATTTTTATCCAAAATAACTGATTAACTAACTCGATCTTTCTTTTTAGTCCCCGAAACTGTGTGCCAAAACACAATCCAATCCGATCAGTTTTTCAAAAGTTATCCGATATACAGACGACGACGACGCCGACGACGACGACGCCGACGACGACGACAACGACGGACGGACAGACACCGACGTATTAACTATTTTTTCTGAATCAGGGGGCCTCAAACCGTCGACCTTTGATGGAATCCACGAAATTCATTCTTCACATAAAACCAATACCTTCTCATTATGATGAGAATGGAATAATTCATTATTTTTTGTTCCAACAAAATTTGAATTTTCGATTTTTCAAGAAAACTCAAAAAGTCGTTTTGATAATCTCTTAGGGCTTTCAAATGGTGACGCTTTTCTTCTTTTGACTTTTTTTCATAACGTGCTTCATTTGGCTTAAAATGTGAATTTTCTCTTTTCTGGGGGGATTTTGAAAATGCTATGACTCTGTCAATTTTCTTTTATCGAAAACAGTCGCCAGAATAAATTGTTTAATTTTCGAGTACTACGGACGTCTGTTCATGAAATTTCTAAATTTTGAAAAAAAAATTGTTCAACAAATTTCGAAAATGCCCTAACTTTTCGAATTTCTATCCAAAATAGCTGGTTAACGAACTGGATCTTTCTTTTTCGTCACTGAAACTTTGTGCCAAAGAACAACCCAATCCGATTAGTCTTTCAAAAGTTATCCGATATATAGACGATGACGACGCCAACGACGACGACGACGACGACGACAGACGAACAGACACCGACGTAAAAACTATTTTTTCTGACTTAGGGGGCCTCAAAACGTCCACATTTGATGGAATCCACGAAAGTCATTTTTCACATAAAACCAATACCTTCTCACTATGATGAGAATGGAATAATTCATTATTTTTTGTGCCAACAAAATTTTAATTTTCGATTTTTTAAGAAAACTTCAAAATTCGTTTCGAGAATCTCTGAGGGCTTTCAAAAGGTACTGCTTTTCTTTTCTTGCCTTTTTTCATATCGTGCTTTATTTGGCTTAAAATGTGGAATTTCTCTTTTTTGTGAGGATAATGAAAATGCTATAACTCTGTCAATTTCCTTTGAATCGAAAAGAGTCGTGAGAATAAATTGTTTAAATTTTTAAGTACTACGGGCGGCCGTCCATGAAATTTGTTAATTTTGGAAAAAAATGGTCTAAAAGATTTTGAAAATGCGCTCACTTTTTTGAATTTCTATTCAAAAAAGCTGGTTAACGAGATCGATCTTTCTTTTCCATCCCTGTAACTGTGTGCCAAAACACAATTCAATCCGATTAGTCTTCCAAAAGCTATCCGATACACAGACGACGACGACGCCGCCGGCGGCGACAACAACAGACGGACAGACACCGAGGTAAAAACTATTTTTTCTGACTCAGGGGTCCTCAAAACATCGGCATTTCATAGAATCCACAAAAGTAATTTTTCACATAAAACCAATACCATCTCATTATGATGAGAATGTAATACTTCATTATTTTTTGTGCCAACAAAATTTGAATTTTCGATTTTTTTTTAAACTCAAAAAGTCGTTTTGATAATCTTTCAGGGCTTTCAAAAGGTAACGTTTTTTCTAGCCAGACTTTTTTTCATATCGTGCTTCATTTGGCTTAAAATGAGAATTTTCTCTTGTTTGGGGGGATATTGAAAATGCTATAACTCTGTCAATTTTTTTTTTTTTATCGAAAAGAGTCGCGAGAATAAATTGTTCTAATATTCGAGTACTACGGGCGGCCGTCCATGGAATTTCTAAATTTAAAAAAAAATTGTCTGAAAAATATTGAAAATACCCTAACTTTTCGAATTTCTATCCAAAATAACTGGTTAACGAACTCGATCTTTCTTTTTGTCCCTGAAACTGTGTGCCAAAACACAATCCAATCCGATTAGTTTTTCAAAAGTTATTCGATATACAGACGACGACGACGCCGACGACGACGACAACGACGGACGGACAGACACCCACGTATAAACTATTTTTTCTTACTCAGAGGTCCTCAAAACGTCAACATTTGATGGAATCCACTAATGTCATTTTTCATATAAAACCAATACCTTCTCATTATGAAGAGAATGGAATAATTCATTATTTTTTGTGCCAACAAATTTTGAATTTTCGATTTTTTGAGAATACTCAAAAAGTCGTTTTGATAATCTCTTAAGGGTTTCAAAAGGTAACGTTTTTCTTCTCTTGACTTTTTTTCATATCGTGCTTTATTGGGCTTAAAATGTAAATTTTCTCTTTTTTGGGGGGATTTTGAAAATGTTATAACTCTGTCCATTTTCTTTGTATTGTATTTCTTTGTATTTGTATTGCCCTAACTTTTTGAATGTCTATCAAAAATAGCTGGTCAACGAACTCGATCTTTCTTTTTCGTCCCTGAAACTGTGTGCCAAAGCACAATCCAATCCGATGAGTCTTAAAAAAGTTATTCGATATACAGACGACGACGATGACGACAACAACAACGACAGACGGACAGACACCGACGTAAAAACTATTTTTTCTGACTCATGGCTCCTCAAAACGTCGACATTTGATGGAATCCACGAAAGTCATTTTTCACAAAACCAATACCTTCTCATTATGATGAGAATGTAACAATTCATCATTTTTTGTGCCAACAAAATTAGAATTTTCGATTTTTTAAGAAAACTCAAAAAGTCGTTTTCATAATCTCTTAGGGCTTTGAAAAGGTTACGTTTTTCTTTTATTAACATATTTTCATATCGTGATATATTTGACTTCAAATGTGAATTTTCTCTTTTTTGGGGATTTTTTGACAAGGCTATAAGTCTTTCAATTTTTCTTGTACCGAAAACAGTCGTGAAAATAAATTGGTTGACTTTTTGAGTAATACGGGCGGCCGTCCATGAAATTTCTAAATTTTGAGAAAAATGGTCTAAAAAATATTGACAATGCCCTAACTTTTCGAATTTCTATCCAAAATAACTGGTCAGCGAACTCGATGTTTGTTTTTCATCCCTGAAACTGTGCGCCCAAGCAGAATCCAATTCTTTCCTCTTTCAAAAGTTATCCGATATACAGACGACGATGACGCCGACGACGACGACGTCAACGACAACGACAGACGGACAGACACCGACGTAAAGGCTATTTTTTCTGACTCGGGTGTCCTCAAAACGTTGACATTTGATGGAATAAACGAAAGTCATTTTTCACATAAAACCAATACCTTCTCATTATGATGAGAATGGAATAATTCGTTATTTTTTGTGCCAACAAAATTTGAATTTTCGGTTTTTTAA
Organism: Andricus grossulariae; assembly: GCA_011634705.1. Lineage (NCBI taxonomy): Eukaryota > Metazoa > Arthropoda > Insecta > Hymenoptera > Cynipidae > Andricus > Andricus grossulariae. The sequence goes on along the minus strand of JAABKJ010007545.1, from coordinate 111,746,387 downwards.
GAAAACTCAAAAAGTCGTTCTGATTCTCTCTTAGGGCTTTCAAACGGTAACGTTTTTCAGGTCCACACTTTTTTTCATATCGTGCTTCATTTGGCGTAAAATGTGAATTTTCTCTTGTTTGGAGGGATATTGAAAATGCTATAACTCTGTCAATTTTTTTTATCGAAAAGAGTCGGGAGAATAAATTGTTTTAATATTCGAGTACTACGGTTGGTTGTCCATGGAATTTCTAAATTTTGAAAAAAAAAATGGTCTGGAAAATTTTGAAAATGTCCTAACTTTTCAAATTTTTATTCAAAATAGCTGGCTAACGAACTTTATCTTCCTTTTTTGTCCCTGAAACTGTGTGCCAAAGCACAATCCAATCCGATCAGTCTGTCAAAAGTTATCTGATATACTGACGACGACGACGACGACAACAACAACGACAAACGGACAGACACCGACGAAAAAATTATTTTTTCTGACACAGGGAGCCTGAAAACGTCGACAGTTGATAGAATTCACGAAAGTCATGTTTCACATTAAACCAATACCTACGCACTATGATGAGAATGTAATAATTCATTATTTTTTGTGCCAACAAAATTTGCATTTTCGCTTTTTAAAGAAAACTCAAAAATTCGTTCTCATCATCTCTTAGGGCTTTCAAAAGGTAACGTTTTTCCTAGCCAGACTTTTTTTCATATCGTGCTTCATTTGGCTTAAAATGAGAATTTTCTCTTGTTTGGGGGGATATTGAAAATGCTATAACTCTGTCAATTTTTTTTTTTTTATCGAAAAGAGTCGCGAGAATAAATTGTTCTAATATTCGAGTACTACGGGCGGCCGTCCATGGAATTTCTAAATTTAAAAAAAAATTGTCTGAAAAATATTGAAAATACCCTAACTTTTCGAATTTCTATCCAAAATAACTGGTTAACGAACTCGATCTTTCTTTTTGTCCCTGAAACTGTGTGCCAAAACACAATCCAATCCGATTAGTTTTTCAAAAGTTATTCGATATACAGACGACGACGACGCCGACGACGACGACAACGACGGACGGACAGACACCCACGTATAAACTATTTTTTCTTACTCAGAGGTCCTCAAAACGTCAACATTTGATGGAATCCACTAATGTCATTTTTCATATAAAACCAATACCTTCTCATTATGAAGAGAATGGAATAATTCATTATTTTTTGTGCCAACAAATTTTGAATTTTCGATTTTTTGAGAATACTCAAAAAGTCGTTTTGATAATCTCTTAAGGGTTTCAAAAGGTAACGTTTTTCTTCTCTTGACTTTTTTTCATATCGTGCTTTATTGGGCTTAAAATGTAAATTTTCTCTTTTTTGGGGGGATTTTGAAAATGTTATAACTCTGTCCATTTTCTTTGTATTGTATTTCTTTGTATTTGTATTGCCCTAACTTTTTGAATGTCTATCAAAAATAGCTGGTCAACGAACTCGATCTTTCTTTTTCGTCCCTGAAACTGTGTGCCAAAGCACAATCCAATCCGATGAGTCTTAAAAAAGTTATTCGATATACAGACGACGACGATGACGACAACAACAACGACAGACGGACAGACACCGACGTAAAAACTATTTTTTCTGACTCATGGCTCCTCAAAACGTCGACATTTGATGGAATCCACGAAAGTCATTTTTCACAAAACCAATACCTTCTCATTATGATGAGAATGTAACAATTCATCATTTTTTGTGCCAACAAAATTAGAATTTTCGATTTTTTAAGAAAACTCAAAAAGTCGTTTTCATAATCTCTTAGGGCTTTGAAAAGGTTACGTTTTTCTTTTATTAACATATTTTCATATCGTGATATATTTGACTTCAAATGTGAATTTTCTCTTTTTTGGGGATTTTTTGACAAGGCTATAAGTCTTTCAATTTTTCTTGTACCGAAAACAGTCGTGAAAATAAATTGGTTGACTTTTTGAGTAATACGGGCGGCCGTCCATGAAATTTCTAAATTTTGAGAAAAATGGTCTAAAAAATATTGACAATGCCCTAACTTTTCGAATTTCTATCCAAAATAACTGGTCAGCGAACTCGATGTTTGTTTTTCATCCCTGAAACTGTGCGCCCAAGCAGAATCCAATTCTTTCCTCTTTCAAAAGTTATCCGATATACAGACGACGATGACGCCGACGACGACGACGTCAACGACAACGACAGACGGACAGACACCGACGTAAAGGCTATTTTTTCTGACTCGGGTGTCCTCAAAACGTTGACATTTGATGGAATAAACGAAAGTCATTTTTCACATAAAACCAATACCTTCTCATTATGATGAGGATGAAATAATTCATTATTTTTGTGCCAACAAAATTTGAATTTTCGATTTTTTAAGAAAACTCAAACAGTCGTTTTGATAATCTCTTAGGGCTTTCAAAAGGTAACGCTTTTCTTTTTCTGTCTTTTTTCATATCGTGCTCCATTTGGCTTAAAATGTGAATTTTCTCTTTCTTGGGAGGATTTTGAAAATGCTATAACTCTGTCAATTTTTTTTGCATCGAAAAGAGTCGTGGAAATAAATTATTTTAATTTTTGAGTACTACGGGCGGACGTCCATGAAATTTCTAAATTTTGAAAAAAAATGGTCTGGAAAATTTTGAAAATGTCCTAACTTTTCGAATTTTCATTCAAAATAGCTGTGTAACGAACTCTATCATCCTTTTTCGTCCCTGAAACTGTGTGCCAAAGCATAATCCAATCCGATCAGTCTTTCAAAAGTTATCTGATATACAGATGACGACGACGCCGACGACGACGACGACGACAACGGCAGACGGACAGACACCGACGTAAAAACTATTCGTTCTGGCTCAGGGGGTCTCAATACGTCGACATTTGGTGAAATCCACGATAGTCATTTTTCACATAAAACCAATACCTTCTCATTATGATGCGAATGTAAGAAGGTAATTAATTTCTTCGTAGAAAATGTCAATTTTTGATATTTTTTAATTTCTACAATATTTATTTTCTAGTTAAAATAAAGTTTAAACTAAATAATACACAGCATTCTTTGAAGTAACTATCCAAGAGTGTTTGAAAAATTCAGCTACTCAAAATAATCAATTGGCTCTTTGGGGGAGCCTTTCTCACTTGGGGTCAAAAAGACCCCCGCATGCCAGCAATGTTGTGCGTCGGGAAGTGAGCCATCGAAGGGTTAATGTTAGATTAACATTACTTTAATGATACTTTAACGCTAGTTAGGATCAGTTTTAAAGCATAGTGCGATGTTACTTTAACGTTAGCATAACTTTACTTTAACGTTAGCTTAACGTTACTTTAACGTTAGCTTGAAGTTACATTAACGTTACTTTAACGTTAGATTAACGTTACTTTAACGTCAGCTTAGCGTTACTTCAATGTTAGCTTAATGTTACTTTAACATTACTTTAACGTTACTCTAACGTTAGCTTAACTTTATTACGTATCTGTATCATTTATCCAGCTATTGTCTGAACAGTCGAACCCAAGCCATTTGACATAGGTTTTATTATCACGTCTCTTAATGACTTTCTGCACAAGGTAAATGTCTGGATACTTGACTTTTAACCAACTTTGAATTTTTGACGTTACAAAATAATTTTTCTTTGTTCCTGGAAGCGTTGCATCAATTCTTCTTCATCATCCGTTGTTACATCTTTTGGTTTCATACCAATTGTTCGATGTTTCATATTGTTATACTTGAATATGAGAATAGGTAATATATCTAACCATTTTTAGTCACCTTGCAAGCTGAATTGTGGCCATATCTTATTCTTGAGTGTACGACTAGCACGTTCAATATCTATTGAGCATCCATATGGACGCTTTTGAATTACTGTAAGTTGAGTACAGTTTAATACTATACTTTTACATTAAAGCTTGAATTTCTGAGTTGTAAAATTCTTTACCTTGATCTGTGTGCAAGTTTTTTGGAACTCGTCCCTGTACAAGTATGGATTTCATTGCTTCAGCAACATCATGTCCACTCTTGCTTTTCACAGGAACTGCCCAGGCATACTTTGAAAATATATCAATAACAGTAAGCAGGTATTTGAAACCCTTCTTCTCTTGAGAATATGGTAACATTTCAACCAAGTCAGCCTGCCATGTTTCATCTATACCACTCATTATCATAGAACGACGTGGATAATTTTTTCTTGCAGGTTTATGCAGCTCTGTGAATACTATCTCTTTTTTGCGTTCATTTTTCTAATGCCTTTAGTCGAGCGTCTAGTTGAGCAATGAGTTCAGTGTTGCGTAGCCATAACTCTTGTTGGGTATTGATCTGCAAATTCTTTAATTTCTCATTTACTGATTCTTCAAGAATTTCCATTATAATATTATTGTTATCACTTTCATTACGCATAGATGACGTAACCTGATAAATCTTTCGTATCTTGCTTTGAACAATACGCTGTACAAGTATCAAGTTAACAGCATCAAGCTGTTCTTCAGCGTCTTGAACGTTACAGAGTATTTTCTTATCGATATCGTAATTACCATTAGACGTGAATTTATAACCAATACCAGGAGGTCCACGATTTGCGGACGCACCTCGATTTAGAGGATGTCTGGACACGTCGCTAGTCATTTTAATACTGACGCTTTAGTGAGCTTCAATCTCTTAATATATAATTTGAGCTTCTCGAAATTCCTCAATAATGGAAATAATTTCATTATTATGACTTTGATTTCCTGCTGCTTGAGATACTGTGAGTAGTCGAAGGCGGTCAAATACCTCGTTAGAATCATCCTAATAAATGTAGTCTGGCCTTGAATCATTTCTCGCAATTAAAAACTGAGCTACTGAACTCTTTAATCGTTTCTTTTTCTTTAATGAACCTCCACTTGTTGATGATCACTTATGTGAAAAAAGTTTCTCTATAATATTCTTATACTTCAAACTATTATTCGAATGAATGGGTTTTTAGGAACTATTATTCTTCCTATGTGCATTTGTAGCAATAGGAATTTCTTTATAGTTGTTTTGATCATCCTGACTTACATAAGTTTCATCATGTTTTTGTTTAAATAAGAGCTCAAACCAACTAGTACTTTTCCGATATAATTTTTCACCAATCTTGATATATTGTCCATCAAAGCTGATTGGTGTATCACCAAGTATAAACGTTCCATCATTCGCTTTTCGTACACCGTAAACCATATCCAAATATTGTTTTCTATTTTTTTTCCAATAGTCCAATAAATTTGTTTGTCAACTTGTCATAATTTTCAGTAGGTTTATCATTTTCTTCGACCATAGTTGCATCATGTGCTTGATCATCGTTAGCAGTCATGAAGGAAATATTATAATTTTCTGTTTCTACTTCATCTTTTCCAATCTTATTATTCATATATTTATTTTCCACTCTTGGTATATCAGACGTATTCAATAACTGTTGTAATAGTATAACTATAGCTTTAAAAGTTTCACTAAGAATATTCTCTGTATCTTCTTTGCCTAAGTATAGCATGCGGTGTTTCAGTCGAATAGCATCGCTTGCTTTTGCTATTTGACGAAGCACATCTTGAACTTTATGAAACATGTTTATACCTTAGTGTCCCACACAAAACTAACTATATTAACAATCAAGCAATCCTATTTATAGAATAATAAAACAGTCAAATCCTTTTCTATATCTCTCTCATTTAAATTACTATTTTTATCGATAAATAAGAATCCATATTTATCAGTATTCCAACATACTGAACATAATTCTCGGAACTGAGTGTAAGTAATATCAGTATTTACATGATCCTCATACACATATTTGAAATTTTTATCATATTGCCGAAAAAGAAGTAATAAATTTACATTCTCCCGGACTAGATGTTTAGGGACGCGAGCATACCTCTGCCATAAGTAGAAGCAATCAATACTGACGTGTCTACCCATGGAGAAGAAGGCTCTAAAATTATTCTGCTTCTAACAAGCGATGCCATTAAAGATAAAGACAGAGTTTGGTTTAGCTTCACTAGGTGAAATTACTTGTTCATGCTCCCTGTATGGAAAGTACTCAATGCCATCTACATTATTGATTACTTTTTCCAAGAATTGATACTTAGGTTGTTGCAAATATTTTGAGTAAAGATAAGTATTATAAAATCTGAGACCATTTGGGTGTTGAATTAAAGAAAGCAATGCATTCTCCTTACCACAATTTGATGTTCCACAAAAAACTGCACGAATGCTTTCTAATAGTAGATAACCATGACGTTTCACCCTCTTCTGCCCAGGCTCAACGAGGAAGTCTATATTTGCGACTGGAAGTTTGACAGGTTGTGTCTTGAATCTCATTGTAACCTTGACTAACGAGAAAGTTATAAATACAGCGCTTATATAGCTTTTGGATCCGTTGAAAGATAGCCTTCACACAGTTAACAACAGTTGGACCGTCTTTCCAGCCTGTTAAGTCTAAACTAATATAAATTCCCTTTTTGAAAATACAGTATCCGTTTCCCTTACTAGATGAGAAACCTATAAATACAGCGCTTACATAAATTTCTAGTCAGTCGCAAACTGACCTTCATAGAGTGAGGAATGCTTGTACACAGTAAGAAACATCGAGGTCAGGGTTTAGTTAATACTATTATTAACAAGTTACCCTTCGAATTACATTTGCTAGCTTACCAGTACTGTGGAGCTGGTACTAAGTTAGCTAAACGTTCAGAACGAGGTGATCCAGGTATAAACCCACTGGACGTTGCCGGTAAGGAGCACGATATTTCTGATTCGAAAAATCGAGAGTATATTGAAGCGAAAAACGTTGTAGATAGCATACTAACTGACAAAGCGTGGCAACGTGTTTCTTCTAAAAACTCTGACATTGGTGAAAAAGCAGCTGCACTAGCTATAACCAACATCATGAAAGGTAAATCTAAACTCGGTATGAGGTTAAGGACGAATGAAAAGAAGAGAAAAAAGATTTCTAAGAAACGGGTAGCTTTGAGAAAAATTGTGGATGCTGCTAAACATTCCATGTCTCCTAGTAATGATGCTCAAGTTGTTATTAAAACTGCTGTGGAGGCTGCTGGAAAAGTTATTAAAAGAGCTATACCCTCAAAAGTAGGTGGTATTTTATCACTGATTCCAATATTCGCAGGACACAGCGCACTTGGAGCTCTTGCTGGTGGAGCAGCTGGTGTTGCAAAAGCTGTAAATGATTCTAATGCATCTAAACATCAACTTCAAGAGACTTCACGTCATAATAATACGATGGAGGTAATAGCTCTTGGAAAGGGGCTACACTTGAAACCCTATCGACAAGGATCGGGTCTTCATATCAAACCATGTCCGCAAGGTCATGGTCCTGACGCTAAAAAACATGCATCTCAAAACGTTCAGGCAAGAAAAAAAACTTACAGTGAAACTACCGCATTATGCATTAACTGATTTTGATCTACAGTACAAGTCCGATAAGTTGCCGTCCGATAAGTGTACACTCCCCTTAAAACGTCATCACACGCACGGCACTCACACTAATTGGGATTCTCCCACTACGCGTGCTACTTTGCTTACGATTTGCGCAACATTCTTACGCATGCGCGCACCTAATATCGTGTTACTAGTGGGGACATCCGATAAATCCGCAATTCCTGGAATTTTTCGCCCCTACAGCCCCAAAATGAGAAACTTATCAGACTTCTAGTGTACTCAATTATGCTAAGACTCTAAAGATTCCATATTTTCCAAGAGTCTTTATGCGAAATGAATTACCTGCTGGAGAAACTCATCGAAAGTAGTCGGCCATAGTTAAACTTGACGATAAAGATGGTCCAGGTACACATTGTGTAGCATTCAAAAAGAATGTTTACAGAACATTATACTTTGACAGTTTTGGTAACCTTACACCACCCTTTGAACTCGTCAATTGCACTGGTTTACAAAAAAAAAAGGTGAGGAATATTTGACAAGACCACTTTATCCTTATGTATTTTGACGCGCTGAATACGAATCCAAGGTCTATTTACCTCCATCACGTCAGGTTCAAGGTCATTTCAAGGTCAAATACAGGAAATCCACTGATTTCTTTATAATTTGACTCAATAATTCTTCCAATTTTCTAGTTGGAGAATCTATTGTTGAAATAACTGGACTTAGAGGATAGTCAGTTTTATGAGCTTTAACAAGGCCATAAGCTGAGGACAGATTTTTACTCGTTGTATCAATATCACATCTTTCAATATTATTACCTGAGTGTTTATTAATCTTCTATTTTTTGAACATTCTCAAAATGTTGAAAACCATATTACTTTTTCAATTTTTGTCGGAACTAAAAATGCCATTAGGATAATTTAGAAGCCTTTTTGTTATTACCATAAACCCTTGGCTGAAATGTCTAAATCTAGTAAAAATTTTGATTGAAATTTCTTAATCTAGCAAACAAATATTTTTTCCTTTTTTTTTTTTTTTGAAAATGTTCAAAATCTTGAAACGCATTTAACTGCTTTAGTTTTTATGAAAATAAAACATGCCATTAAGATAATTTGCAAGTATTTTCGTTATGTATCAGAAAAACTTACGATAATCTCTAGAACTCTTACAAAAATTTTGTTTCAAATTTTGAAAATGCAGAGTTTCGCAGCAAGGGATTGTTTTCTACAAACTACAACTAACCCAATAGAAAGATTTAAAAATTTAAAAACTAATTTAACTTTTGATTTATCTCAAACGATGAGATGCGTGAAAAGTGAACGAATTTCGAGGGATTGTAGAAGGTGATCGTCCTCGGCCACCATGAATAAACCCTTTAAAAGTATTTTAAAACTTATAAAAAAATTTGAATCATCTCGAAACCTGTGAGATACGCAAAACTGACAAAATTGTCAGGGTTTTACACGAGGGGTGTTCCTCTGCCACCATGGACTAACCCGAAAAAAACATTTTCAAAAGGAAAAAATCCAAATTTTCAATTATCTCGAAAACGGCAAGAAATACAGGAAAACTTAAAAAATTAATAACAAATAACTATTAGTATTAATATTGACGAAATTTGATACTGTCTAAATTTGAACGATTTTCTGAAGGGGATAAATTCATTCGGATTGAGAATAGTTGAATGGTGAGTTCGGATGGATTCGGATTGAATCGGATTGAAGTTAATGTTCGTGCAAGAATTGTGAAGGATTGAAGACTTTTTGGACGAACATCGCACAGTGAAAAAAAAACAGGGATTGAAAAGGATTAAAATGTGTATTAGGATTCAAGTTTAAGTTGACAAGCAGATTGAAAAGAATTAACATTTGGGTTCGAATTGGTTTCAGATTCACAGTTGTTCATTCAGATGGTGTCGGATTCAGTCGGATTCATTATGGTTGAATTCAAGACGTCCCACGGATTGAAAAGGATTGGAGGGACGGATTAAGAAATCGATTCGGTATGAGTTCGGATATATTCGGATATATTCGGATTGAATTTGGGGTTGGGACATGGACTGAGATTGGAATTTAATTTGAGGTAGAAATACGGATTCAGAAGTGTTGAAGAGGAGTAAAAACTTGTTTCGGATTGTTTAGGTTTCACTCAAATTCGTTCGACCTGCAAAAAATTTGCAAATATAATTACAAAATATTTTTAATGTATATAAATTATGCTTTATTGAAATTAAAGGACGAAAACACGCGCGCGTGATCGTTCACGTTATGAAAAGAAGAGGCAAAAATATGTTATAACTTTAAAACAAAAAATTTTTTAATGGATTTTGACCCACTTCTAAATCGAACTGGGCTATAATCTTTTAGAGAAACATGAGTTAATATGTTAAGTATATTATCCACTATTAATTAATTATTATTATATCCACTAAAAATTACACAATTGTTTAAAAAAGTTTCATCGGCGCGATATGGATTTGAAAAGGATGATTCACACATACCCATATTTTAATCAGTGCTCTTTCCAACATCATATAAGTTGAATCTCGATTATTCTACAGCTTCGAAGCAACTTACTTACTGGGAAGCAAGAAAGATCAACTATAGAAAAAAAATTATAAATCCAACTAAAAACCTGGAAAGAAACGAAGTGTCGACACGAAAAAAAAGTGTAGTTCAAACAGAAAAACACTGAAAAATCAAATGAATAAAACTAAAATACATTCAAATAAAGTAATTTTTGTTTTTGAAACAACCAGCTGTAACCTCCATTCAATGATTTTAATATCTTTAAGTAAGCTATGTGACCTCATAAGTTCAGATGCCATACATCGAAACTTATAAATCGAAACTTCAACTCAAATTCTTGGTTAGTACGAAATTCAAAAAAATGAAATAAGTTTTAGTCCAAGTTTCAAAAACTTAAAAAGTTTAAAATCCATTTCTGCTATATTGATTCAAACATTTTACCAATACGGTTGGTTCATTTCTAATGATATTTGTCGCTACATCAAGGATAAATATGACTGGTTTATTGATACATTTTTCCCGTGTAGACTCACCGAAAATATTGATGCTACTCTCACCGAATTTCGGTAAACCTAGACATGGCTGAAAAGAAAATTGTTTATATATATACACATATTTTAAATTAGCGATTTCTTCAGGTTTTTAAAACCACGTATTGAAAATCAAAATACGAATATTGGAATCAGATTTCAGGTATTTGTAGACTTGTTTTTACCGTTACCAGTTACGCAACAGCAGTCAAGAGCTTCATGAAGAGGTGATAAATATTTTTAGCAAGGACACGACAAACTGCGCATCAGTTTTAGGCGTTTAAGGTCACAATACGCTGATTTGCGCTGATTAGAACAATTCAAATATTCTCTGGAAATTTCTAGATTGAAAAAAAGTATGATTCAGCGACATTTTATATAGCAGGTTGGCTGTTTTTGAGAATTATGAAATAAGCAGACAGTCCAAAAATAGAATACTGATAACTGCCTTACAAATGACATTATTATGGCGAGCATTATAAATTCCGTGACCACTAGGGTGGTCCAAAAAAGCATTAGAACATTTTTTTCGAATTTTTTATGCATTTCGCCCGGAAACTTTTTCAAATCCACAAAAACATAAACCCATTTTTTTAATATGATATTTAGAGGTGACGCAGGCTTAATGAAGTTTAACTCGTATTTCCCATAAGAAAAAGACGTTTTAGTAAATTTTATACATAATCGTCAATATTAGCTCAATCGAGTAGAAACTCAACATTTCTCTTCACAATTAGTCATAGAATGCGAATAAAATATTACTTTTGATATATCACTGCCATAAGTCTGTTTTATAGGGTCCCAAAAAAGTCCCATAAGTCAAAAAATGGGTTTTGCGAATCTTTGGCGCTGATATGTTTTTTTGCGCTTTTTTTAATGCAAATTGTTTTTAATACATAAAATTCTACTTTATACTGATAATAAGATGTTTGCCTAAATATTTTCAACAATTTATTATTGTTTTAAACAATTTTATCTCAGAATAGAGATAGAAAGTCACGTTTTTGCAAAAATTTTCCACTTTTTGTCCAATTTTCAATGAGAGTGAGGTGAAAGTTTATAAATGTTAACAAACATAAGTTTTCAAAAAATTTATTATTATTGTCAATATAATATTCTCTTTGAATAATGCTAAAACTTTCGGGTTTTTCTGAAATTTTCAACTTTTTATCCACTTTTCACTTGTAATGAATTAATAATAATTTAGTTTAGCGAAAATAATTGTCTGAACAAATTATTATTGTTTATAGCTATCTAGTTCTATATTATTACTAGATAGTTGCAGTTTTTTACTGAAATTTTTAACTTTTTGTCCACTTTTCAATTAGAGTGAAGTAATAATTAATTTGAGGTAACAAAAAGAATTGTTTAAACAATTCATTATTATTGGTAATAATATTCTCTTTACTTGATCGTAGAAAGTTGCGGTTTTTTCTGAAATTTTTAACTATTTGTCTATCACTTAATATAGTTACTCAATAATCTATCACTTAATAATCATAATAATTATAGTATATCACTAGTATATAGTATAGTATTTTAATAATAGTCTATCACCTAATAAAGGTACTTAATAATAATTAATTAAATTTAGCCAAAATAATTTTTTAAACAAAGTATTATTGTTAATCTATATTAATGCCAGATCGTTGCGGTTTTTTTCTTAAATTTTCACCTTTTGCTTTGCCTGTTTAATTATGAACAAATAATTAATAAACAATAAAGAGAATCATTTTTCAATCGATCTTTTTCTTTTTCTCATAATCTATTAATTATTTGTTTATGGTCTCTTTAATCTTTATATATGTATATTATCATCGAGGAGACGTGTTTTCTCCAGGGAAGGAGAGGGGGCGGGGGCTGATATTCAAATATGTGCAATGACAAAATTTTCTTTCATGCTTTGCAATAAACTACTTGATGTAATTCAAAACAAAACTTTCACTAGTCATTTACAGACCTAGACCTACCACCTACTCCTAATTATTCCATTCTTTTTTTTTTTTTTTGTTACTTGCGTGAGACAGCTTTTTTCTTTTAAATTAATTTTTTTTAAACATTGCGAAAAGATCAAAAATAATTCACTCAAAAAATACAATACTATTTTGAAAATGATTATTGTTGAGGTACACTTATTATTTGTTTATAACTAAAAAGTCAAAGCAAATTAAGTATTTCATTAAAAACAAACACTTTCTAGCATTACTCTGCGAGAAGATATTTATAAACAAAAACAAATTATTTGAACAACTATGTTTGTTAACAAGCATTATTTATTACTTTAGTAAGTAAAAAGTGGGTAAAAAATAAAAAATTTCTGAAGAAACCGCAACTGTCTAGCATTAATAAAGAAGAAGATAGTTATAAAAAATAATGATTGATTTCATTGAATATTTTTGCTAAATTGAATTAATCATTTACTGACTTCAAGTGAAAAGTAGACAAATATTTGAAAATTTTCAGAAATAACTGCAACTTTCTAGCATTAATAAAATTGAATATTATTACAGTAATAACAAACTGTTTGAATAATTATGTTCGTTGAAATTAATTAAGTATGAGCTCACTTTATTTTAAATTTGAATAAAAAGTCGAAATTTTTTTAAAGAACCGCGTCTTTCTAACTCTATTCTGAGAGAAAATTGCTAAAATAACGATAATTTGTTTAAACAATTAATGTGAGCATCTCTATATCAGTATAAAGTAGTATTTTATGTATGGGAAACAATTTTCATTAAAAAAAGTTCAAAAAATTATAATGAGCGCAAAAAACTTGTAAAACCCATTTTTTCACTTATGTGGTTTTTTGGAACCCTATAAAACAGACTTATGGAAGTGATATTTAAAAAGAAATATCTTATTCCTGTTGTATGGCTAATTGTGAAGAGAAACGTTGAGTTTCAACTCGATTCACCTAATATTGACGATTCTGACTAAAATTTACAAAAACGTCTTTGTCTTATGGGAAGTATGTTTTAAACTTCATAGGGTTTGCGCCACCTCTAAATATAATTTTATTTTTCTAAATAAAAAAAAAGATTAATTTTGTTGTGGATTCCAATAAATTTCCGGGCGATAAGCATGAACATTCGAGACAAAAAATTTGGACCACCTTAATGACCATGAATACAAACCTAACTGCATTTTTTAAATCAGTACCGATGTGAAGTATTTGTTTCACGTTCTATCCCATCTAAGTGCTACCAGTCTTTTCTTTAAATTTTAAATATAGAAACAATGAGAAATAAAAAAATGTGTATTTATCGAGCTAAAAGATAAAATATTAAGCCTATTCAAGGTCCGTGCCAGAATCTTCTCGAAAGAGTTTACTGCCTTTTTAACTGCTTCTTTTACGTTTTACTATAATCTTTTTCGAGTTGATTTAATAATTGTTTCTATTTGACACAAATCTATCAAAAATATTCTAGTCATCTGTTTTTTCAGATTCAAGTTGTTTCAAGAATAATACAATTTTAAAGAACAACGAACCTGCAACAATTTTTTAATTAAAAATAATGGTTTGTATTAACATAAAGAGGTACAACGTTAAACATTTTGAAAACAACAATTTCGACATTTTCAGTTTTGAAAAACTACCAATTTCTATCCCGAATTTTAACCGATTTTTGTTGGCGTATACGCTTTATGTTATGATAACAGATCTTTCGCGAACAACAGACTATAAAAATAGTATCAAGCTCTTATCATGCGAGACCACCTGTGTCAATTCGTTAAATTTTTATAAATGAAGTTTTTTTAATTTTTTACCAAATAACACAAGCACAATTAAAATGATGCGTTAAATAAGTGCAAAAATCATATATAGGTGTACTAATTCTGTAAACAAATATAGAAATTTATACAATATTTTGGAAATATTGAAAATAAATATTAATTAAGAATTAATAAACATTTATCTCGTGAAAATACTTCAAATTTTCACCTTACTTATGCTACAGGTGTAGAGATTTGTAATATTATTATTCTAAAGTATCTTATGTTCTTTACTTTCCACGATTATTTTTGTCCCAGTTCATCCTCTTGTTTCGTTAAAGGGCAGAATTCTGATATATTTATTAAGAATTCACAAAAATTCGGAGTACTTAAAATTACTTCAAGAATGTTTAAAGAAAAGTTAATCGTTCAGAAATTTATTAACTGTCTCAAAAATATTAAGATTTTCGCATTTGTTGCAATCTCTTCATATAAAATCAAAATGAAACGATTGTTTCTTTAACTGGAGCAAAAAGAGGAACAGTAAATAATGAAAAATACTTTTTCGGTAAGGTCATCAACAAACTAAGGCCCCAAATAAAATTACCTCAATTACCTCAAATTAAAATATTCATTTGAGTCATTTCGAGAAAATGATTCAATTTCATTACTTGTAATTATAAACAAGCATCTAAACTTTCGGATCAATACCTTTTTCTTCAAAAAGTTCGAAAATCAAGATTCTAATCAAAAATAGGAAGTAAAATATGCATTGAGGTATTTCAACAAAAAAGAGGTGTTTTAGTTTTCAGGGCTAATTCCGCCAAATTTAAAAGTAAAATAAATCCCCAAAAAAATATATTAACTTAAAATAATAAAATTCCAGAAATTTCTATAAAATTCTCGAGCATTCGTCGATAAATCTCAAATCTAATTTCTGACGCAATTTGAAAGGTAAGGAATGGAATTTAGCCAATAAAAACGTTTCATATCTGTGCAAACATACATTATTTCCTACCAGCTTTCGGTTGAGCCAATCAGCGGCGAACTAATAAGTGTTTACTTAAAAAAATCATTTACCTAATTTTATATCATTACGTGGCTTTTAGTTCTCAAAAGAACGATTTAAGAATTATTGTCATTCCCCACCCTCTTAGGCGCGTGCCAGCATAAATATCCGTAGTCTCGGTACGATCTTCAGTTGTGAACTTAAACAAGCGAAGAATAACAATCAAGAATCTACCTTTGCAATTTGCAAAGAAACGCCAAATAAAAAAAAATTGGTAAAATCGACTGCAAAGCTCAATTTTCAAGAAGCCCGAGAAGTGAAAAATTCTGACGATGTCTCTATGGCCGTTGCTGTTCTCGACCTGGTGGGCCGGCTTGGATCAACCCCACACACTCATGGACCAAAACTTTGGAATGTGCCTATGTCCTGATGACCTGAGACCTTTATCATGGACCGAAAATTATTATTTTCCAAAAATCTGGGACAGTTTGGCGTACACGGACTTTTGCAATCGACCCTCGGCTGATCATTTGACAACGGAAGAAATTTGTATGTATCTATAATCAAAAATATTTTACAATTTTGATTTAAAACCAGTTTGTTTACTGAATTGCTTTTATTTTCCTCTTTTAGGAAACCCTATCTGAATTTTAATATTTTTTCCAAAGGAATTTTAGTCGATTTATTTTTAGGTTTTTAATTTCGAGAGTATAAAATATAGGTGTCCGCAATTCGAAATTAAGACTTTAGATTTACAGAAAAAATTTATTAGTTTTCATTCGTAGGCTTTCCTATTATAAGGAACTCTTTATCCTTAAGTTTCTACGCGAATACTTTTAAATTCAACACATTTTCAAATTCTTAACCAATTTTATCTAAGTGTAATTAAATTTGGTTAAAAATTTTTTTTTTTTAACCAATTTAAAACTTTGAAGATTACCCAATTTTGAAATTGGTTCAACTCATTTAGTACCAAGCAGAAATCTGGCCGATATGTAAGTACTATGCAAAATGCGAAAAAATGTTAACAAGCATAATTGTTCATCTCAAAAATATGTACAACTTTTTTCAGACCAAAAATAGTGCAAATAGTGTCACAAGTTTTAAAAAATATTCTCCAAACAGTATTATAAAATTTTTCAAGTAATAAAAATTACTTCAATGTTTATTTAAAATGTTATTCTTTAGCCTATAAATTATCAAAATTTCTATTTATCGCAGGCTTCACATTCTCTTCCGTTTTTCTTGTTTTTCTACTTAAATGCGACCTCAATTAATAGAAGCCAATAAGAAAATCCAACATTTTTGACTGAAAGTTTTGTTGAAAATGCGTCTTTTTTGTTTGATAATTCAACAATTTGATTACAATTTTCTCTCTTTCTTTCTTGAATAACAAATTTTTTAAATTTTAAATTCAACTATTTTGTTAAACATAAATCTTTTTGGATTGAAAATGTATCTCCATAGAAATGTTATCTTCTGTGGTTAAAAATACAACTCCCTGGTTATAAATTACCTTTTTCGATGAAAATTTACATTTTCGGGTTGAAAGTTCAACTGTTTTTTTAGAAAATTCTTATTTTAAACTCGAAAATTAAACAAAACTGATCTATTTGGTTAAAAATTGGTGTAATTTCTTGAAAATTCCTCTTTTTGGTTTAATCCAATTGTTTTTTTATTTTTAATTAAAATTTTTGTTGTTGAAATATCAGCTATGGCATTTCTGGTTCAAATTCGTCTTTTCAGATTGAAAATTCAACTCCTTAGATCAAAGTTGAACTAGTTTCATGAAAGGTCATTTTTTTGTTTGAAGATTCAAATTTTAGTTCAAAATTCCTTTTATTTTTGTTATAAATTGTTTTTGTAAACTGAAAATCTAATTATTTTGTTAAAAATTCAACTGCTTGGTTGTAAATGAACTTTTTTATGAAAATTCAACTGTTTTGCAGAAAATGAAACAATTTGGCATGAAATTCAACTATTTGGTTCAAATTAAACTGTTCTATGGGAAATTATTTTTTCTTTTTAATTGCAAATTAAATCTCATCAATGAAAATTTAACTACATTATTTTTGGTTAAAAATTGATCTCTTTAGTTTAAAAATTTATTTATTCAGTCAGACGTTTTTAGAAAAAAATATATAAACTAAAAATTAATCAAATAAAATTTAGACTAACATCACATCTATTCTTTATAATATTTAGTTAAAAATTTATGTAATTTGTTGAAAATTCGTGTTTCCTGGTCGAAAATTTAAATTTTGGTTAAAAATTTATGAATTTTGTTGAGTTTTTGTTTTTGGTAGAAAATTAATTTTCTTCGTTGATAATTCAACTATTTGGTAGAACATATATGTATTTGGTTGAAGATTCCTCTTTTTTAGTAGCTCCGTACTAGAGCTCGTCTTTTTTGCTAGAAAGTTTTTTTAATATAACTGTATGGTTGCAAATTAATCTGTTTTAATTGAAGATTTAAGTATTTCGTTGAAAATTCGTCTGGTTTGGTTATAGTTAACTGTTTTTTATTTGAAGTTAAAATCTTATTTTTTTAAATATCAACTATTACATTTTTTGGTGAAAATTAATATATTTCGATTGAAAATTCAACTATTTTCTGGATAATTCCTCCGATTGGCTTCAAAATTCAACAATTCGGTAGAAAATTTAACCTTTTTGTAGAAAATTTATGTAATTTGTTGAGAATTCATCTTTTTTGTTGAAAATTGAACTATTTGGTTGATGGTCCCTAATCATCCATTGCGACAATATGTAGCTAATTAGCGAAGATGTTCAAAAATATTTTTTAAGGAATAGTGAAGAAATAGTGGCATTAAAATTAAATTGTGGAAAATAGTGTCTTCAGTTCATTTTTTCAAAATAGTGGCAAAAAAGTGTTATCGCTAAAAAAATCAAATAGTGTCAACAGTGTAGTGAGTCCAAAGCTTGTTATCTGAAAGACCAAATGATTAGAGAAAATTACGACTAAATTGAAAATTCATAGGAGGAATTGTTAAGAAAATTTCTATAAGACTTTTTGAAAATAATTATTAATTTTTCTCTAATTCACGTATATTTTTCAGCGTATAAAAATTTACCAGCAAGAAAATTTACAAACAACTTATTTCGGCGAATTGAAGTTTCAGTTCCTGTCTTTTATAAAAGAGCTTCGAAGTTCAGTAGCAAACAAAAGTGTCAAATTAAAAAATCTCTTGAATTTAATACTCAAAAATAACCTGAAACGTGAGATTTAAATTTCTTTTTATAAAAATTGTTCCTAGATATACCTCAAATCTACTGCAATTTGAATCTATTCCGAATTCCAAAAGCTGAACTTTAACAGAAAAAATTTCTAACGATTTAAATTTCTTTATGCAAGAAAAGTTTAACATTCGATTTTTTCCAGGCCACGCGACAATTCCAGCTGGTAAGGATACCTTTAAAGTCATCCTGGACGTGAAACATTTCAAGCCAGAGGAAGTTAATGTGAGGGTCGTGAACAGGTTCGTCATCATCGAGGCAAAACACGAGGAGAAGAAAGATCAACATGGTCTGGTTTCTAGACAATTCGACAGAAAGTTCTGTGTTCCGGAACAGGTGGACATCGATCAACTGAAGTCCACTATATCTTCAGATGGAATTTTAACTATTACGGCGCCTGTAAAGAAAGAAGGAAAGGTGATCAAGGTCGAGCAAACTGGAAAACCTGCGAATCCAGAAAGCGCCGAAAACCCGAAGGAAGCTTCAACTGGTAAGGCCGATAAGACCGAAAAGGAAAAAGCAAGCAAGGTCGAGCAGACTGGAAAACCTGCGATTCAAGAAAGTGCCGAAAAACCTAAGGAAACTTCAACTGATAAGGTTGATAAGACGGAAAAAGGAAATGTGAACAAGGTCCAGCAAACTGGAAAACCTGCGATTCAAGAAAGTGCCGAAAAACCGAAGGAAACTTCAACTGAGAAGAATGTCACAAAACGGGAAAAATAATTTATTCAGATGTCTGATAAATTATTGCGATAATCAATTCTTGCATCGTAATGTCGCTTGTATTGTTATAGATTTAAGTTTAATGATTTCCATTGGATGAATTATTTAACTTTTGTGTGTTCCATTTGCAGAATTATGTAATGTCGCTTGTATTGTTATAGATTTAAGTTGAATGATTTCCATTGGATGAATTATTTAACTTTTGTCTGTTCCATTTGCAGAATGATGTAGTGGAGTAGGTATTCTCATGTTAAATCTTTTGCACGAATTGATAATAAAAGAGGTTAAATCGGAATATTGTCCTTTTTCAATCCTTATTTTCCTTCTGCGATCAGATAAATAATTTGTAGGAAAGTTTAAACACAATTCTTCAATTTTTTAACCCAATGCAGGTGTTTTATTAGCACCGTGAGTTATGCTTATATTAATTTTAAAGCTTACAACATGTCTGAAAGTTTATAAAAAAAAATTTGGCTGGCTAATTTAGGAATTCAAACTATTGAGAACATTCCAATTTAAAAATTTGCTTACTGCGCGAGCACATTCTCATCAAGCGCGACTCGCAAGTTTAAGCGCGCCTGGGGCGCGCGTTGATTGGATCTAGCGCTTTGCGCTCTGTGTTTGTACTTTCAACACATTTTTGTATAGACCTTTTTGAAAGTGAAGCTCAAACCATCAAAAACTGTAAGTTGGTGATTGTGAATTCTCTTTTGTTAAAGCTCCTTAGGCTTTAACGAACACATTCTTATCAAGTATCTCGTGCTTCGCATTCGATTAAAGTTTGTCCGACACGCGAACTTTTCTATTTCTACTTCTGCTTGTCTTTTCAAAAATTTAATTTGTTTATTTTTAATGTTACTTTTCACTATTAAAACAAAAACCACGCGTCCTATCGGAAAATGATTTGTAAAAAATTTGTACATCTTTTTAGGCAAACAAAAACAATTTTTATAAATTCATTCTTTTTTCATATCGAGTTGTACAAAAAAGAATAGATTTCAACAAAATACTTGAATTCTCTGCAAAGAAGGATTTTTCAGTCAATAAAGAAAAAAAGTAATCCAAAATGTAGAATTTTCAAGTAAAAAAAGATAAGTTTTCAACACAGACATAAATTTTCTACTGAAAAGGACGATTTCTCAAAAAAATTACATAAATTTTCAACTGAATAGTTAAATTTTTAAACTAAAAATATAATGTTTGAACCAAAAATGGAAGTTGCATTTTCATTTCGGAGGAAAATAATTTTCAATATAAAATGAAATGAATCTTCTACAAAAACGTTGCATTTTCTACGAAACTGTGGAACTTTCAACACACCAAGACGAATATTCTGTACAAAACAGTTAAATTCTCAACCCGGAAATATGAAGTTTCAACAAAAAAGTAACTTTGCAATCAAATAGTGATATTTTAAGTTGGAAAACTTAATTTTTAACCAAAAAAGAAATTTTCAATGAATTACGTAAATTTTAAACCGAAAATTTGAATGTTCAATCAAGAAGATTATTTTTTACCAAGTGAAATGAATTTTCAACAAACTACATAAATTTTCAACCAAATAGTTTGATTTTTAAACTAAAAAATTGATTTTGAAGCAATAATAGAAATGTTGAGTCACTACTTGAAAACATTAATTTTAAATTGAAAAAAAAATTTCTATAAAAAAGTAAGATTTTATACGACATAGTTAAATTTTCTACCTAATTGTTGAATTTTCACGACAAAAAGACGAATTTTCTATACAAAAAAGTTAAATTTTTAACCCAAAAATATGAAATTAAAAAAAAAAGTTCATTTTCGACGAAACAGTTAAATTTTCAGTTAAAAAAAATTATTTCTACCTCCAAAAAGGGAAGCTTCAAGAAAGTAATTAAATTTTCAATCCAATAAATGCATTTTCTACTAAAAGTCTGAATCTGCTACAACAAAAAACGAATTTTTGAGAAAGATAGTTTAACTTTCAACGAAGGAGTAGAATTGTAAATCAACAAATATTAATTTTCATTGAAAAATATAATGGTTAATATTTCAAGAAGAACAAAATGCATTTTAAAAAACACAATGAAATTTAACCAAAAAAGTTGAATTTGCAGCAAAATAGGAGAATCCTAAACCAAAACAGATTCATTTTCAACCAAAGAGTTCCATTTTTAATCACAAAATTTGATTTTCTACCAAACAAGGCGAATTTTCAACAAAATGCATAAATCGTTAAACAGAATGTTGCATTTTCTACCAAGAAGATCAATTGCCTGCCAAAAGAAACGAATTTTCAACTAAATAGTTCAGTTTTTAGTCTAGAAAAGAAAACTTTTCAACCAAAAATGGAACAGTTAAATTTTCATTGAAAAACAATCATTGTTAATTTATAAGAGCAAACTTTTTTACAAAACAGTTGAATTTTCTACCAACTTGTTGAATTTTCAAGCCAAATAAACAAATGTTCGACAAATCAATCGAACTTTCAACCCGAAAATATGAATTTTCAACAAAAAAATTGGATTTTCAACGAAATAGTTCAATTTTCTACACAACAGTTGAATTTTAAACACAAAATTATATATTTTCAATAAAAAAAAGAATTTCCAACATCTGCATTGATTAGAATTTTCTGCCCACCAGTTTTTTTTCATTCGAGTTTGAATTTTTAATTTAGGTCAAATTATCCCAAGTAGGCCACCATAAATCGAAAGTCGTTTTTTTCTCTGTCAAATGAATTTTCAAAAGCACTTATGTTCTGAAAGATTTTTTCAGGTTTTGGTTGCAAACAAAAAATTTGGTGGCAAAAGTTATTAACAATGAAAATTTGATGTCACAAAATTATCAACATTATTCTCGTTAATAACCGAACGGTTTTTAATGATTCTTATGTTGAAATATTTGTTCAAAAACGGACGTTCCAGAAATTTTTCTTCCGAATATAAACACATTGAATTGGTGTAAAAAATCTTAATTGTTCATAAAATAAAGTAACTTTTTTTGTTTAAATTTTTTTTGAACGTAAATTCCGGAAATCTTTTTTTCAAATATAACAAATTAAATTTCATTAAAACAGTATCAATTCTTTATGAACAAAATTTGCTCTATTTAAAAATACAGTAATTACTATTCTCTTAAATAGTCTGACGCACAATATGCTCTGAGCGCTCGCATTTCTCTCCAGAAAAAATATAGAATAAAGTGCAAAAAATTTCTTTCTTTTGAGAGAACAAAAGTACAGTTTGTTTATAAGCAATTGGTTATTTTCTTTAATAAATGCAATGTTTTTATATTCTGAAGGAAAAAAGTCAACCAAGTAGTTGAATTTTCAACCTAAAAAGCCTAATTGTTAACAAGAATGGTACTCCATGAAAAACGGTGTAGAAAAATCCCCCCCCCCCCCATCAAGTCAAGCAGGGTAAACGTAGAGTTTTGAGTCAGGTAAATTACCCTGGTAACATACGGTAATATTGGTAATTTACCGGGTAACTTACCCGACGTTCGTTCTCGGCGAGAATTTATGAGAATTTATTTTTTTCTCCTTCCAAACTTCAGGAGTGGATGCAGAGTACTTGGCTCCCCTTAATTAATAGTAATTGAATCGTGATACTTAGAAGTAGATTTAAATATGTGTGTTCAAGATATCACTAAACGCACTTAAAACCTTTAGAATCGTTTAAAATCTATCGAATTCCGTTATATCTCTTAAAATAACACTTAATTGATTACTTGAACAGGGTACATGTTCCAATCAAAGAATTCAGGTCGTTTTGGTGTCGAAATTAATTAATCTACAGGCATCTGATTCACTTCAGAGACCAAATTTCGTTTGAAATAAAATTATTTTCTTGAAAATTTAACAATTTTGTTATAAAGCCATGCTTCTTGGTTGAAAATCCAACTGTTTTGTGGAAAATTCGTCTTTTTGACTTGAATATTCAACAAATATATTGGAATTTACTTTTCTTGTCTAACGATTTTTCTAAATTAAGAGATCAACTATTTTGTCGAACATTTATCTTTTTCGTTTAAAGTATCATAACTTACTCTAGAAATTTCACCTTTTGTAGTAAAAATTGCAACCTTCTGGTTGAAACATAATCTATTTTATTAATAAATTCATTTTCTAGTTGAAAATTTAACTGTTCTGTTTTGAATTTCTAATTACTTTTTTTTTAAATATCATCTATTACATTCATTGTTGAAAATTCATCTTTTCAGTTTGAAAATTAAGGTCCTTCGTTGAAATTTGTACTATCTTTCTTAAAAGCTCAGCTTTTTGGTTGATTCATAATTTTAGTTCAAAATTCGTTTGCTTTTTTTATTAAAAATTGTTTGTTTTTTTTTCACCTGAAAATGTAAATATTTCGTTAAAAATGCAAATAATTTGTTGAAAATTCCACTGTTTTGTAGAACATTCGTACTTTGGGTTCTAAAATTCAACCACTGAGTAGAAAATTTATATTTGGTTGAAATTTTTTTATAATTTGTGAAAAATCATTTTTTCTTTAGTACAAAATCAATTTTTTCGTTTCAAATGCAACTGTTTATTTTACGAAATCAAAAACAAACTATTTAAAAATGCATAATAACAAATTTTCGAATATTGAGTGTTCTAAACATTTTTAAAACGAAATCTCCTAAAATTCTTCCGATTTTTTCAATTTAACTTGAAACTATATATGATATTATTTGACTCCTTAGAAATTAAAAAAATACAATTCAACATTTTCAATTCCAACCCATATATTTCAAATTCGCATCGAATATTTTTACAATATAATAACATCTTTCTAAAAACAAAAGTGTCAAGAAAATTGGTAAAAATGAGTCTGAATTCAAAAAATATATTTGTTAAAGGCAATGCATATTAATTTCTAATTTATTATTTGAAAATTCGTGACAAATTTATTTTTCACGCGAAAAAACGGATGTTTATGAACATATGCAGCCTAAATTAGTATTTTATTCCTATTTTATTATTATTATAACTTTTAATTACACTGCTACACTTTTTTGATAAGTCATAAGTTTTGCAGACATTTGTTAATTCTAGAATTGAACAAATTTTTCTTCAACAAATGAATAAGTGCCTCGAAGCTATCGATTTTCTATCAGAAGAAAAAAGATATATTTAATCTTCTTAGCTTTTATTATTTAATAAATATTATTTGGAAGGTTCTAAGTTTTTACTTAAAAAATAGTTATATTTTTTTTTGAGGAGTGCAAATGCTGAAATGTAAAGGAATTCAAAATTAAAATGATAAACATTACTTTCTCTAATGCGCAATATTGGAGGACTTTTTTATTATTCTCAGTTTTTTCTTCATTTTTTTTAATGACAAAGAATTTTTAAAGATGTAGCTTCAAACATTTGTAGAACGTTTTACAATTTTTATTGTAAAATGAAAATCCAGGGATGTGAACATATGGTTCGCGCGCGTGCGTGTAGTGCTATCCTGGGCAGAAATATTTAATTATACTACAAGTGTCACGATTAAATTACTATTAATTAAGGAATTTATATAGGAAGAAAATATTCTTGATTGTGTAAATAATTTATCAAACATTTTTTATGTTATAAGGTTAATGGTTATGGCGGGGCTCTGCATCCACTCGTCAAACTCATCTGTTTCATTCTTTCGTAGCTTGTGTCGTTTGTGTCGTTATGACAATCTTTGGGGTGTTCGAAAACAAATTTTTCCTTCCTCTTGGCTTTCTTCATACCGTGCGTTGTTTGGCTTAAAATTTTATTTTCGATCGTGTTTTTTTTGTAATTTTTCAAATGCTATGTCTCTGGCAATTTGGTTTTTGATTGAAAAAAATCATTAGGATAAATTGTTAGTTTTTTTTAATACTACAAACAGCTGTAGATAGAGTTTTCAAATTCTTAAAAAAATTGGTCTTAAAAATTTTTTAAATGCTTTTACTTTTTGAATTTTCTTACGAAATGGCTGGCTCACGAACTTGTGCTTTAGTTTAAGTTACTCAAATAGTATACCAAAGGCCAATCCAATCTAACAATTCTTTCGAAAGTGATGGTATACGTCAAAAATATCAGGATCTGCAAGTGGTTGTTCAATTTTAATAAAACTTTGTGAAATTATAATGCTAGAGTCGAAATGATATATTTTAAGAATATTATATAATGAAAAAAAAAACATTATGTTGCCCGGAAAAAAAAAATTTGATTAAATTTGTCATGAATCACTCTACTTGTAATTTTTTTTTAATATCAATACAATGATTCCTCGTGAAATCACGTTTCTTTTCAAACAAAAAAAAATACATGCAGACTCTTATAGGTTTCAAGATATCGTCATGTTAGCGAGACCGTGCGCCGCCTCTTCACTGCAGTGCAGAGGCGGCGCTCGGTCTCGCTGAAATGACGATATCTTGTCTTATATTCTTGAAATTTATTATTTTATCTCTAACATGTATAAGTTTCATTAAAATGCAAATCTCATTTCCAGAAACATCAATAATTCAAAAAAATTTAACCATATAATTCAACATGGCGTAACGTCCGCAATTTTGAACATTTTCAAAAGCCGTATAAGGCTAAAATTTCTCTTATACAGCATTACAATTTCACAAAGTTTTATCAAACTCGAAGAAACCCCTGCGGATCATGATATTTCTGAAGTTTACTGGACATTTTCGAAATTTCCAAAATTTCAAAATATCTTTTAGAATCACTCAAAGTTTTCCTATATTATTTTATTATTGTAAAAATTGTCTGAAATTGTTGCAGATTCTTTAAATGAATATTATTGTCAGTACCGGTCATTTGTTGCTCCCTCTGATTTTATGCAAATAAGATTTTCGGTAAAACCGAAACAACAACTGGAAAAAAATTTAAAGTCTCAGTTTTTTTGTCAATGAAAAACCGCTCAATGCCTGCTCAATAAAAAAGAAAAAAATTTTGATTCATAATTCTGAATTGGCGAAAAGGTAGGTAGGGAGTGAGACAGTGATTTGTGGGGGGGAGAGATAATGGTTCAGCGGAGAAATGGCCAGTTGGAGAGGCAAATAAATGTGGACGGCTTGTGAAGGAAAATTCAGATGGCGGATTTTTGGAGGAAAATAAACAGAGGTGGGCGGGGGGTGCGCATGAAACAGCTATGGGAAAAAGGTATGGGGTAAAGGGGAGGAAGGTGCATAAATGAAATTAGGAGAATCGTTTGGAAGTCGATTTACAGTTTGGGAGGGGTTCGAGGTAAACATAGTCTTGCGTTCTCAGCAGATAAGCGTCCGCATCGCTCATTCCTTTCGGCGGATTCTTGAAGTGAATCCCCCGGATATTTCCGCTCATGAGGGCCTTCCAGGCCTGAAGTCCGTCCATCGGTGCGCTCTGACCCGGCCTGTGGTTGAAGGGTCGTTGAGTTCACAATCATGTTAGGAACAAAGAATTAACTCTTCGGGGTACTTTCTTTGTTTGGTCAGAAGGATGGACAGGATTATCTGCAGGGACGGTAACAGGAAGGAAAATGGAAGGCGGTTCAACTATTCCAGGGTCTTAAAGTAACCATCTCGTTGACACAAGTATTTGAGATAAGGTCTCACTCCTCTGGATTGCGCAGGTCAGGGTTGCGAACCAAATCCAGTTTGATGCCCCCAACCGTTTTCGGTTTGAAGGAACGAACCCATCAGGAATCCGTTGTTCGTTCCATCCAAGGACCATAGTCGGGTTCAAACTTAAGACTGTTGAACGATCCTGGTAAACTGTTACCGGATGCAAAGTTTTTACGGGCAGCAGAAGACTTTGCCTGATGTTCCTGTAGACGTTTAAGGGCCTTCCTTAGTGAAACCCCCTTTTCTTTCACGGTGGCTGCGTATCTGCCCAGTGGTGAAATAAGTACCGCAGAAATGACTACATCCTGGTGCTCACGTGCGGTGGCTGGCGGCGTAACCTCTTGTTGGAAACGATCAATTTCCTTCTCTGTTACCACCTGGTGACAAGGCTCGGTGGTGTGTGGCACAATTGCCGACGAGACGTCCCTTACGGTCGTGGCTAACTCCCTGACACGTTGTCCGAAACCCGAGGGGCCTAGAAAAGTAGCTATCAACCCGCTGAGAAGTGTAACAGTGTAGTGAGGAGTGACCGACCGATAAATGTAAGCTCGAGCCTCGAAAATACTGAAGGTATTCCTTCGTTATAATTTTTGTCTTCAAAAAGCAGTTGAGAAAGGAACTATTTGATCAAAGATGTTGGTTGATGATGATGCACAAAACAAGTCCAAGAACTTCAGTCAATCGCCGTTTATTGATAAATTTCTCCCTAGACCGAGAAAACTGAAGAGCCGATGCAAACGTTGGGAGTGGCGAGTGGCAGCGTCCTTCCTTGAGTGTGGCTGAAGACCGAGTTATGTGCGAAGCGCGCGGCTTCTCCCACCCCGTGCAAGTGGAGGCAAGGGTGGGATCCTTGTTTCGAGATTCTCTCCCACTCTGTCGAATTTCGGGCGCGCAGTCCAATAAAATCATTAGATCCTGCGCCATTGTGCATGCTGCCTGCTTTTCTGTTTCTCCAGTTGTTTTGTGGACAAGGCAAAACATGCAGAAGAAAAAGAAAGTTGTTCAATGGGTTAAATTCAGTAAAAACACCCACATTTTAAGGAACATAGCAATGGTTTATTTAACAAAAAATGAAGTAAGAATTTAGAAGTTAGCAGACAAGAGTATACAATTTGATCTGTTCACGGCGGTATTCGGTTTTTATCTGAAGAGAATTTGAAGAGAGTGCATTGCCGAAGTACAATTTTTGAAGAAGGGATGTTGGGTCAGTGTGTGCTTATATCCTATTGACTGAGGAACGTGGAGGTAGGAGAATTGAAACACACCCAATTTGTGACGGAGAAATTTGAAAATTGGAACATCTGCAGACCAGAATTTTCCAAATACCGTAATTGCGATGTGGCGGATCAGTTTATGATAGGGTTGGCAATTAGAGAGTTTAGGACATTTAGGCGGCTCGGTGAATAGGCTTAAGTTGTAACTGCAATCTGGAGACAATATGATCGTAGCAAGGAGTTTCAGCAGGAAGAGAGGTTTAGAATTTAAATTGGTATATTGCTCAAACGTGCGATGGACAATGAACCAGCTTGGCAAACATGATTTTCTACGAGGGGACAGAAATTAACTATTTCAGAAATCGGCAGAAAGTAAGAAAGATAAGAATAAATTTCTAACGTTACGACGTAACACCAGTCTCTCAGCATTACATTTCATGAAATTAATAGGCTGATAAGTTTAAACTAACAATAGGGTGAAATGTTGCACTATAAAAGGGCGTACAACATATTGAATGAAATAATAATAAGTTTATTACATAAAATACATAATAAAGTACGTACAACTCATAATATATATTCGACAAAAATATAAAATAGATAAATGCAAGGATAATAACGAGCGTAATATAAAAATAAGACTAATATAATAAGGAATGAATTACAAAAGAGAACATTAGTAAGAAACACCTAATTATACATAAGAAAAGAGCATACACATAAAATAATACAAATATGTAATAGAAAAAAACGCAATATAAAAATAAAAAATGAACTAACAAAAGGGGACATATGTAGAAAGCGTAAGGGAACATACACACTTTATATAATACTTTTATAATATAGCTTTCGATTCGGGTTCATGAGATCACGGGAAGTATTTGCAGTTTTTTTTCAATTTCAATTTGAAGTGATTCTGCCTTAAAAAAACAGAGTCACGGACAATTTATCAATTTATGCGTGCATCATTATTATTTAAGACAGAACTAGAACGTAAAATTAAGAGAAAAATTCTAGACGGATAACTTTCATTAAAAAAAAACTATAAAGAGCTTTAAAAACGGCAATATATTATCGTTGGTACATAGCTGTATCCGTACCTGGGCGCATGTAATTTATTATGCTAAAGCAATTATTAAAAATATTATTTTTCTTCTCGTTATAACATGTTGGTCATGAAGACGACTCAACGTGTGACGTAACCCATTTTCAAATTTCACAATATTTCCTTCTTATATATTTTTATTTTTTTTATTTACGTTGCTTATTTATATAGCCCTCTTTAATTAATATATATTGCCCCAAATAAGTCCATATATTTCAATCAAGCAATTCATTTTCATTACTTCTACTATTAAATTAGTATATATTTAGATCAAAAGAATTAGTATTTTCATATTTTTTGTTAGTGACCAACTTCTCTGTGAGTTAGTGAAATTTCACTACTAATTAGTGAAGCATCTTGTGGTGTGAAGTTTCAAAGGGCGTCTAGGAATGAGCACTAGATTACTAATAAGCTGAATCCAGTAGTTGCCAATTAAACATTATACGTTGTGCATCGACAAGGACGGCATCTTTTCAGAAAATGATACATGAAATATAGATTCCCATCAGTGCTGATATCAAATGTAATAATTTATGCTTGCGATTCACTTCTGAGAAAACAAATTAATGAAATACTTTAGTTTCATTTCTGCAAGTTTCTTCTACATATATACCTAAAAGTTTGGAATCATATTCACTAAACGGTTCTTTCAGTAAATGCCCATCTATTCAATATAGTTTTTTTCCATCTTTTTGTATAAATTTAATATATATTTATTCTATGATGAAACATGTTAATAATCTTGTAAAACAGAAATTTAAGTAATGTAAATTCCTTATAAAAATACACTCCACCTCTCCAGTTCGTCTTAAATGAAATTATTTAGGATAACGAATAAGATAACGATGGATATATAAATTTTTATGTGTGTGAGTATGTGCGTGTGACCGTTTTACCCCGTATTCATTCAAAACTGGTTCTAGCTGGCTGCAACGCCAAATTTCAACCAGTATTTTTTAAAGAGCGAACTGAGCAAGTGCTTTTGTGACAAACGGAAGAATATTCATTATTTATATCAAACGCCACATTTTCCCCGAGGCTGGTTCATCTATTTGAAGAATATGAAGATTCTTACCTTCACGTTGCTGTTAACCTTAGCCGACTTATTCAATTATATTGGTGACTATATTATCTTATATATAAATAATGCTCATTTAATAAGGAAAAAGGAATTTTAAAGAACCTGTGAAGGAATAAAATCAGCTCTTAATCGTTAGGATCACAGAAAAACCTCAACCCATGATGCCTTCGTGACAGAATATCGGCGTTTTACGTACTATATTTTATTTTTATAAAATAATTTAATCGCGTTTTAAGGGGGAATAGTTCAATTAAATCTCACGGTTTTAATACAATCGCGGAACAGTCCTTCAAGGCTGGATATCTTTCGGCTGCAATTTCCGGTTGGTTTGTGAGTTATAGTACTGCAATGTGTGCATTTCGAATCAGTTATCTAGAGTGCATCAGTGATGTTTGACAGTTTTTACTGATGTGTTCTTCCGGGATTGTCCACAGTGAAAAGTGACTTTTGAGACCTGCTGTTAAAAGACATGTGCATCGGACAATCTAAGCTGCATTCCTATCAACATTTGCAGCATGGAAACCTAAAAACTAGCCTCAAGTCAAGCCGTTTTCTAGAGGTTTCGGCAAAGTTGTCCTCACCAGTGTGCAATAGGTCAGTACAGTGTACTTGTTTCGCGACAAGCGTATGTCCTTGTGATTTGCGTGTTATGCGAAGATGTTAACAATGCTCATAATTCATAGTCTTCAAATAAATTGAATCAACCATAACAAGTGCGCATTACTATCAAATAAAGTCACACTAAACTCTGGTTTCTCAATCACGTTGGCTAATTTTCTTGGTTTGCTTGAAGCGCGATTGGAAACTCTTGAATCAGATTTTTCTAAATTTGAAGCACAACAAATTCAGTTGTTGAAAATTTCTCGTGAAGGAAAGTTGTTTTACTTTGATGACAGATTTTACGACAAAGTCGAGGAATAGTACCAAGATGTTAAAGGGTAATATTTTGATGCCCTTGACGCATCACCTCCGCTTAATACAACGGCTTTTACAGCTAACTTGACTCGGCATGTCATCGCAACATCATCAACGAAGGGGTTTCCCAAAATTGTTTTACCAACATTTTCAGGCGATTATACCGAGTGGTCAAATTTCTCCGATTTATTTACGTCTGAAGACTAATCTTTCTGAAGAACCTGCACAGTTACTCAAGAACATCTCGGTAACAAATAAGAACTATCGACGAGCTTGGAATCTTCTAAAAAAGCGTTATGAGAACAAGAGAATTCTGATCAATTCTCATTTAGCTCAATTTTTTTCTTTGAAGCCATTCAAGAACGAAACTGCAGCTAATCTAAAGGGGTTAGTTAATACAGCTGTTAAATATCTCGAAGTTCTCAGGACACTTGAATGTCTTGTAGATAGTTGGTCTCATTTTCTAGTTTTTTTTTTTTTCACTTCTTACTTAGATGCTCGCAGACGACGTGATTGGAAAACGTTACTTGGTGACTCGGCGGAATCTCCAACGTATGAATCTTTGCGCACTTTTCTTCAAAACAAGGTTCGCACATTGGAGATGCTCGAAGCTGGTTCCGAAGCAGCTAGGGAATCGTCTCCTACGAAAACTGAATCATCTGAGAAAAATCAAGGACAACGAGGATCTTTCAAAAACACAGCTGGATCTTCACATCTTTCAATGGATCAATCTCACGGTAGCGATCACCAAGTTCCAAAATGTTACAACTGTGAACAGCAAAACTTTTTAATGTACTGCCACAAGTTCCGAGACATGACTGCAACTCAAAGAAGGGAATTTTGCTGCAAAGAGGAAACTTTGCCTCAATTGTTTATGTCAGCATAGTTTCAGCGATTGTTCGTCAGTGAGAACGTGCAAACTCTGTGAACAGAAGCATCATACCATGCTTCATCCGGACTCACAGGCTGTGAACTTTATTCAACAGACACTGAACAATGAAGAGGTTAACGAACAGATCTCAACTGCCAATCATCAAGTGGTGCATCATGTCACTCACCCTAGAGCTAAAGGTCTTTTACCAACAGCTATATTGCGAGTCAAGGCAAACAACGGTTCTTTGGTCTTGGTTCGTGCCTTGTTGAATTGGGGATCGAAAGTTTCTCTCCTTTCAGAGTCGCTAGCTCAGCGGCTTAAACTATCTCGTGCCAGCTGTGAAGTGGGTCTTCTATCCGTTGGCACTAATCGTCCTACTTCTACTCATGGATTAGTTTCTTGTGTTCTAGCTCCACACTTCGACTTGGACTTCAAATATCCCATTGATGCTCTTGTTCTTCAAAGTTTTATCCATATGTCCCACGTTTCGAAAATGGCAGTGGAAATTGGCCTCACCTTTCAGAACTACGCTTGGCTGATGCACACTTCGGAAGTAAGAAGGTTCTTGACGTTATCATTCGAGCACATTTCGTTCCAAAGCTGTTTCCTCCATACATTGGTGAAAGACCTACTACTGCTCCTGTTGCTCAGGACACTTATTTCGAGTGGACCTTATCCGGAAAAACTCTAGGAAATATGTCCATAGATTCAAGAAGTGAGTCGACAACAGCTGTCGACATGCACGTCTCCGTGTTAAACAATGCGACCTTCGATCTTCAAAAATTCTGTGAGGATCAAGAGATTCCAGCTCTACGAATGCTTCATCGTATGGAGCGTCGCCTCGAGCGCGACGTTTCACTCTTGGAAACCTTTACTCGTTTTCTATAATAACATCAAAAACTTGGTCACATGGTTTGAACCACTGAGTCATCACTTCGTCAGGATTCACCTTGTTCCTTTTTTCTACCGCATCATGACGTTTTGCGCGAGACAAGCTCCACGACCAAACTTCGAGTGGTCTTCAATGGGTCTCAACGTACAAAAAAAGGCTTTTCTCTCAATGAATGTCTTCACACTGGACCAACCATTCTTCCAAACTCGATGGACATCTTGCTGCGTTGGAGACTCTTTCGGATTTTTGTCTGTGCCGACGTGGAAAAAATGTACAGACAAATCCTGGTACATCGTGATGATCAAGATCTTCAACTAATTCTATAGAGACATTCAAAAAAAGAATTGGTTCGAATCTTTCGTTTCACTACAGTCACATACGGTTGGTCTTGTGCTTCTTCTTTGGCACCTCGTTGTCTTCAGCAACTTGCTTTTGATGAGGGTGATAAATATCCTTCAGCTGCATCATCTATTCATCGAGGGACCTACGTGGATAAGGCCTTCAACGGAGCTGATAGCTTGGATGAAGCTATCTTTCTTCAGAATCAACTCCATCAACTCTTCTCGGCGGACAGCTTCCCGCTTCGAAAGTGGACGTCAAACAATTCTGAATTGCTGGCGATGATATCACTTAACATTCGAGCATCTTCACAACCTCTTGATCTACAACCTCAGCGATCGTTTCATATGCTGGGTGTGACCTGGGTTCCTGAACGAGATGTTTTTAACTTCAAGTTGGATGTACAAACTACGTCAGATGGCATTACCAAGCGCTCAGTTCTCTGCGAAATAGCGCAACTCTTCGATCCATAGGGTTGGCTGGGTCCGGTCATTCCACGATTCCAGTCAATTGCTTCGCGTGGGAGTTCGACTCAAGTATTCAATCCGCAGCCCAGATAAAAAATATCCTCTCATCCTACCATCAGAATCAACAATGACTACACTGATTATCGCTCTAGAACATCAGCGATGTCTCCACGGTGGAGTTCAGTTGAGTCTCGCTACCTCAAGGCAGAAAAATTGTATCCTGCGAGGTCGCCCAATTGTTAGAGCCTTGATTCCCAGGTGTCTACCATGTCTTCGACATAGAGCTGTTACGCAACATCAGCTTATGGCAGACTGACCAGCCATTCGATACACCTGTCTATCTTCGAACGACGAAAGGTCGTGGGCATAAATCGTACAAGGGTACATCGAAGTCTTTATATGTTGATCAACTCGAGCGGTACATCTAGATTCTGTATCACACTACACTACGGAAGGCTTCTTATTTGCATTTCGACGCTTTCCATCTCGTCGAGGTCTTTGTGCGACACTCTTCAGTGACCAGGGAACCAATTTTATTGGAGCTGACTCTCAACTTCGATCCTTTTCGCTGAGGTTTCTAAAGAATCTCAATTTATCGCTTCAACTGTTGCATCGGACGGAACTGAGTGGCGATTTAATTTGCCAGGAGCGCCTCATTTAGGAGGTATTTGGGAGGCAGCCGTTAACTCATCTAAACATCAAATTAAGCGCGTCATCAGAGACAGAACCATGACCTTTGAGAAAATGGCTACATTCCTTACTCAGGTCGATGCTTACCCTAATTATCGCCCACTTCAGGCCATGACCAATGACCCTGACGATCTCATGGCTTTGACTGCAGGATACTTTTTGATCGGTGAGCCGCTAAATCACATCCCAGAGCCGACCCTGCTTGATGTTCCTACAAATCATCTCTCTCGTTGGCACTTTTCACAGCAAATAAGAGAGCATTTTGGGAAAAGTTGGAAATCAGACTATCTCAAGGAACTGCAACCTCACTCTAAATGGAAAGCACCATACCCATCTCTTAAGACTAGTGATTTGGTTCCCATTCGTGATGAGAACTTGCCCCTTACCAAGTGGGCTCTTGGACGCGTCATCCAGCTTCACCCAGGGTCCGATAACCATATTCGTGTACTTTCTCTTCGAACAAAAAGTGGTGTTCTCAAAAGTCCAATCGGGAAATTGTGTCTCCTTCCGAAAACTGTGAATGATGCTTAGTGGTTTTTGAGGATCATTTTTGTTATGCAGTTATCAATTTATTTATTTTCGTCATTGAAATAATTTCGTCCAAATGAGGCGAGCGAAATGTTCGAAATTAAATGATAATTTTAATTCTGTCTTTTCATATTAAAAGCTTGTCTTTATTAATTTAAGATTGATCGACGTATTTTTCTTAACAAAATAAATTTATAAGAGGTTCCATTTGTCATTATACCAATTCTAGTATTTCAATTCTGACTCGTCCTATCGTTTCGGATTCAAGCTACCCCATTATAATTTGTATAGATTAAATAATAATCAGAGTTCAACCATTTTAAATAAAGACCACTCTCAGTAGAGAGCAATTGTTACTTGTTAATCCATGTGCATTACAACATTTAATTTCACCTACAGTTCAAGTGATCACAATGCGTATTATTAAACTTATTTTAAAAACTTTAATTTCTTTTGCTTGCGAACACAGGATATGTGTTATAACACTTTATAAATAATTTTGATTTCAATTTTAGGACTCGGTCGCTATCTTGAGATTTTGAACTATGTAAATAGAGATTTCAGGAACGTGATTCGAAAAAACGAATTATAGGCAAAATACTCAGATAACAATACGTGCCAGCACGTGATTGGCCCGACGGCCTGGAGGCCAACGTGCCTGATAAATGCACGCGTCAGGCCGGCAGAGTCGGAATGCGACCGAAGGGCGGACAACGGTCCGGCACATTAGCCGCCTGTTGGTCGTGCAAACGGCGAGGAACGACGGGCCTGCGACTTGCACGACCGCTGCAATCTGATAGGGCAAGTAGATTGAGATCGAAAACGCACATGCGCATTTTGGATCAGCTGTTCTTGCCGTGTGTCACCTCGTGTGGCGTTCACCTGTAATTTTTCGCTCGGATTTAGCGCGACGTGACTGAAAAGTGCGATTTTCTTCGTTCCGGATAAACAGTTAGGGCTTGTGCTCTAATTGAAACTCTTCATTGGAACTGTTCTTCGTCTCTTGACATCCAGCAAAACGAAACTTTACCACTCGTCAGATTCAGCAGCATTTTTCTGCAGTTGTCTTCATTCGTCCGTGGTCCGGCATTTTACCGGACCGTCGGTCATGCAGTTCGCCGGGCTGCGTCGCTCATGCCTATCGGGATGGCTATATAGACATCAATCGTGTACACATTAAGGTGCATATCTGCCGGATAGAAATGACCAAACAGTCGAGTTTTCTACCAAATTGTACAATTTTCAAGCCAAAAAGACGATTTTTCAACAAATTAGTTGAATTTTCAACGCAAAAATATTATTTTGCAGCTGAAAAAGAAAACTAATTTTCAAAAAAGTAGTTCAATTTTCATTTCAATACGTAAATTTGTAACTATATTTTGATCCTGATATGATTAAATGTTTTTGTTGAAACCATGAAAAATAACCATTAGGGAACTGTTGGTATCAATTGGAACCACAAAATTTGGATTCTTGGGGGGTTTTCACAATAAAAAAAAAAATTTCAGTTAATCAAGTCTTACCCATTCTAAGTGGAACAGTCTTTTATGAAATAATGCAATTCGTGTTTTAGGGGCTCAAAAAGTGTTCAATGTAGAAAAAGTGAAATATTTTTGAAAAAAGGTTCAAGTGTATTCTTTGCCAACCTATATTTTCTCTACTAAAAACATAAGTAGGCAAATTATATTATTAGTAAAATAATTACTAATTCAAGTAGCATAATTTGCACTTCTTCAGCTTTAGCGAGGAAACACTTTTTTTTCTAAACGCATATTGCATATTATTTACAGCGTTGCCACAAAATGGCCATTTCGATATTCTCTGAATATTTCTCTGACTTTTTCCTGCCAATTTTTTATTCTCCCTGGCCAATATAAATTTTTATTTAGTTATGAAAACAACGTTCTACCTAGGAGATCAATAATGTGAATGCAAAAGAAATTGGTGGGGTCATCTACAAATTACCTAGAACGATTTCGGGTGAAGGGAGTTTTGGTCAAATGTTACTGTTTTTTATCAGGGCGGGAAGAGGGGATCTTATGTCATAAAAAATTCACAGGATTTATCAGGAAGTTAACTGGGTCACTGTTTATGGGCTTTATGTGATAAAATGAGTGACGGTTCGATCATGGGTTTGCCTTTTAATATTTTTTCAATTGAACCTTATTTCATACAGATAAAAGTAAATTCAGTTAATTATTCGAAAGACTAAATATTATTTGGATTTGTTTCTATGTCCGTGAAGTTAGCACAACAACCATACAATATCCAACTTGCGTTTAATGGAATCGTTTGGTCATTGTTTGGTCATGTTTGGAAACCAATTTTTGTCGTTTAGACGGGAAAACTCAAGAAGATATTGAATTTTCAAAATTGGAGTGCTAACTATACGCTGCACCACAAATTTTATTTTTTTCATCAATTATTTGACCAATCATTTGGATGTCGTTTGATCGCTTTTGAAAACTCATTGTTGACGTTTGGATGTAGAAATATTTGTGAGTTATCAAATAAAAAAGTCATTAGCATCATACTCGCGTGAGGTGCCTTATCAAGTAGTAGTGACCTTCTTTTGTCAACCGTGTCCTTAAATGTAATATGTTTCAGACATCCTAAACAGAAACCTTTTTGAAAAATCAAATTTTTAGAAGACATGCATGATTTCAGCCCTCCTTCATTCCTATGAAGCGGGGCTAAAGTTCTACTTTTCAGGAATAAAAAAGGGACTTCATAATTTTGTATGAATTCAGGAAATTCTGAAATGCTTCAAAATATTGAAAATCTATGGTAAATATAAATAACAAAAAAATTTTAAAACGTCAGAACATTTAAAAAATTTTTAAATTCTGAAAATTGTCGAATTTTCTGAAATGATGAAACTTTTAAAATCGATAAATTGTGAAAAACATTAGAAACGTTGAAGAATGGAGAAATGTTGATAATTTTAAAAATGTAGAATATTTTAGAAATTTTGAAAATTTAACATTTTCTTAAAATTTTGAAAATTTAAGATATTCAAGACAATTTGAAAATTTGATAAATTTTGAAATTTGAGACGTTTTTATAATTTCAGAAATTTGGAACAGATTATAAATTTTTATAATTTTACCAATTTTAATTCTTTTTGAAATTTCCGGAATTAAAAATATTTTGATTATTTTGAACATTTTAAAAATTTTTATAATTTAAAATTTTTGGAACACTTGAGAAATCATGAAAATTATAGAAATTTCGAGCATTTGATAAAATTCAGAATTTTTTTAAATTCAATAAGTTTCGAAACATGTCAGAAAAAAGTTTTTATTTCCGGAAAAAAAAATCTCTAATTTTTTTTCTTTCGAAATTCAAATATTGACACGTGCCACCGGGCATTTCAAAATCCCATTCAATTACCATGGGGAAATTTTGGATTTTCGAAAAATTGAACTCATACTTCAGGGTTTAATCGAAACGTGCCAACCTTTCTAGGGATTGAAGAGGTGTACCTATAAAGTGAAACCATACTAATAACATTTATTCTTAACCCACTCCCTTCCCCCCCTAGCGGACCATTTTAATATGTCTCATGACTCTAAAAAATTTTTGATTGTTTAAACAAATGTAACTTATTTAAACAATTATTTGTCCCCAATAAATGTAAAAAATAATTGCGTTTTTTCTGAAATTGGTATCCTATGCTCCTTTTTGTTGAATAATTATATAATTTTGATACATTTCTTTTAATTTTTGATTAATTCCTATTTGTTTAAACAATTATGATTTGCTTAAGCAATTTTTTCGATAACTTAAAAAACAATAAATTAAATTAAATACATATAATTATTTTTGTGACTGCACAGTGTATAGAAAAAAAACATTAACCATTTTTCATTTGTTTAAACAATTGATTTTCCGAAAATACCTTTAGAATCGTATTTTCTGAATTAAACATGATATATTGAATGATTATGAGGAGCGATATATATTAAAATATACTTACGAAAATAATGCTATGTGTAATATTTTATATTATTGAATCACATTTTTTAATAGAAAACTTATCGAACGAATAAAAGTTGTTTAAACAAAGACACAAAGTTTTTAACAAAATTTTACTACTCCTCGAAATCATTCAATATAATATTCAATTCCGAAAATACGATTTATAACATATTTTTGGAAAAATAATTGTTTGAACAAATTATATTTGTTTAAATGATGCAAAAATTGTTAGTATATTCTTTTTATACGCTATACAGTCAGAAAAATAATTATTTGTATTTTATTTCATATTTTAAAAGTTATCGAAGAAAAAATGCCTAAGGAAATCAAAATTGTTTAAACAAATAGAAATTTATGAAACATTAAAATAGATGGATCAAAGTTATATAATTATTTAACATACATTCAACGACAATGACAAACTATCACATTTCAATCAGAAAATACGATTATTTTTTACATTTTTTTGGAATAAATCATTGTTTCAAAAACTAAAATCTGTTTAAACAATTGAAAATTGTTCAAAAAGTCGTGGAAAATATTTAAATTGTCCAGTAGTAATTATTTGTATGGAAAAGACGACGGCAATTGCTGAAAAGTAACAATAATACGTAAAAATTTAGTTTTTTGATTGTTGGGTTATATTTTTTAATTTTCAAGATTTCCAATTCAAAGTTCTATAACATTGAAGATAATCAATTGCAAATTCTCACATTTTGTTGATTTATATTTTGATGGTATGTAATTTGGAATATTTTTTTACAATGGTTCAATTTTGAAGATTAGAAAATGAAAATACTTTAATTTTTGAGATTTCAAAATTAAATTAATTAGTTTTATATAACTTCCATTAAAAATTATTCAATTGTGGACAGTAAAAATGATAGCGTTGATTCATTTTTTGTGAATCATATGATTTTTTACACTTGTAACATATATCGGGTGGCGAAAAAGTATGGAAACCCCTAAAAGTCTCAATGGTTTCTTAAAACAAAAACAAGGTCATCACCTAGGTAACTTTCAACAAGGTATCCAACGGTGACTTTGTATTTGACCTTCAACCTCATTTTCAAGGTAATTTTGATGGCAGCTTTGTTTTTTAAATAGGAACCCCTATTTTTTGTCCCAGAATCGAAAAAAGCGGGAAATTTTACGTTCGGTTATGTGTTTAGGTCAAGATTTAAGGTAACCTATACAGGTCAAATGAAGGTCAAAGTACACTGTCATAGGACCTCGCAGGAATCTCGCAGAATTAGTGAGAAAAATGAACTTTTAGTAATTTTCAAAGAGGAATACAAAGGTTAAAAATGAAGGAACAATGGGTGGTTTTCTTTGATTTAAAAAAATCGTCTTTCAACCAAAGAATTTGATCTCTGTATGTGAATTTATATTTTCAACCGGAAACCATTCAACTGTTCAGTTTTGATTTCTCTAAATAAAAAATTATTTTAATTCCAATGAACCTGAAAAATTTTTACGAACCCGGAAAAACTCGGAAATATCTTTTCTACATTAAGACAGCCACTCTGGTAAGATTTTAACCTTTATTGAAACAATAACAAGGTAATATTGTGAAACATGTAAGTAGGCCACATCACCTCGAAAAAAATGACGTATTTACAAGCAACTGCCTGTGAATTGAAAAAAAAAGAACTATTTACTAACTTCATTTATTTGACCTTAATTCATTCACGTCAGAAATAATCTTTTTGAAATGTTGAAAGATATTAATTTCGTGAAGAATTTACGTTAATAAAGTTAAAGCTGAAAAATTATATTCTCAAAAAGTCTCATCTATCCAGATTATTAATTTACACAAAAAACAAATAGCATAAGGATGAATTCGAAAAAATAATTTGTATACTTTCTTGTTTATTTAATGTTTAGCATCCTTTTTTGTTGAACTTGTCAAATATTTGGGGTTTTGCGAGATCCTCGGATCAATACAATGTATAGAAATTAAGCCTTTTGCTGAGGCAATTATTATTTTTACTGAAATTATCAATTTTTCGAAAGGGAGCAATCTGCAGATAGTAGAAGACAGAATTTGAACGGCGAGAATCGTTCGTAAATTAATTTTTGTACTCACAATTCTGACATCACAGAAGCATTCTCAGGAGCTATCAAGTATTCGAAGACCCACGACTTAATGATGGTGAACCTAAATTTTGCGAAATACGTCGCGAAATGGAGAAAAGTGGGTACAAGTTTGAGATGTCCTGTGCATGTGAAGACCATAAGACTGCAGTTGTAAGCAGCAAAGCAAACACGACATGCTGGCCACCTGTCACATCGTGCTCCGAATCTCCGATGCTCTGAAGTACGAAATCAGTGATGTCAATGTGGGCGTCTTTTGCTACTGCGTTTGCGTTCGGACCGCGCACTGGTTGGCCGTAGTTGGCGCGCAATTCAAAATTGGATCTTGTAAGAATACATACAAAATATTGTATGTATGTATATTTTATTGCCTCAAAGAATACAAGATTCTGTGGCAAGGGAAGGCTACTATTACAAAAATCAATAAAATTAATATAAATATCAAAATGAAAGAAAAGTTATAATACCGTATGTACAATAGGTTGTTAGGTCATACTGGCTGAGTTCGGGCAGTGTAGTATTCGAATAGAGAGAAAGCTCTAATTTTTAAACATGTACTTATAAAGTTGTGTATCGAGCGAAGCATTCCGGGGTTACTACAGAAAAAAAAAAAATAAGAATTTGAAACGAAATAATTAAATTTTCAACTTAATAGATAAATTTTCAACTAAAATGATGAATCTTTAACTGAAATAGTTAATTTTTCAATGATAAATAAATTTTCAATAAAAAACAACGAAGCTTCAATAAAATAGCTAAATTTTTAACCAATAAAATGAATCTTTAATTAAAATTATGCATCACCAACAATTTTTAACAAAGTAGATGAATTTTGAAACGAAAAAGCCGAACTTTCCACTAAGAAAAAAATTTATTTACCTAATTGTTGAATTTTCAGTTCAAGAAGACGATTGTTTTTTACAAAACAGTTGCATTTTCAAACCAAAAGTATGAATGAAAATATTTTTTATTTCAAATTATTTTCTTCTTTTTGAAGATATATTTGGCTAAATGAAAAAAATATGTTAAAGAACCGTTTTCTTTAATTCAAAATAATATTTGTTTGAGTGTTATTTTATGAAAAAGACCATTTAAAAAATCGAAAAGAACTATTTCATTAACCAAATACAAAAAAATTAAATTTGAATTGTATTTCAAGAATCCTAGCTTGATAAAAATTATTTTATCTAAAAAAATTTTCATTTTTCAAATTTGAAAAAAATTTGTACTCTTTCAAATTTTTGATTTTCTCAACCCCCCCTGTGGTAGCTGAAAGTGATATATAAAATTGTTTTTAAAACTCGCGGCTTATCTTGATAGGACACCTCAAATTTTGCACATAACTAAAAAAATATTGAAAAACAAAAATTTTAACTTCTCTCTACCATCTTATATTATTTTTCTATGCTTATAAATGATTAAGTTATAAAAAATATTACATAACATTTCTCAACCTCTCCTCCATCGTAACAGCTCCACTTGACCCCCCCTCCCCCCCTAAAACGCTACGTAATATTACTATATTGGAATAAAAGAGGGAATTAAATTATTTATTAAATAAATAAATTTATTTATTATCTAGAACCAGTATCAACATTTCTCTGATTGTTGACAGAATATCTCGAGAGTGAATGTCTGACTAACAGAGGCAGGTAATTCGATTTCTAATCACGAAGCAGTGTGTCACCGCCTATTGACAGAGGCTACCACTCCAGTAGGACAAAGAGCAATTTGTCGTACTTGTGGGCCGTCTCGATGCTCTTCTAATCTGTAGGCATGATCAATGATAGTCTCTGGATAAGGATAATTGAACCAACAGAGTCAGTCAGCGGAAAAATCTCATTATATTTATTTCAAACTTTTATCTTTAGGGAGCAAACAGTCAAACTTATACAAAAGTAAAAGAAAATAAGCCCCTCTCTCCCTGAGCACTCAATTCTCCTCTCTCACCACTCAATTCCCCTTTTTATTTACTCAAACCTTCTCCCCCTTCGTTCCCTTATCCCTCCGCCACTATGACTTCTACTTCTGTCTTCCTCAATCATTTACTTCTCTTAACACATCTTCTCCTCACTCCCATAACGTGTATCCCCTCCTAGTTATCGTTAACATCAAACCCATCCCTCTCCTCCAGAGCACATCTTCACCCTTTTCTCCTAACGTTTATCTCTTTGTATTTATTTTTAAGATTTACCCCTTAGCCCTTTTCTCCAACCTCACCTCTCCTTACCCATAATATTCAGCTCCTCTTATTTATTTCCAGCTCGATTCAGTTAAAAGGTCTCCTCGTTAATCCCTTTCCTGATTTTCTTCGTCTTTCTCATTCTCTTCCTATCTCTCTCTCAATCATCTACCCCTCCTAAAACATCTTCTCTTCACTCCTATAATATTTATACCCTTCTAGATATCCTTCACATCAAACCGTTAGCTTCTCCCCTCCACAATACATCTTTACCCTGTTCCTCTAATATTAATACCTTCCTATTCCTAATATTCACCCTATATTTCCTCTCTTCAACCTCATCCGCTCATATACTTTCCTGATCCCTTGAAATTCACCTCCTCTTATCCCTTTGAATCACCGACACCATCATTTTTGTCTGTTTCTCTCCCTGTTTCTCATTCTCTCTCCATCTCTCTCACAATCATCTACCCCTCTTGAAATATCTTCTCA
Source organism: Andricus grossulariae (assembly GCA_011634705.1). NCBI lineage: Eukaryota > Metazoa > Arthropoda > Insecta > Hymenoptera > Cynipidae > Andricus > Andricus grossulariae. The sequence goes on along the minus strand of JAABKJ010007545.1, from coordinate 111,702,825 downwards.
TCACTTTTATAGCATTTCTCTACTCCTACTTATCCTTGCCACAGTACATCTTTACCCCTTATCCCGATCATTTATCCCTTCCTATTTATTCTTATGATTGACACCTTAGCTCCTCTTTCAACCAAAATCGCCTCATATGGTTTCCTCAATCCCTGAGATTCACCTTCTCTTATTTATCTCCAGTTGTATTTCCTTAAGCGATCTCCTTTTATAACCATCTCTTTTAACCAACTCCGATTCTTTTCCATACTCCCTCTTTTCCTTAGCTCTCACGTTTAATCCTTCTATTTATTCTTCTGTTCGATTTATTAACCTCCTTATATATCTTTTCCTCGTCCCCTAAAACTTACACCCTTATGTTCATTCCCAGTTTGATGTCAGGAACAACCCCTCAGAGCTCTTCCCCTCACCTTAGTAACATTTATCCCATTTTACTTTTGTTCCCCTGGACCCCCCATAGCCCCTTTCCATTTCATCAAATCTCTCCTCCTTTCCCTTAATGTTCTACCCCCTCTATTCATTCTTCCGTTTGAACCTTCAGCAATTCTTTCCAACCTTCCCCTAAGGTATCGTCTCTTCAAATGAGTCTCTCTTTCTGAAAAAAGAAAAAAAAACACTTAACGTAGTTTATGAACTAGATTTTAGCTCCTCAGAAACTCCTATAACCACCTCTTTTTGCCAAACCCCATCTCTCATTTTATAACTCTCTGTTTTTCTTCGTCCCTCTCTCTCCCAATCTTTTACCTTAATACGCTATTCTCTTTACTCCAATAATATTCTCTTTCCCTCAATCCTAAATTTGACCTATTCTTATTTATTCTGTCTTCTTGGCGCTGAAACCCTCTCCCCAACCTTCTTCTCACATATATTTCCCTTAGCCCCTGATATTTATCTACTCTGGTAACAACCTCTTCTTACCAAACTCCCTTCTCCTATTCTATAAGTCACTGCTTCTCTGTCCTTCTCTTTCCTAATCTTCTTCCTGATGAGGCCTCATTTACACCAATAATATTCTCTTTCCCTTAACCCTAAATGTTACCTCTTCTTATTTATTCTTACTTTTTGCCATTTAATCCCTCTCCCCAACTCTCTTCACACATATATTTTTCTTATCCCATAATATTTAGTTACTCCTGTAACCACCTCTTTCTACCAAATTCCTCTCTCCAATTTTATAAGGCTGTTTATCTCTGTCCTCTCTACCAATCATCTTCCTCATAAAGCTATTCTTTTGACTCCAATAATATTCTTTTTCACTTGACTCTAAATTTAAGGTCTTCCTATTTATTCTTCCTTTTTGACACTTAACACCTCTCCCCAACCATCTTTTCACATATATTTTCCTTACCGCCTAATATTCATTTACTTCGGCAACAATTTCTTCTTACTTAACTCCTTTCTCCTATTCCATAAGCCATTGTTTCTCTCTCTTCTCTCTCCGCTATTCTCTTTACTCCAATAATATTCTCCTTCCCTTAACCCATGATTTTACCTCTTCCTATTCATTCTTTCTTTTTGACACTTAATTCCTCACTCCGACCCTCTTCAGGCATATGTTTTTCTTACCCCCTAATATTTATCCATACCGGTAACAACCTCTTGTTACCAAACTCCCCTCTCTTATTCTATGAGTCACTGTTTCTCTATGTCCATCTCTCTCCCAATCATTTTTGTCATAACGCTTTTCTCTCGACTCCAATATTATTCTCTTTCCCTTAATCCTAAATTTTACTGTTTCCTATTTATTCTTACTTTTTCACACTTAATGCCTTTCCCCAACCCTCTTCAAACATATTTTTTTCTTACCCTTTAATATTTATCCACTCCGGTAACAACCTCTTCTTACAAAACTCCCGTCTCCTATTCTATAAGTCACTGTTTCTCTATATCCTGCTCTCTCCCAATTAACTTCCTCATGAGGCTATTCTCTTTACTCCAACAATATTCTCTTTCCCTTAACCCTAACTTTTACCTTTTCCTATTAATCCTTCCTGTTTAACACTTAGGCTCTCTACCCAACCTTCTTCAAACATATATTTTTTTCTCATCCCCTAATATTTACTCATTCCTATAACCACATCTTTCTACCAAACTCTCCTCTCCCATTCTATAAGTCTCTGCTTCTCTATGGCCTTGTATCTCCCAATCATCTTCCTCATAAAGCTGTTTTCTTTACTCTAATGATATTCGCTTTCCCTTAACCCCAAATTTTTCCTCTTCCTATTTATTCTTCCTTTTTGACACTGAATCCTTCTCCGCAACCCTCTTCACACATATATTTTTCTTACCCCCTATTATTTGTCCACTCCGTTAACAACCTCTTCTTGCCAAACTCCCCTCTCGTATTCTATGAGTTGCTGTTTCTCTCTGTCCATCTCTCTCCTGCTTATTTTTTTCATAACGCTATTCTCTCGACTCCAATAATAATCTCTTTCCTTTAACCCTAAATGTTACTTCTTCTTATATATTCTTCTTTTTGATACTCAATTCCGCTCCCCAGCTATCTTCTCACATATATTTGCCTTACCCCTTAATATTTACCTACCCCTGTAGCCACCTCTTCCTACCAAACTCCCCTTTCCCATTCTAAGTCTCTGTTCCTCTATATCCTTCTCTCCCAATCATCTTCCTCATAACGCTATCATCTTTCCTCAATCCTAAATTTTACCTCTTCCTATTTATTATTCCTTTTGGTCACTTACTCCCTCTCCCCAACTATCTTCTCACATATATTTTCCTTACCACCTAATATTTTCCCACTCCGGTAACCACCTCTCTCTACCAAACTCTCCTCTCTCATTCTATAAGTCTCTGTTTCTATATGGCCTTGTCTCTTCCAATCATCTTCCTCATAACGCTATTCTTTTTACTCCAATAATATTCTCTTTCCCTTAACCCTAAATTTTACTCATTCTTACTTATTCTTCCTTTTTGACACCTAATCACTCTCCCCAACTCTCTTCACACATATTTTTCGTACCCCATAATATTTGCCCACTCCTGTAACCACCTTCTTCTATCAAACTCTCCTCTCCCATTCTATAAGTTTCTGTTTCTTCATGTCCTTCTCTCTCTTAATCATCTTCCTCCAAACGATATTCTCTTTACTCAATTATTATTCTATTTTTATCAATCCTAAATTTTACCTCTTCCTATTTATTCTTTCTTTTTGGCACTTACTCCATCTCCCCAACTATCTTCTCACTTATATTTTCCTTACCACCTGATATTTACCCATTCCTGCGACCACCTTTTCCTACCAAACTTTCCTCTCTCATTCTATGAGTCTCTGTTTTTCTATGTTCTTCTCTCTCCTAATCATCTTCCTCATAACGCTATTCTCTTGAATCCAATAATATTCTCTTTCCCGTAACCCTAAATACCTCTTCCTATTTATTCTTCCTTTTTGACACTTAATCTTTCTCCTCAAACCCTCTTCCCACATATATTTTTCTTATCCCATAATATTTACCCACTTCGGTAACAACCTCTTCTTACAAAACTCCCTCTCCTATTCTATAAGTCACTGTTTCTCTCTTTACTTCTCTCTCTCAATAATCTTCCTCATAACTCTATTCTCTTGACTCCAATAATATTCTATTTTCAATAATCCTAAATTTTGCCTCTTCCTATTTATTGTTCGTTTTTGACCATTTTGTCTTTGTTTATCTATGTCCTTCTATCTCCCAATAATCTTCCTCATAACGCTATTATCTTTTCTCAGCCCTAAATTTTACCCCTTCCTATTTATCATTCCTTTTTTAAACCTACTTCCTCTCCCTAACTATATTCTTGCATATATTTTTCTTATTACCTAATATTTACCCACTCCTGTCACCACCTCTTTCTACCAAACTCTCCTCTCTCATTCCATTAGTCTCTGTTTCTCTATGGCCTTGTCTCTCTCAATCATCTTCCTACATTTTACCTATTCTTACTTATTCTTCCTTTTTGACACTTAATCGCTCTTCCCAACCCTCTTCACACATATTTTTCTCACACGATAATATTTACCCACTCATGTAACCACCTCTTCTTACCATACTCCCTTCTTCCATTCTATAAGTTTCTGTTTCTCTATGTTCTTCTCTCTCTCTCTCTCTCAATCATCTTCCTCTAAACGATATTCTCGTTACTCAATTAATATTCTATTTTCATCAATCCTAAATTTTACCTCTTTTTATTTATTCTTCCTTTTCCACACCTAATCCCTCTACCCAACCCTCCTATCACATATATTTTCCTTACCACCTAACATTTACCCACTCCTATAACCACCTCTTTCTACCAAATTCTCCTTTCTCATTCTATAAGTCTCTGTTTCTCTATGGCCTTGTCTCTTCCAATCATCTTCCTCATAACGCTATTCCCTTTACTCCAATAATATTCTCTTTCCCCTAAGCCCTAGATTTTACCTATTCTTACTTGTTCTTCCTTTTTGACACTTAATCTTTCTCCCCAAACCCTCTTCACACATATATTTTTCTTATCCCATAGTATTTACCCACTCCTGTAACCACCTTCTTCTATCAAACTCTCATCTCCGATTCTATAAGTTGCTGTTTCTCTATGTCCTTTTCTCTCTTAATCATCTTCCACTAAACGATATTCTCTTTACTCAATTGATATTCTATGTTTAATAATCTTAAATTTTACCTTTTTCTATTTATTCTTCCTTTTTGACGCTAACTCCCACTCCCCAACTATCTTCTCACTTATATTTTCCTTATCACCTAATATTTACCCATTCCTGTAACCAGCTTTTTCTACCAAACTCTCCTCTCTCTTTCTATAAGTCTCTCTTTCTCTATGTCCTTCTCTCTCTCTCAATCATCTTCCTCTAAACGATATTCTCTTTACTCCAATAATATTCTCTTTCCGTTAAGCCTACATTTTACCTATTCTTACTTATTCTTCCTTCTTGACACTTATTCCGTCTCTCCAGTCCTCTTCACACATATTTTTTTTACTCCATAATATTTGCCCACTCCTGTAAGCACCTTCTTCTATCAAACCCTCCTCTCCCATTCTATAAGTTTCTGTTTCTCTATGTCCTTCCCTCTCTTAATCATCTTCCTCCGAACGATATTCCCTTCACTCCAATAATATTCTCTTTCCCCTAACCCTACATTTCACCTATTCTTATTTATTCTTCTATTTTGACACTTAATCCGCTCCTCAGTCCTCTTCACACATATTTTTCTTTCCCCATAATATTTGCCCACTCCTGTAACCACCTTCTTCTATCAAACCCTCCTCTCCCATTCTGTAAGTTTCTGTTTCTCTATGTCCTTCTCTCTCTCAATCATCTTCCTCTAAACGATATTCTCTTTACTCAATTAATATTCTATTTTCATTAATCTCAAATCTCACCTCTTTCTATTTATTCTTTATTTCTGACACGTACTCCCTCTCCCCAACTATCTTCTCACTTATATTTTCCTTCTCACCTAATAGTTACCCATTCCTGTAACCACCTTTTTCCACCAAACTCTCCTCTCTCATTCTATAAGTCTCCGTTTCTCCATGTCCTTTTCTCTCTCTCTCTCTCAATCAACTTCCTCTAAACGATATTCTGTTTACTCCAATAATATTCTCTTTCCCTTATCCCTACATTTTACCTATTCTTACTTATTCTTCCTTTTTGACACTTATGCCGTCTCCCCAGTCCTCTTCACACATATTTTTTTGACTCCATAATATTTGCCCACTCCTGTAACCACCTTCTTCTATCAAACTCTCCTCTCTCATTCTATAAGTCTCTGTTCCTCTATGTCCTTCTCTCTCCCAATCATCTTCCTCTAAACGATATTCTCTTCACTCAATTAATATTCTATTTTCATTAATCTTGAATTTTACCTCTTCCTATATATTCTTCCTTTTTCACACCTAATCCCTCCACCCAACCCTCTTCTCACATATATTTTCCTCACCACCTAATATTTACCCACTCCTGTAACTATTTTGTTAAAAATTCGTCTTTTTTGATCAAAGATTTATCATTTTAGTTCAAAATTCATCTATTTTGTTGCAAATTCAATATTTTGACCTAAACTCTTAGAAATTTAAAGTATTTGAAAATGAATTTAATATATTACCCACATTAATTTTCTTTAAAAGAATTTTTGCCCCTATTTTCGTGAAAAATCACCTGATTTTCCCTGTTCTTCGAGAATTTTGGTCTGTGAAGACTGTTATTCTAATCAACGAAATTAAAAAGATAACTATATAATCAGTTCAAAACATGAGTACTGAACTAATTAGTTGAATTCTCACTAATACAAATTTATAGAGAGTATTATGCAATCTGCCTTCAACTGAAATAATCCCTCAAAAATTTGCCACCGATCTTCCCCCCCTCCCCTCTTCTTAATCGTTTTTCCGTGACTCAAAGTCTCTTGATTCGACATTAATTAACGTTTTTGTCCCTCTTCTCGACGCCCTCTACACTTTTGTGTTGTAGCCTGCGGCATCAAAAGCCTCTTTTTTCCCTAGCCACAATCCCAATAACTACTTGGACAGCAACCAATTTTCCTCTTGAGTGAATTTTGCCCTAGGGGCGATGAAAACCTTCTACGAACAAAACTTCGCTCGGCAGAAGGGAAAATGACACTTTTTTAACCAAGGACGAAAAAATTGATTACATGCGAGCAAAAATTGGGTTAATTCGGCCATTTAATTAATGAATACACCTATATTTCTTTGTTATTCTTGACTTATTTACATTTCATAAATAAATTTTAATGGACGCATAATTATAAAATACCAGGTACTGGTCTTTATAAAATTTAGATTCTCTTACATGAATTGTTCCGCCTTGTATTTTTCCTTTTATGCCTATTCTGACGTCTTCCAAATTATATATGCGTTGTTATCTTTTCTTATCTTCTTACTTTCTTCATTTTTGGAAATTATTTTTCTATCACTCACACAATTTCTTCACAACTCACAACTCACAACTCACAACTCACAACTCACAACTCACAACTCACAACTTACAACTCACAACTCACAACTCACAACTCAAGGAAGTGAGGGGAGAGGAACTAGAGGAAGTGTGGGAAAATGAGGGGGGGGGATGTGGTGAAAGGTGGAGTAACGTAAGGAGGGGATAGAAGTATATGAGGAAGAAGTTGGGAAAGGGAGAGGAAGCGAAGTTTTAAGTGTGGGGGGAGGGGAAGTAGGGGAATGTAGGAGGAGTGAGAGAAGAAAAGTTTGGGAGGGGGAGGTTTTAAACGACTTATTTACATCTTAATTGACTACTAAATATTTTTTTGTATACACAAGGCGCCTACTCTGACTAATTTTTTATTTTGCTTTTTCACTTTTGGTGAGTCTCAACCATCTTTAACATAAAAATTTTTGAAATTAATGTTTCTTTAGAGAAAGCCTTTTTCTGATGATTTATGAGTAGTTCAAAGACAAATTTAAAATCTTGGAAAGACTTCAATATAAAAACATACAACATTTGAAATCATTTTTTAGTTTTTTTTTCCTTTATTTTTTTTAGTAGTAGGTTTAACAGGAAATTGATTGAAAATTTTGTTTAAGTTAAGTTAAGTTGTTTAGTTGTTTAAGTTTAAGTTTTTTTAAATATGCATTTTTTGTAAAAATAGAATTAAATTTCACTTATTTTGAAAAAGGCTCGATAGTTTTTTATATTTAAAACGTTTAAAAACTGTCCAAAAGTGATAATTAATTGAGAAAAATTGCCCAAAAAGACGCTTTGATAAACTTAATTAAAAGAAGAGAAAAAAACAGTTTTCAATTTATCAAATTTGTTTATAATATATTTTCCCTTTTTAAAAATTTAAAATAACACTTTTTAAATAAAAATTTAAAATATGCAAAACAAAGAATTGGATTTAAATCATCTAAAAAAGGGCTCGATACTTTTTTTTCTTATAATTTTTAAAACATTTTAAAACTTTCGAAAAGCACAAGAAAGGAAAGTCGAGTGCAGTTTTTACTGCAAAAAAAACATCCATAAAACGCAGATTTCAATTTACCTAATTATTTTATAACACTTTTTTACTCAGTTTTTAATGTAGAACAACAATTTACGAACAATAATCTATAATTTATGATCTATAAATTTTAATGTATGACTACTAAATATATTATAATTATATAACATATATAATGTAAAATAATTGAAAAAATTTCCCTATAGAAAAGCACACTTGGGCGAATTTTTTGTGGCTCAAATTTTTTACTTTTTTGTGGTGGAAAACTATAAAAATATGTAAAAAAACTTTGATGAGCCCATTTTATGTCATTGTTTTGAAATATGCGAAACAAACATGATCTTTTTAAATCTATTAATTAACTAATTTAAAAAAAAGGTTTCTTTGTCATATTTACAAAAAATTAGGTACAACTTGCTCAAAAATGTTGTTTTTCATTTTTTTACTATTGTTTGCCACTAAAAACTGTACTTATATATAATTGGTGTTCATTTTTTTGTTTTTGCTTGTTAAAAATTAAATTTTCTGATTAAATATTTAACTATTCCATTTCTGGTTGAAAATGTATCTTTTTTACTTGAAAATTTAAATATTTGGTTGAAAATTCATGTTTTTTGTTGAAAATTCGTATTTTTGGTCAGAAATGAATCTTATTGCCTTAAAGTTGAACAACATTGTTAAAAATAATTTTTTTTCTGTTACAGATTTATTACTATGGTAGAAAATTGAACTATTTTTTTACAAATTAGTTTTTTGTTGTTCAAAAATAAATTTTTTTAACTGAAAATTTACTTTTTTCTATTTTTGGTTGCAAATTTATATTTTTTAGTTGAAAAATTCAAATTTTTGTTTGAAAATTCACGTATTTTTATGCGAATTGGTCTCTTTTGGTAAAAAATTATTCTTGATTGAAATTTCAACTACTTTGCTAAAAATTAATTTTGTTGATTGAATTTTTCGGTTGAACAATGAACTATTTTCTTGAATTTTTTGTTTGTTCAAAATTAATATTTTTTATTGAAAACTGAACTATTCCGTTTTTGGTCAAAAATTGATCTTTTTTAGTTAAAACTTCTACTATTTGGTTGCAAATCATTTATTTTGTTGAAAATTGATCTCTTTGGTTGAGAATGTACCTATTTAAAAAAATTCTTCTTCTTGGGTGGAAAATTCAACTATTTTTGTAGATAATATAATTATTTGTTCGAAAATGCACTTTCGTTTTAGAAAATTTATCTTTTTGGGTTGAAAGTTTAACTGTTTTGTAGAAAATTTGTCTTTTTGTCTTAAAAATTTGTTAAAAAATTATTTTTTTGGTTGAAGATTATTTAATAACTTAAATTAATCTCATTTGCTGAAAATTTAACTATTTTGTTCAAAATTATTTGATTTTTTTAAAAATAATTTTTAAACTAAAAATTCAACTATTTTATTTTTGGTTAAAAATTGACCTTAAGCCTGTCAGTAAATATGAAATATCAATTTTTTAACTGCTTTTGAACAATTTTTTGAAATCAAGTGATAAAAAATTTGCATTTTCAAGACTGAGAAATATTTCCCTGTGGGCTAACACATTATGGCAAATTTGTTGTGATTAGAATTTTGTACTCAAAATGAAAAACAACATTTTTTGAGCAAGCTATACCTAATTTTTTCAAAATGTGAGAAACGAATATGTTTTTTTGTTTGTAATTAGTTAACGTCGAATTTCTGCAGCTGGAAACGAAAAAATATTTTATTATTTTTCTATATAAAAAAACTTTCATCGTTTTTAGTGCGTTGAAATTGTTATAAAAAAGGACAAGATTAACGATTATCTTACAAGATCTCTACATGCTTCTTCGATTCAAAATGCAGAAATTCGATATGTTCAACTTTTTTTTTTAAATTTCCAATTAAGTAATTTAAAAAAAGGCAACGCGTAATTCGGTTTTTGTCGCTTAATTTGGCACAATAATTAATTTTTTCGCTCATAATTGATACATTATCAATGTCAAAAAGTACTGTCTTTAATAATAATTGTTTTTATTATAATGTGTTCCAACTGAAGAATATTGGGCCATACTACTTTTCTCACAAGTGCCATACTGCTTTACTTGCAAGTGCAACACTACTTTTCTCACAAGTGCCATACTACTTTTCTCACAAGTGCCATGCTATTTTTCCTACAAGTGCCATACTATTTTTATTACAAGTGATATCCTACTTTTATTACAAGTGCCATACTATTTTTCCTACAAGTGTCATGCTACTTTGCTTATAAGTGCCGCACTACTTTTCTCACAAGTGCCATACTACTTTTCTTACAAGTGTCATACTACTTTTCTTACAAGTGCCATACTACTTTTCTCAAAAATGCCAATACAAGAATGAGCAAAGAGCAAAGTAACCAGTTCAGTTGAAGAATCTTAGTTACATGAAAAACTCGAGTTCTTTCATCCGCAAAACTACCCTGTGTATATCAACTTCCCGTAATCTATTACATCAGACTGCCCTAACTTATTCATGAACCTGTTGAGGCGTTCAAGATGCGTTTAGGGTTCAGAGAAGTACTTCGTCCCTTCTGTCGCCAATAGATATAAGGGTAGTTAGCGCCCCACCGCTATTCATGGAATGAAATCACTACAATGGCCAAGGACTCGTGAAATTGCCCGTTTAAAATATAGAATGCTCTTGCCCTCCTCGCCTACCTTATTAAATTTTAAAGTCGTCGTGATAAACCATTCCTCAGAATACAAAAATCAGTTGACAAAAAACCACCGACTCTCTCTGCTTCTATCATTTACCTGCTCCTCCTCCTCCTCCTCCTCCTCTTTCTCCTCCTCCTCCTCCTCCTCCTCCTCCTCTTCCTCCTCTCCCTCCCCTTTTCGTCCGTATTACCACTCTCCCATACCTCACCCTAACCGCTTCTTCTCACTCCTGTAATTTACCTTTCTACATTTTATAATTTCTTTCCCTCACATATCCAGCCCTTCTCCCTCTCCCTGATAACCACTCCTTTCCCCCTCTCCCCGCTCCGATGATTAAACCCTCATTAGTCTTATCGTTCGTTCACCTCTCATATTCAATCCTGCTCCTTCTCCCCATCTTTCTCCTCCTCCTTAATACTACTAAACCATACTCTCACCACTATAAGTTACCTCTCATCTGTCTTATCATTCCTTGACCTCTTATGTTCACCCCTTCTCCTCATTACCTAATCCCCATACTTTTCCTATCGCTTCCATCTGATGTATCCTGTGCTAACTCCACCATACCCAATTCCCTCTACACTCTTCCACTCCTATAATTTGCTTCCATATAATGAATTCTTTCCATCTTATATTCATCCATTCTCCCTCCTCCTGATAGCCACTCCTTTCTCCCACTCCCTTCTCCTATAATTTACCTACCCTTCGTTTTATCATTCCTTCACATTTCGTATCTACTTCTCCTTCTGATCTTCCTCCTCCTCATTACTCCACTCCAAGCGCTTCAATCTGACACCTCCTTTGCCAGATCCACCATACCCTAACCTATCCCATTTCCACTCTCCCTAATCCTATAATTTACCACGTTTCGTCTTATCATTCCTTAAACTTTCATATCCACCACTTCTCCAATATCACCCCTTATTCCTCCCACTTATAGACGTCTTACCGTTCCTTCACCTTTCATGTCCACCCCTCACTCCTTTTCTCCTTCTCTCCAATCATATAATTTACTTTCCCTTCATCTCATAATCCTTTCACTTATATACTTTACTTCCCTTTCATCTCATAATTCCATCTTCATTCATATTCACTCCTTTTCCCTTCCCTGATGGCCCACTGCTCACCCCTTTTCCCCTCTCCTCAAACCTATAATTTACCTTCATGTTATGTTATAATTAATTCCCAAATTCTAGATCAATCTCAAATATCTATACCTTAAACCTATATACCTATCTGCCCTTCACCTATATACCCATCCACATATCACTACTTTCCAACCGAGCAATTCACGCCTACCCCGAAAGGGAAACGGCTTAATGATTTAATAATAATAATAATAATAATAAAGACTTGATTCAAGTATGCACAATTAATTGATTCAAATGCGCTCGAATCAATTCAAGGAATCGAACTCATTGAATCAAATAAATATTTTTTGAAAGACTAATCAGATTTTAACAAATCTAGACCTTTTGAATCAAGAAAATCATTTTCTTGAATGTAAGAAATATTTATTTGAATCAAGAAAATATAGCGAAAGAATTCATTTCCTTAGATCAACAAAGGTTTGTGTGTGGTTTAAATAAATATTACTACTGTTAAAGAATATTTTCTTGATGCTAAGAAATAGGATTCAAGTAAATGCATTTTCTTGGTTCCAAACATTCTTTGTTTTCAGTACAGTACATACTACTACATACATATACTACACTCTTTTTGAAAAACTTTTCTTGGTCCTCAAGTAAATTGAGTTTTATTCCTACCTTATATGATTATTCTTTGAATATCTGCTTTGGGGTTGTTAGTGAAAGCGCTAACATCATAACTAACGTTTTATATGGCTATTTCCATCGATACCGACTATATTATTAATAAAATGGCTTAAGTGGACGATACTACCTGACTCTCCACTATTTAATCCTTATTTCTAATATTTTTTTATTAAATAGTCTTTACTTCAATTATCAATTTTTGAATAGTTTCATTTTGTCTAGTTTAAAAATCGGGACGATCTTTTCTATCAAGATCGTTACTTTTTGTTTTCAAAGAATCAGGAAGGTATGTACTCCACAATTTTTCATCATAGTGCGTTTTTATACTAATGCCAAATAACCAGTAGGAATCATTTGTCAAGTGATCAGTTGAATTGTTTTAAACTAAGGCTTCAATATGCCTTTCATAATGAAAGGCATATATTTCAATTAATAAACGCTAAAAATATGAATAATTTAATCATCGACAATTAAGACGTTCTCAGATGATTGGTGCCTTTATCTTATTTTTAACTACTCCATAATCAAAAACAATAATTGAGCCTCTGGCTCAATTATATTGATTAGTAATTCATTGCGTAACCAAATAGTAACTAAATAAATTACTACAGGAATTGAACTACTATTGCTTGTATTAGTAAAATTTTACCACACGAGGAAAAAATATAAAATATCGATTCCAGATTACTTCACTCACTGATAAGAACATAAGTAAAATAAAAAAATTTAGTTTTACATTTTGACCAGACAAATTTGCAACATAATTATTATTAGTATAGAAAAACTTACAAAAACAATAATTATATGTAAAAAAAAAATGGTGACATTCATATTGAATTTACAGGAATTTTCTGTCTCTTATTAGAGGAACTTCTATAAAGCATAGCCATACAACGCTCTCAAATCATACAAGATTTTCTATAAAATCTATAGGAAAATGTACCCTGTCACATTGCTATAAAATAAACGGAGTTTTTTCTCCTAAATTTTCTAGTTTTATAAAAAACTGCTTTGAAATTTTAGGTTTTAATTTAGGGTGTCTATATCTAAATCTAAAGCATATGAACTCGGTTCTCGGTTTCTTATTCTTTTGTTCCCCATGATATTATACGGACACGCATATATATGTATATGTAAGTACATTCCAAAACTGTTGCACTATTATCGAGGAACGCATCGCGAATGAAAATTCTCCGCGAAAGAGATCTTTCTTCCGGGATGTAAGAATGTTGCGCGACAGTGATCTATATGCACAAAATATGTACATATTGTACATATTGTACATTATGATACACTGCACTCGACATAGATACTTTGCCATTTACATTCATCGCTCGTATGAGATTGGCGCGATTATCTTCCATGTTTTCGCAACTTTTGTACGCTGATATTACTCAATAGATAAAATTCCCAAACTGCTTTTTACATGAGAATAACTGTTAACTTCTTATGTATTTTTTATGCAGGAGATGCATGTTTTACGGAGAAGGAGAAGGTGATTCAAGAAGGCAAAAAATTAAAAAAAATTAAAAAGGATTGAAAACAAGAGGAAGAGTAATTATATGAAAAAAGCGTCATATACTTTAAAACTCCCAAAATCTGACTCGCCACGTGTGACAATCTGACACTGTACTTTCAATATTTTGTTGATATATAAAACACATAATAAATACATTTTCAATGTGTTCATGAACGAATTATTGATTAAGGTAGAATTCAATTAGACTATTCGAATTTAATTAGAATTTTCTGTAAAATTTCATCTACTATGATTTAAAATTGTTTTTTTCTTTTACAAAATGTTGCCATTTTAAAATTTTAACCCAGGCTGTTCTTTCTAAGTGAGTTTTTTCATTTTATTACATTCATGAAAAAAAAACTTGCAGCTGCAGTACTAAAAATAAAAATATTATACAATTTTGTCAAATCATTCACAAAGCTTTAAAAATTGCTCGACTAAGTTAAGGTTGAGTCTCGTTATTTGATACCGCAAAATTTAAATTTCGAAATAATATTCATAATAATTAATATAATTAATATATTATATTATATTATATTATATTATGTCATATTATATTATATTATATTATATTATAATATTATTATTATTATTATATCATTAAGCCGTTTCCCTTTCGGAGTAGACGTGAATTGCTCGGTGGTAAAGTAGTGATGTGTGGATGGGTATATAGGTGAAGGGTAGATAGGTATATAGGTACGTAACCGCATAGTTCGTTGCGTTGGGGAGTTAGCCCAATGCAACGTGGCTGACTGCAAGAGCCGTAGCTCTTGGGTAGGCGTGACTCGCTCGGTTGGAAAGTAGTAGTGTTGGGAAGGAGATATAAATTTCTAAATTGATCTAGAATTTTTGTGTTATCTATTTCAATAACACGTTCGTTCCACAACACTGCTCAGACCCAGGTTATTGATCAATCTCATGTGAGGTTCCTCACTCGGGCCCATTAGTATCCAAGGTTCAAGCGTCATTCACTCTGCTTACATTCTTTTTATAAATTATTTGTCGCCACACTTCTCTATCCTGGCATACTTCCCTAGCTTCCTTCACGTCCATGCATTTTTTCATGCAATTTCTCCTGTTTCTGTGGCTTCTTATGTCTCTTCAGATTAAGGTTTCATTCACACATTCTAACCATTCTTTCCGCGGTCTGCGTCTTGGCATACTGCCATTTACTTTACCTTTATACACTTATTTCGTTAGACGTTTATCTTTCATTCTTACAACATGTCCGAACCATCTTAACTGATTTCTATCTCATGTGTCAATTACCGTCTCTGTTGCACCACATTCTTTGAGGATTATGTCGTTTCTCACATTGCCCATCAGTGTTCTTCCGCAAATTGTACGCAGAGGTTTCATGCCCATCGCGTTAATTTTCATCTTATCCTTTTGTTGACAGATCCACGTCTCGCTACCTTATAGCAGATTCGGTACAAATATAGAGTTATATATTGTCATTTTAGCCTCTGTTGATATTTTTTTACTTCTTAGAATGGACCCTGCTCTATCGACAACCTTCCAATCCTTGTTTATGCGCCCATCTAACTCCTCATCTACCTTCCCGTCACTAGTGAATAGGCTACCTAGATATATGTACTTATCAACTTGTTCTAATCTGCCATCATTTAGGACGATGTTGCACATTGTTTTCTCACATTTTCCTTCAAACACTATGATTTTTGTTTTATTCACGTTAATTTTGAGGCCCATGTTCTTCATACTTATATTTAGTTCGCTCAATAATTAGTATAACTTCAAACGCTGTTATTGTATCAATATTAGGTTAACATAACGGTATCAATTCGGTTCCGATCAAAATGAAGCAAAGTTTCTCTTCTTACAAAACTTAAAATAAACCATTCTCAATTTTAATCAGTACTTGTGACATACAGATTTCACATATTGTTTAAATAGTGTCATTTTACAGATCATACTGTCAAAATTTAAATGAAACTGGATGTCAATTGTTTTACTCATATTGAGAAGTATTTGAAAAAATTAAAGTTGGGAATTAATAACGAAGAGTCTAAGCTCACTGAAAATATTTGTTTTACGCTTGCCAAATTTCGTGAAGTCAAGACATGGGCAATTAATAAAACTAAAACTCACTGCATAATAATGTACCACAACAGTCAACATTTCGCGATCAATTTAGGGCTCCCTTTTTCATGCAAGATGCTGGCGGTGGTGTTGGTTTTGGAGGTAGTTCTGTTGATGGAGGCGGTGAAGGCGGTGGTGTTGGTGGATTCCCTGTATATTAGGAGAATAAAGCAAGATTGAGTCTATAATAATTCTACTATACTCACGATTCTTCCTTATTCCTATGATAAAATATTATTTTTCATGAAGAAAAGTTCAAGCATATGAAAAATATTTATTTTTTTCGACCGAACTTTTTTTCTTGTAACTTATCATAAAATTGAAAAAGAATTTATACGATATTATTAAATGATAGCTTACTTTCTCGAGAAAAAAATTCTTTCCAACATGGCATGAGTTAATTCTTAATAATAAATTAATTATTATAAAATGTAGCTGTTTGGTATTTAAATTTTTTATTTAGAAAATTGTTGCTGAATCATTTGAGACATTACAAAATTTATCTTTGATAATAAGATGAGGTTAAATTGTAAATAATCTTTCTCTTGAGAAAATAAGCTCTTATTTATTTAATGGTATCAATTTCAGCTTTCGCCGAAAACCCTTATCACGACGACAATATGTCCATCCGTCCTTCTGTAGTTAACCACTCACAGTTCCTACAAACTTTGTGCTAGAAGGTTGGAATTTGGCTAGAATATCAATCACCTCTAGAATCCTTAAAGAAAAATATATGTACATCAGTGGTGAAGAAATAAGAAATATGAAGTGATTTGTTTCTTTTTAGAACCTCCGCTGGAAGCTATTTTTTTAGTCCAATTTTCTTCGAGGCGGTTTTAATTGAAGTTCTTATTAAAATATATTTTTTTTAAATGAGTATAATAATTATAAATTATTATCATTATTAAATAGATTATCAACATAAATTTTTGTATAACTAAACAAGTATTTGATCGCCGTACAGTACGGAACTCGTTCTTAATGGCACTTGCCGACCTCTTCTCGAACAAATTTTTTTTAATTTGGTCAGAAGAGATAAAAAGAAATGTTCGGAAGAATAGAAAATTTATTCAATGCACAATTTTTCCACATTTCAAATCTTTTTCATGGAAAAAATCTCTCCTTCTTTAAACAAGCACATCAGTAATAATATTGCAATTTTTAAAGGTATATTTAATTAGGTACTTTCTTCCGATATCTGTTTTTTCGTACCCATCATACAAAATGATTTGAATTTGATGTTTCGGTCTTACTAAACGTTTAAATCGACACTGCGTATGATTTTAGAGATTCAGGGTTCATTCACTAAATACGTGATACGCTCGGTAGGGTGAAGGGGTTGGGGGGGGGGCTGTCAAGGTACCATTCTTTATGTTAAGAACAATGACATATCATGCAAGGGGGCTGGGTATCTAAAATTTCAGACCAGATAGGACCTAGATAGGACAACTTGGAAGGTGCTAATATGCAATAAAGATATAGAGTGAGCATGGACAATTTTCCAGGGAATCGTTATAAGGACTGCAACTGAGGTGACACTGCGATTGCAGGAAGAATGACTGGGCATGCTTGGTAGAATGATAATATCAGCGTTGCCAATAACGGAATGTAACAAGCGTATCTAAGAAAGTCAAATATCGCAGGTCTTGGCAATGACGAGAGAATGAGACTAGAAAATGATTATGAGGACAAGAACAAGAAAGTAAAAATACTGGTTAAAGAAAGTAAGAATGAAATAAAAGCGGAAGAAGAGCAGACACAGAACGACTTTGAAGGAAATAGACGTTATTTTTTTGGCGATTGCGAAAGGGCAATTAGAAAGGAAGTAGTAGTACAGAGTTATTTGGCATTAGGAATAGAAGGGGTGAAATGGTATGGGATACGCAAGGATTAAAAAACGGTTGTAGCGACCATTACAAGAAACTATTGGGAGGTAAAGCTATGCAGCAGCACAAATGCGACAGAAAAAAACGATACGTCGGAAAACCGGGTCGAAAAAATGTGTATCTCTAAGATTAGTGATGTAATCAAGAACTTAAAAAATGTAAATGCTGCTGGTGTTGATGGTATTCATGCTAAAATGCTTAAATACGTTTGCGAATATATACCTCGCAGGTTGTGCGAGTAGATAAATTAATGTATCGGGATGGGGGAATTTCCAGATCAGTGAACAAAGGCGATAATCGTCCCAATATACAAAGAAAAGGGAGATAAAAGCAACTGCAAAAATTACAGAGGTATCAGCTTGCTAAGTACCATAGGCAAAATATATTCAAAAATACTGATTCATTGGGTAGTCAAAATAACAGAAGAAAACATCTGGAAGGTACAATGTGGATTTATGCTAGGAAGATTATTTACGGATCAGATATTTAGTTTGAGACAGATCAGAGAAAAAAGTTTGAGGGTAAACAAAAAAGTTTTCTGTGTTGACCTGGAAAAAGGGTTCAATAAGGTAAATATTAAGCTTTAGGCTCCAGAAAGCAATAAAAGCAATGTGGGCACGTATAAAAGCGTGTGTGAGGGTAAATGGAGAACTGAGCGACTGGTTCGATATTAGGTAAGGTGTTACGCAAGGATGCATTATGTTCTCTTGATTCTTAATTATATTCATGAATAAGTGCCTAAGAACAGCCCTCTTCGACGACGAAGGTGTGAATCTCGGGACAGTGAAAGTGCGTGGATTAGCATTTGCAGATCTTAAGGTTGTTATAGCAAAGTCAATCGAAAGCTTGCAAAGAATGTTCATCAAACTGAATACAAGCATGGAGAACATAGACCTCAAAATTAACGTAAATAAAACAAAAATTATGGTGTTTGAAGGAAAGGGTGAGAAAAATGTGTTCAACATATATGCTGACCAGGAGTCTATTTTTGAACTGCTTATGATTTTTGAAGTAGCACTCACTGCCGCATTTGCTGAACTGACAAATTTTCTCGTGGCAACAACAAAATTACAAGAATTACTATGAATTACATCAAGATAATTATAATTTTCTGTTACTTCAATTCTATCCTCGCCAAGTTTAGAGGAAATTAATTTTTTTACACAATTTCTGGCGCTGTTACGGAAAATAATAATCTTAGTTTTTCTTGCGTTTACGACCAATCGATTTGTTATAGTATACGATATGCAGCTGTATGGCCTCGAGTTTCCTATTTAATTCCATGGGTGTATCCGAGAAAAGGACCAAGTCGTCCGCATATGCTAACAATTAAATTTGTACTACACCATTCACAAAGAGACCTCTACAACCTTGATTTACTAAAAAGTGAATATTAGATCAAGAAAATATTGTTACGAATACGAAAGATTTATGATTGAACCATGATATATCATTTTCTTAGAGACAATTTGATTTGAGTTGATCAATAGTACCAAAATCGTAAAATAAATGATAGAATTGAAAAGTACATGAAAAAAAACGCCTGATCTTATATCTCGTATCAGGAAATTTCACCTACAGCCTGTTTTTTTGTCAGAACATGCTAGACGTCACACTTCAATCCTAACTGTTTCATGAGCAATACTGAGAAAAATGTTTGTTTACTTCAGATGCAAAATTCCTTTCGCTAAAATTTATTTGAGTTAACAAAAATATACTTTTTCAATTTCGAAAATGTTGTTAAATTTTTAACAAGCTGTTTTATTTGCACCGAATTTGTTTAAATCAAAAAAATTACGGAAATTTCCTTAATACTAGCTCTAGCGCTATGCTTGACCCGTTAATCTCACGGAAAATTCCGCAACACTAGATAGTGCTTAATTTTTCTATTTCCTAATTGACATTTCCTACAAATTTTAATTCGGTAATATAACAATTATGGCAAATACGGTGAAATGAAATACAGGGAAAGACAAAGTTTTTCACTTTGAACATAGTTTTCGTTTAATTTAAACAAATTCTGTTTGATTAAAATTAAATTTGATTTTAATCAAATAAAGTATGTTTAATTCAAATACAAATTAGTTTGAGTCAAATTGACTGCATTTAAACTATTTGAATCAAATGCAAACTTTTTCTCCGTAAAACGTTTTGTAATTCTTTTCATTTCTAATAAGTTGCCAATACGAAGCAAAATAACAATAAATTATCATCTCACAATTCAGAATTTTAGAAAATAAATAGCATGAGATTTTTTTTCAAATACAGCAAAATTAAACTTTTTTACCTTCAACCTGGATATAAATACAGAAAGAATTTCGCTATCGAGGAGTCGCAAACAATTCTACTTTTGAAACTTAAAAACTGGTGTCAAAATATCAATTAGAACTTTTGTTGATAATTCCACAATTTTCTTAGAAAGTCATCATTTTTTGTTGAAAATTCAACTGCTTAGGTTGAAAATTTAACCATTTAGCTGAAAATCAACTTTTTTGTTGAAAATTCTTATTTGCGCGTTGAAAATTTGACTGTTTTTAAAAAATTCGTTTTTTGGCTTGAAAATTCAACAATTTGGTTGATTTTTTTTCTTGACTGAAAAATCTTTCTTGATTGAAAATTGAACTCTTTTGTTGGAAAGTCATCTGTTCAGTTTAAAAATTCATCTCTTTTGGTAGAAACTTCATCTCTTTGGTTAAAAATCCAACTATTTATGGTTGAAAGTTATTTTTTTCTGGATGGAAAGTCTACTATTATATTTTTTGTTAATGAATTCATACTTTTGTTGAAACTTTTTCTTATTCAGTCGAAAATTCAACTTTTTGGTTGGAAATAAACATTTGATTGGAAAATTCAACAATTTGGTTATAATCCTTCTTTGCACTTGGCTAAAGAATCTTTCTTAGTTGAAAATGTAACTCCTTTGTTGAGGATACGTCTTTTGGGCTTGAAAATTTATCACTTTTGGTAGAAATATTATCTTTTTCAGTTCAAAATGCAACTGTTGGATTAAAAAATTAATCTTTTTCGATGAAGCATTCAACTATTTTGCTCAAAATTAATTTTTTTTTTAGGATACATTCAATCCTGAGGATACATTCAAAATTCACGTAATTTTTTGCAAATTTGCCTTTTTCGTTAAAATATAACTATTTTGTTAAAAATTCTTTATTTTTTCAGTGGTATAGTAATTTGTTTAAATGAACATTTAACTTCCATTTTTGATTAATTATTTATCATTTTGGCTGAAAATCCAACTATTCAGCCTCTATATCAGACCCCCTGCTTTTAATCTTGTAATTAATTAATGAGTTGATTTTGTGACATAGGAAGATTGCATTTTTTGTGCGATATGACAAGGTTAATAGCACAATTTTTTCCACCAATTATTTATAGCTTCGTTCGCGCAAAGTATGCGTTGCCTATAAATAATTAATGGCGATGTTGCGAAAAAAGCATCACAAAAAACTTCGATCCTGTGGAAATATATCGCGCCCAATTTAGATAGTAATCGACTGGATCGAGAGTTTGAACGGACCCGTTAGCTTGATAATTAATTAACTACCTAGCTGCTAAAGCTCCTTTTTTTTCAACGTGAACGCTATTACGCTTTCTAACTCGACTTTGATAACCTGTGCAAAAAATTCCATCGATGTTGCTAAAGGAGCGAGTAATGGCGCGAGGCCCCCTGATCGAGAAAGGGATTTGAGGGGTCTTGTTAGGACCCTATAGAGTATCAATGTGGGGTAAATGATATTATCCAGTTTAGCATAATAATAAATTTTGCGACTCGAAAACTATTTTTACAGGTAAAAGGACTGCTTCTGAACAATTAGTTGGTCCAAAAATGCATTGGAAGTTATTTATCTCGAATTTTTATGCTTATCCTCCCTACATTTTTTCAAATTCACAAAAAAATCTATGCTTTTTTTTGTTTAAAGTGATATTTAAAGATTGGACTTGAAGTTTAACATGTATTTCCCATGAGTGTTGAAGACAAAGAAGACAAAGACAAAATACGAATCAAAATGTAGTTTTTGAATTTTAACACGATAAGCCTGTTTTATAGGGACCCTAAAAAACCCAATAAGTGAAAAATTGGGTTTTGATAGTTTTTAGCGACAAATATTGTTTTCTTGCTGTTCCTTTAGTACACATTGTTTCTATAAAATATAAGATATTACTATATACTCATAATCAGATGTTCAAATACATTGTTTGAACAATTTACTTATTGTTTATAGCAATTTCACCATAGAAAAGAAGTAGAAAGTCGTAGTTTTGTCTGCATTTTTCAACCTTTCGTTTGAAGCGAGGAAATAATTCCTTAAAGTTAAGAAAAATAGTGGTTTAAAGTATTTATCATAAAGTGGCTTTTTCTATGAAATTTCCAAATTTTTGGCAAATTTTATTTCAGACTAAAGGAATAATTATTGGAATTTAACAAATTATTTGTTTTTCCAATTTATTATTGCTTAAAACTATTTTCTCTTAGAGTAATACTAGAAAGTGCGGTTTCTTCAAAAATTTCCAATTTGTTTTTTAGCTTTTTACTTAGAAAGAGGTAATATTAGAGCAGGTTGATAAAGTAGATGTATAAACAATTTATGATTGTTTATAACTATCTCCTCTTACAATAACGCTAGAAAGTTGCGGTTTTTTCCAAAAGTATCAACTTTTCTTTGTCTTTATATATGTGAACAAATAACAAAAAAACATAAAAAAAACCATTTTGTTAGGGAATCTCTTTCTTTTGCGAATATTTTTTTCTCGAATGAAAACTTGAAAGTGATTAATTTACCTCTTATTTCACTCTAGGCTTTATAGCAATTAATCATTTCATTTAGACTTTTTCAATTTATTTATATATGTATATTATCAACGATGATAACTTACTTTCTTCAGCGAAAGAGGGAGTGGGACTGACAGTAAAGAGTGTCAACTTCCAAATTTTTGTTTTAGGCTCTGCTATAAACTTCGTGTTGTAAATTCAAAAAAAATTTTTAATGGTTATTTATGTACCGACTCGTTCTATCTGCTCCTAATTATTCCATTCTCTGTTTTGATCTTTACTTAACCGTAAGATAGCCTTTTGGTTTAAATTATTATTTTAAAAACATTAGCAAACCCATAAAAATACTTCATTCCGAAAGAAGCAATTAAAAAATTATTCTCTGTGATGTTCATTTATTATTTGTTTATAACTAAAAAATCCATGAAAAGCTGAAATTTTCGGAAAAAACAACAACTTTCATTCAAATACTCTAAGACAAGATAGTAACGAAAAATTATAAATTGTTTGAACAATTACGGTTGTTAAACTGCATTACTTATTACATCTTGAAGAGAGAAGTAAGCACAAAGTTCAAATTTTTTTTTTAACTGCCACTTTCTATTATTTTTCAAAGAGAATATTATTAAAAATAACAAAAATTGTTTAAAAAATTATTTTCATATATTTTATATAAATTCAAAAATTATTGCGAATTTTTCATATATACAGTTTTCTAGGAAAACAATGATATAAAATTATATTTAAAAAATAATTTTATATTAAGTTAGATTTTTTTGAAATACTATCAAAAATTAGATTGTTTTGTATTTGATGGCATATATATTTACAAATTTTTTCAAGTATTTTTTCATCAAATTAGTTTTATTCTAACAGAAGAAACATATGGCTTTTTTTTTAAAGAAACCAATTTTTAACATACCTTTTAAGCCAGTTCAAAATAGTCAAAAAATGCCAAATTAGCTGCATAAAAATTTGTAAAGTATCTGTAAACAAAACGAGTAAAGATACGTGTAAGACATTTTTTTAACTTGAAATGATTGTTCAATTAACTAAATAAAAAAATTATTAGTTTCATTGCTATTGCAAAACCTTCAAAAACAATACTCTTACAAAAATGGCAATAATGTTTAAACCCGTAGAAAACGTTGATAATCATAAAAATTGAAGGTGAGTTTGATATTATAAAAGCTCATTAAATTCGATAAAATCTTAAAATATTGAAATCAATTCCAAAAAATTGATCACAATACCTTGAGAGTTTTCAAAATCCCTTGAAACCATTGAAATTCTTCGAAGTATAATAAAATCGCTGATAATCCTTTAAGATATTTCAAAACCTTATACATTGAATGTTGTTTAAATCGGCCCATATTTTTCAACCGCGTAATCATTTCTTAAAATCCCTTAAAATCATTAAAATCTTTGGAAAACCCTTAAAAAATTTCAAATCTCTTGAAAATGCTTTAGAATCCTTTAAAATACCCTGAAATATTTCAAACATTTGAAATTCCTTTAAATTATTGAAATAAATTGAAAATTTCTTGGAGACTTAGAATTTCCTGAAACATTTTTAATTTGTTAAATATCCTTTAAACCATACAAATCGCATAATTTATTGAACAAAAGTGACTCACAGGATCATTTAATTAAAAAAAGTGACAATAGTGACATTGTCTTTAAAAAGAGACTAAAAAGTAATTTTAAAAAAGTGACTGAAAGTGAATGTGTGGAAGCCCTGATATTCTTACAGTTACTTAAAGTGCTTCTTACAGAAAGTCCCTGACTTTTGCCACTTTTTATTCAAAATCATTGACTTTTCTCTGACTTTCCCTGACCACCAAATATCTCTGACTTTAATCTGACTTTCAGGTGTTCCTTGACCTGCGGTTACTGTGTTCTTTTTTTTCAACTCAATTTCATTTATACGCAGTTGCATTGTTTTTTAACAATCCGAGCCGCTATTTCTTTCTTCGCCCTTTCGCAGTTTCTCCACAGCGCCTTTTACGAGAAAAACTTGTCAGATCGTAAATCTCAGATCGACCATTATCATCGATCTTCAACGAAGTATTCAAGTTTCCCAGCTTCATAAAAGAACTTCTTTCGTGCTTTGTTACAGCCATTTTGCTGGTTTTTCCAGAGACTCGAGCGAAAAGAAGTCGAGAGATGTCACAAAAACTATCAAAGGTCTATTATCTCTGCCTTCTATGTAGAGTTTAATTATATTTTTATAAGAAATAGAATATATAGTAGACTCAGATAGCGTTGATAAACGCCTTGAGCATATATTCTACAGAGAATAATCTAAGAATTATTTCCTACCAAGCCTTAGGGGCATGGCTTAAATAAGCGGGCACTTAGTGAGGACCTCGGTCTCGATCACCTGGCACTTTGTGAGAGTCTGCTGAATTCTGGAAAGTACAAAAGTTATGTTAAGAATCGATAGCATTCTTGGGAATAAAAATAGTGGAACAACTATGATGTAACAACAAAAATCCTGATAAGGAAAACCATCCTTCCTTTTACTGTCTGAAAATAAAATGTTGATTTCTTTATGTAAACTCACTCCAAATATATACAGTGTATAATTACAATACATGCAATAATAAATATACGATCGTAATAATTCTGTATGATTATTTATTATTTATAACGTTTTCTTGAAAGATGTACATTATGCTGAAATACTCAGTCAGCATGTGAAAAAAACTTTTAGATCTTCTTTGAAAGCTCATCTTCTCCATTCTTTTATATTATTCAGGTCTGTCAGAACTTGAGGCAGAATGGAGGTAATATCTTTCTGAACTCACCCCACCCTGAGGCACACTGGCACCATTAAGCTCAACACTATGTAAAAGTTTTATTAGTTAATGTAAATATTTTAATAGATTATTAAATACTTACGTACGTTCATATCTAAAGGTCTTTCATGTGTCATAATGGCACGAGTTATATTTTGTTTTCAATATAAAATATAGCAACTTCCGAAGCTGCTCATTTCCCGAAATCCTAATTTTTACCATTACTCAGAAAAACGTGAATAATTCGTAAACTAGTACCTGCCAGAATGGTCTAAGATTCTAAGGGCCCTTTTCATATGAACGTACAG
Source organism: Andricus grossulariae (assembly GCA_011634705.1). Classification (NCBI taxonomy): domain Eukaryota; kingdom Metazoa; phylum Arthropoda; class Insecta; order Hymenoptera; family Cynipidae; genus Andricus; species Andricus grossulariae. The sequence goes on along the minus strand of JAABKJ010007545.1, from coordinate 111,676,990 downwards.
TAACACTCATAAATACAGGGTGGTCCTGAATCAGGGAAAACTTGAAAATCAGGTAATATTATTGGACAGAAAATACAAGAAAAAGTCAGGGATTTTGAAAAAAAATGTCACAGAAGCCAGAAAATTTCTATAAAAGGAACTTTATATAACAGCCCAGAAAAATAATTTTCATTCGAAATTCTATTATCCCGCTTGTAATAGATTCCGTGTTAAAAATGATAAAAGATGAAGATCCTGGTTTTTAAATAAAAATGGTCACGGAAAAATTAGGGATCTTAAAAATGCAGTATTGCGGCCACCCTCATATGAATATTCTTGTTAGTAATTTATTTGACTATTATTTCTATCTGTCTGGATTTTTTTTGCAGTCGGTTCATCCTGACAATTCCATTTTTAGTTATAAAAGTTATTATTTGGTCGAACACTCAACAATTTCGTTACAAATGTTTTGGTTAAAAATTAAATTGTTTTGTTCAAAATTCGTTTTTTCGGGTTGAAAATTCAAATATTTTGGTAGAAAACTAACTTTTGGTTAAAAATTTATATTTTGTGTGGAAAATTCAACTGAACTCTTTGTTGGTTGAAAATTAAAATCTTTTGATGAAAATTCGTCTTTTTGGTTATAAAATGTATGTCCTTTGGTAAGAATTTTATCTCTTTGGTTAAAAATGTAACTGATTGGTCGAAAATAATTCTTCTTTGGTCAAATATTCATTTTTTACTACAAATTAATTTTTCATCTGTAAATTTAACTATTAGGACTAAATATTTATAATTTTAGTTGAAGATTCATCTCTTTCGTTTAAAGTTGAACTATTTTGTTAAAACTTGATCTTTTTTAATTAAAAATCGAAAAAATTGGATAAAAGTTAAGCTACTTTGTTAAAATATATTTTTGATGTCATGGTTTTTGACCAGATAAATTGTATTAAATAATTTGATGTTAACGTTTTTTGTCTACATGGTCTAAAATCAGAACGCTTTGAATATTGATTATCAATTTTTTCATAACTTATAAAATTAATAATCAATCCAAAAACTATTGATTTTATAAACCACGTAGACAAAAAGCATTAACATAAAACTATTCACTTTGTCAAAAATTTATTTTCTGGTAGAGGATTTTGGTTTTTGGTTGAAAATTTAGATATTTTTTGAAAATTCTTTTTTTTTTAGTTTAGGATGAATTTTTCTAAACTGAAAATGTATCTACACTGTAAAAACTAGAGATGTCTTTTTTTACGGTATCTTTTTTTGTGTCCTATTTTTGAGTAGGATAACTTCATGCTGTTATTTTTAATGCAAAACAAACAATTCTGGGATCCCATCAGTAGTCTTAATTTAGTACCACTCGAGACTATTTTTTCTGAGTCTTATTGCAATACCTGAAACTAGCCCTGAAACAATACTTTATTTTTACAGTTTAAAGTGGGCGAGTGCCATCAGCGCAGGATATAGCAACTTCCGAAAATGGTCATTAATGTATAAAGGTTTCAATAAGCCTGGAAATTGAACAAAATTATAGGCGTCGCATACCTATATAGTAATGATGGTGATTTAATAATTAAAATACTGCTTTTGATTTTTCATACACCGGTCAATACCTTAACATCCTCTTGAATACCCATACAGAGTTTATGATGTCAGATAGTGTCATGTTACAGAATATACATTTCAACATTTTTATAGAAATTATCATTATAAATTAATAAAACTGGGACTTACTGCATGCGTTTCTTTGTACGAATGGTCCCAAAATCCCGCAACATTTGAAGCCTGCTGTACAATCAGTACTGCTTTTGCAGGGTCGTCAAAAGGTGTACTTTTAACTTGACACTGAGTATAGTTTTAGATATCTAGAGGAAAATATCCACTTGGAAATATTCATGTAAATTGAAATAGAAATACGTATTGAAATTTATATTCTAATATTCTGAAAGCTCTGAAAACCGCATCTCTCGGCTACTCATACATTAAAAATAATCCTAGGCTATTTTGCAGTTTTCCCGGTTGACTTTTAAGCATTTTTAAACTGTATCTACTTGAAACTTATTACTTTATTACATACAGTTTCAAAAGAATTAAACATTTTAGAACTCGAAGGTGAAATATATGATGTAGCTTATTGTAAAAAAGTGATTCCAGACTTCACAGCCTAAAATGCTTTTGAAACAGGGGAAATAGGGTGATTATTCAAGAAAATAGGAGCATAAATTCTTTTAAATAACGTTCATGTAGGTACCATATTTCTAAGGTTTCAAGTCTAAATATATTGCATTTTCAACCCAAAATGTCAAATTTCCAAACAAATAGATGAGTTTTTTTCATCTAAAAACTCTAATATCATAGGAAAAATTAGATCTTTAAACATGAAACGATTAATTTTCTTCTAAAAAGTTCATTTTCAACCATAAAAGATACATTTTTAACCAAATTGTTGATTTTTTATCTAAAAAAATTAACTCATAATCAGATACAGAAAATTAGTAGATTTAACCAAACTTCATGTTAAATCTACTTAAAAGTCATGTTGTCCATATTCGTAACGATCCTGCTGTAAATTTTACGGATATTTTTTCTGTGTATGCATCTGCGACCAAATAGCTTCGCTTAAGAAAAGAGATGAACTTTCAACCAATCTTCAACCAAATTGTTGCATTTTTAAGCCAAAAAGAAGAATCTTTTAGAAAACAGATGAATTCTCAACAAAGAGACGTGATTTTTCCACCAAAAAAGACGACTCTTTTACCAAAACATCAAATTTCAGTCTAAAATGATAAATTTTGTATGCAAGAACACGAATTTTTAACAAAACATTTAAATTTTCAACGAAACAAAAACTTGTTACGCAAATAGTTGAATTTTCAACAAAATGAATAGATTTTTAACGAAATAGAATGTTTAACCAAGCCAGATGAATTCTGTTCCAAAAATATAATAGTACACCTTCTGATTTACAATAATTTTAAACAAAAAAGATCATTTTTCTACTAAAAGATCAATTTCTAATCAAAAGTTGCGATTTTCTATCCAAAACTACGAATATTCAACAAAACAGATGAATTTTTAATTGTAAGGGATGATTTCTAAACCAAAAATATAATAGTGGACTATTTAAATAAAAAGAATGAACTTTCAACCAAAAATATGAGTTTTTGACAAAATTGTTGAATTTTCAGCAAAATAATTCAACTTTCAACCAAATAGATCGATTTTCTGATTAGGTTCTATTAATTCAGTTTTCATTTAAGCGAAAAGCCAAGAAAAGAAGGAAAGGAATATTTTTTTAAGACAGGGTAAAAAAGAGGAATTCATTAAAAAAAGTAACAAATGAAGAGGAGAAAAGGGGAAAGAGTGCGAAGCCTGCTATTTAACAAATCGCAGTTTTTTATGGAAGCGAAACTGAGAATTAATATTCAATTTAAGGGCACGAACGTGATTGTCGCGTGACTAATTCTTGTAAACGAAATTAGTCGTAAACTAATAACACCAATGAATTTTTCGTGCCAGACGTCCGTAAAAGAAGGAAAGATGAACTTCATACTTGTATAGAAAATCGATTCGACTTCTTAATTTGTCACTTAGTTCGTTTAAAAATATGTATTGGCCACGCGACATTCTCGTACATACCCTTAATTTTCATACATTTCTATCGTAAATTTTCGGTCAAAAAGTTCACTGTTAATTTAACAACCTGAATATAAATTTCAAATTTTACAGCATAATATCTTATTATTAATATTCGTTAACATGGTAAATATATAAACCACTACAGGCAATATTGCCCTGAGCCCAAGCAGATCCCAGAAGGAGGGCCGGCCACACACACAAATAGAGTGACAAAAGAGATAAATGCAGGTTTCATTTTAAATGATTACTGAAACATTTCGACATTTGAGAACGCTTTTATACTATTTTTTGCAAAAAAAGGGATAAATTTTAGTTTAAAATCAAGATAAGAACACATTTTTTTTAGTTTCCGTGTACATTTTTCGTAAATGTATTTTTAAGGTCTCACTTTCCGAGAATGAATCAATAAGAAAAATAATACAAGCATTTTTAACAAATTTTGCAGCGTAAAATTCTATGAAATCAAACAAATGAGTATTTTTTGTTACTGGTTTCTTATATTAGCAACTAGAACTTCGTTTTTTGAGAGAAATTATAAGTTATAATATTTCATACCAAATCTGACATTTTCAATTTTTAAAAAGTTTTCAATTGGCATTCATTCAAATTCGTATTATTTGCAACACAGTACTTAAGAATATAATTGTATAATTAAGAAAAATGTGAATTTTTGTTTCTTTGTCATTGAAATGCCTTAAATTAATTAATTTTTCATCGTCTAGGTTTGGAATCTATAAAATGGTCTTCAATAATTGTTTAAATTTCAAATTGTACAAATTATACGTTTCTGATTCAAATTAAACATTAATTTAATTTAGTTTAAAATTAGTAATAGTTTATATATACTATGTCCCTAATTCAGAAGATACAAACATAGTGAAAAATATAGACTTTATATAATTTTTTAAGCTAAATGGAATGGCGCTATTATTTCTCCGTATCACACATTTTTTAAACAAGTTGTGCGAGTGAAAATTTTTCAAATAATTTAAAATTATTTTTTTTCTCACTTTATCCATTACTTTTTACTCTATTAGTTTTTCAATGATTTTATGACAACATCATTTTTCGAAAGTTTTGAAAAAATGGTATTTTTCACTTTCAAGCCTTTTTATTCGTCTCATAACATGTTCCTGGTGTTTTACTGATATATTTTTGAATAATAAGAATTCAAAAAACAATTTCAAAAAACAAAATTTTTCATAGCACTTGCATGAGTATGAGAAAGGACGATTTTGGACAACATTTTTCTCGAAAAGTATTAACTTTTTAAAACTTTTTTTCATATTTATAAAGCTTTATCACATGTTAATTGTGCTTCCTCATTTTTTTATATAAATAATAATTGAATTTCGTAAACGTTTTTTTGCTCTTCTGTACACTATTACAAATTTAACCAACTGGTCCAAACATTTAACATTGTGTATTCTCTTCCGGCATATTATGCTGGATTTTAATTTTCTCTTCCGTCATATTTTCCCGGATTTTAATGTTCACTTCCAGCATATTTTTATTTTTCGGAGAGAGGAGTACCTAACCTCATTTCCTCAACAAAGAAATGGCAGGATTATATGTGGGAGGGCAAAAAGGGATTGCCACATTCCTCCCCGGGTCAAATTCCAAACCTTGTTCCAACACTCGTTGACTAAATAAGGTTAGGTAATCATTACTGCCTTCCTGTTGAAGAAACTGTACGACTGCATTTTTATCAAAAAAAAAAAAAATGAAATGATTTCAGTCAGCAATTTATAATGTTGCCAAATTCTGTACTCTCTTTTATATCGAACATATACAAGGATTTATTATTATTATTATATCATTAAGCCGTTTCCCTATCGGGGTAGGCGTGAATTGCTCGGTGGTAAAGTAGTGATGTGTGGATGGGTATATAGGTGAAGGGTAGATAGGTATATTCAACTAAAATGATGAATCTTCAACCAAAAACATGAATTTTTAATAAAGGAGTTTAACTTTTAACCAAGTAGATGAATTCTTAACCATAAAAGATGAATTCTCAATGAAAAATTTAATAGTTAATAATTCAACAAATAAAGATTTTAATTTTTAAATAACAAAAACAGTTGAACTCGACCAAAAAAGACGACTTTTCAACAAATAGTTGATTATTTAACTAAATTGTTGAATTTTCAAGCCAAAAGGACGAATTTTCTACAAAATATTTAAAATTTCATCCCTAAAATATGAATTGTCAACAAAGAAGTAATTTTTGAACCAAATAATTGAATTTTTTACCAAAATAGTAGATTTTTCAACAAATAGTTACATTTTCCACCAAAGAGATGAGTTTTCAACTAAAATGGTGAATCTTCAACCAAAAAAATGAATGTTTAATAAAAAAGTTTAACTTTTAACCAAGTAGTTGAAGTCTTAATCATAAAAGATGAATTTTCAATGAAAAATTGTAATTTTTAATAATTCTACCAATGACGATTTTAATTCTTAATAAAAAATAGTTGAATACTCAACCAAAACAAACTAATTTTCAACCAAAAAGTTGCATTTTTAACAAAAAAAGATTAAATTTCTACCAAAGGAGATGAATTTTCAACACGAAAAGATGAATTTTCAACCTAAAAAGACGACTTCTGAACAAAATAGTTATATTTTCAACCAAAGAGTTTAATATTCAACTAAAATTATAAATCGTCAATAAAAAAAAAAAATTTAGTAAAGGAGTTTAAATTTTAACCAAGTAGTTGAATTTTCAATCATAAAAAATTAATTCTCAACGAAAAATCTATTAGTTGATATCTCAACCAACAAATTTTAATTTTAAATAAAAATAATTGAATTCATCCCAAAATGATGATTTATCAACAAAATAGTTGATTTTTCAGCCAAATTTTTAGTTTATAACCCAAAAAGACGAATTGTCCTCAAAATTGTTGAATTTTCATCCCTAAAATATGATTTGACAACAAAAAAGTTTATTCTGCAACTAAAATTATGAATCTTCAAGAAAAAAAAAGAATTAAAAGTAGTTAAATTTTCAGTTAAAAAAATTAATTTTCAACTAAAAAAATTAATTTTTAACAAGACTTTAAGTTTCAACCATTTACATGAATTTTTAACCATAAAAATGAATTCTCAACGAAAAATCTAATCGTTGATATTTCAAACAAAAAACATTTTAGTTTTAAATAAAAAAATTGTTGCAATAATTCAAAAATGACGACTTATCAACAAAATAGTTGATTTTTCAACCAAATTATTGAATTTTAATGACAAAAAGACGAATGTTCTACAAAATAGATGAATTTTCATCCCTAAAATATGAATTTTTCACGAAAAAGTTAACTTTTAATCAAATAGTTGAATTTAAAACTAAAATGAAGAATCTTCAACCACAAAAATAAACTTTTTAACAAAGTAGTTCGAATTTGAACCAAGTAATTCAATATTTAACCATAAAATGTAACAGTTGACTTTTAAACCAAGAAAACATTTTTTATTCACGAAAGAAAAAAAAATCAATAAAATTGTTGAATTTTCAAGCCAAAACGACGAATTTTCTACAAAACAGTTGAATTTTCAACCCGAAAATATAAATTTTCAACCAAAAAAATTCAGTTTTAACCAAATAGTTAAATTTTCAATAAAAAAGGATAACTTTTTAACAGAAATGTTGAATTCTTAACAAAATAATTAAACTTTCAACAAAATAATTAAATTTTGAACCAAATAATTAAATTGTTGAGCAAGAAAGATGATAATAAAAATAGATGATAATAAAAAATGAGCATTTTTCAATTCTATATCTATTTATCTATTTTAATTAAAATTCATCCCTTTAGTTGAAAATTATTTTGTTTTTTAACTAAAATTCATCTTTTTGGCTGAAAATTCAACTATTCCAGTTGAAGATTTACCATTTAAGTTAAAAATTTATCACTTTGAAAATGCAACGATTTTTTTTTAATTAGTTGTTTTTTTGGGTTGAAAATTATTTTTTTCTCAATGAAAATGTATTTGTTTAAACTGAAAATTAAACTATTCAATTTTTGTTTGAAAATTTATCTTTTTTAGTTGAAAATTCACGTACTTTATATATTTAGCTATACTTAGAATTATTTATACTAAGTTTATCTATTTTTCAATCCCAGAAATGAGTACTAAATTTGTCCTTTTGAAAAAAGAGACTGAATTTTTTAATTAATTAAAAGGAAATAAATCTGCGTACCTAACAATATCGGCAGTGATTTTAGATTTCCTTTTTTGTCGATAACGATAGAAAAGTATTCTTTCAGCATATCCATTTTTTCTAAAAGCCGTTCTTCAACACTTTTTGCCAACTCCTCTTTTTTTCCATCTTCTTCGGTCCAACCTGCTTCTTTGGTCTCAAGACCTAACATTGCAAGATCGTATAAAGGCAATGGTTCCTGAAAACATGGAGTTATTGAAATTATTAAATTAAAAATTTTTAATTATTTAAATTATAAACAAAGTAAAATAAACTTACAGAAAACTTAATGACGCCGTAATTTGCAAAGTCGTACAACATGATTTCGTAAAAGAGCTCTTCCCTAAATAAAAGCAGAATAATAAATTGCAGAATATCTACTGAAATCCTGGAAAAAAATTCTTTGGCAATTACAGATTTTTTTCCAGATATCTCAAGTTTTTCCAGGTATCATTTTTCATAGGATGTGGACACTTTATTATAAATAATGTTTTTTTTTCAGTTTTTAGGGAATCATTTAATATATTTAATTTAGAAAACTTGGACAAATTATTATTACAAGATATTCTTGAATATATTAGCACCATCGATTAATTAAGTAATTAAATAATACTAAAAACATAATTAGTCATTTCTTGAATTTGTCTCTTAAATTACATGAATTTTAATAATAATTCAAACGAATTTTTATTCTTAAAATTCAACAAAAACATTATTTTTAAACTGGAAAAGATCAATCTTCAACCAAAAATGGAATAGTTAAATTTTCAGTTAAAAAAAAAATGATTTTTCACAAAAAAAAAAAATTTCGACTAAAATGAGGAATCTTTAACTGGAATAGATGACTTTTAAATCAAAAAGATGATTTTTGAACTAAAAAGATTAATCCTTAACTGGAATAGTTGAACTATCAATCAGAAAGATGAATTTTCAACCAAGAAGATTAATTTTCAACGAAAAAAAAACAACAAATTTTCTTCAAAATAGTTAAATTTTCAACCAGAGTGATGAATTTTTAATTAAAACGATAAATCTTTAATTGGAATAGTTGTATTTGCAAACAAAACTTTTTAACTAAGAAGATTAATTTTGTAATAAAAAAGACGAATTTTCGAAAAAGTACATGAATTTTTAAATAAAAAAGATAAATTTTTAGTTAAAAAAATTAAGGTTCAAACAAAAAGATGAATTTTAAACTAAAATGATAGAATATTCAACTGAAATAGGTTAAATTTAAGTTAAAAAAATTAATTGGCTACAACAACAAAACAACGATTTTTCAATAAATGAATTCAAGTTTCTTCTGGAAAAGTGAAATCTACAGTAAAAAATTAAATTTCAACGAGAAAAAAAAATTTTCAAAAAAATACATGAATTTTCAACCAATGAAATAAATTTTCGACTAAAACTAATTTTCAAACAAAAGTTACATTTTCAAACAAAGTGATAGATTTTTAACTAAAGTGAAAATTATCAGTTTTCAACAAAATATGGAATAGTTAAAGTATTTAATTTTTCACACAAAAAAAATTCAATCAGTGTTGAATTTTTAACTAAAATGATGAATCTTCAACTGGGATAGATGACTTTTAAACCAAAAATATTAATTTTTAACTAAAATGATAAATATTCAACTGAAATACTTGATTAATTTTCAAATAAGAAGATTAATTTTGAAAAAATGAATTTTCTACCAAAAAAGACGATGTTTCAACAAAATACTTGAATTTTCAACCAAAAAGATGAATTTTCAACTAAAAAAGACAAATTTTCAACTAAAATGAGTAATCTTGAACTGGAATAGATGAATTTTATGCAAAAAAGCTGATTTTTGAACTGAAAAGATTAATCTTCAACTGGAATGGTTGCATTTTAAACCAAAAAGATGAATTTCTACCAAAAAAAGATTATTTTTTAACAAAATACATGAATTTTGAACTAAATAGTTAAATTTTCAACTAAAAAGGATCAATTTTAACCAAATAGTTAAATTTTGAACTAAAAAAGATCAATTTTTAACTATACATGGAATAGTTAAATTTTCAGTTAACAAAATTACCCCCCCTCCCCCCAATTAACCAAAGTGATGAATTTTCAAATAAAAAAGACAAATTTTCAACCAAAAAAACACGAATTTTCAACAAAATAGTTAAATAGTGTAACTAAAATGACGAATCTTTAACTGGAACAGTTGAATTTTAAACTAGAACAGATCCATTTTGAAGAAAACGTTGAATAGTTAAATTTTTAGTTGAAAAATTAATATTCATCCAAAAATATGAATTTTCAACGGAAATGATGGAATATTCAACTGGATTAGTTGAATTTTTAGTTTAAAAATTAATTTTTATTCAAAAATATGATTTTCAACGAAAATGATGGAATATTCAACTGGATTTTACGTTAAAAAAATTAATTTTCACTTAAAAAGATTAATTTTTAACTAAAATGATGAATCTTTAACTGTGGTAGCCGAATTTTTAATCAAAAAATGTACTTTTAACAAAAGAGTTTAGCTTTCAACCAAATAGTTTTATTTTCAACTACAAAGACGAATTTTCGCCAAAATACGTGAATTTTCAACTAAAAAAGATACATTTTCATTAAGAAAAAAAAATAATTTTCATTAAAAAAAACTGATATGCAACAAAAGAGTTTAACTTTCAATTAATGAAATTTGCATTCCAAAAAAGATGAATTCTGAACAAAACATGTAGTAGTTGACGATTCTACCAAAAAAGATTTTAATTTTTAATCATAAACAGTTGAATTTAGCCAAAAAAGACAACTTTTCAACCAGATACTTGAATTTTCAACTAAAAAAGATCAATTTTCAACCAAAAATAGAATAGTTAAATTTTCACTTGAAAAAAAAAAAAATTAAAACCAAAAAAAAACTAATTTTCAACAAAATAGTTCAATACAGTTGAATTTTGAACCAAAAAGAAGTTTCAACAAAATACATGAATTTTCAACGAGAAAAGGTAAATTTTCAACCAAACATTGAATAGTTAAATTTTTGGTTGAAAAAATTAGTTATCAACTAAAATTATGGAATATTCAACTGGATTAGTTAAATTAATTTTCATTCAAAAAGATAAATTTTCAACTAAAATAGTGAATCTTTAACTGTAGTAGTTTAATTTTCAACAACAAAAAATGAATTTTTAACAAAAGAGTTTATCTTTCAATGAAGTATTTGAAATTTGAATGAAAAAGACGAAAGTTCCGCCAAAGAGATTAATTTTTAATTAAAATGATAAATCTTCAACTGGAATAGTTGTATTTTCAAACAAAAATTTTCAACCAAGAAGATTAATTTTTACCAAAAAAGACGACTTCAATTAAAAAGATAATTTTTCAACAAAAAATTGAAAACCTTCAATTTTTAGATAAAAAAAATGAATTTTCAGCCAAAAAGATTAATTTTCAACGAAAATGATGTAATATTCAACTGGATTAGTTACATTTTTAGATTAAAAAATTAGGTTTCATCCAAAAATATGAATTTTCAACGAAAATGATGGAATGTTCAACTGGATTAGCTAAATTTTTAGTTAAAAAAATTAACTTTCATTCAAAAATATGAATTTTCAACGAAAATTATGTAATATTGAACTGGATTAGTTAAATTTTCAGTTTAAAAAATTAAGTTTCATCCAAAAATATGAATTTTCAACGAAAATGATGGAATATTTAACTGGATTAGCTAAATTTTTAGTTGAAAAAATTATTTTGTATCCGAAAATATGAATTTTCAACGAAAATGATGGAATATTCAGCTGGATTAGCTAAATTTTTAGTTTGAAAAATTAATTTTCACCCAAAAAGATTAATTTTCAACGAAAGTTATGGAATATTTAACGGGATTAGTTAAATTTTAAGTTAGAAAAATGAATTTTCTTGAATTTTTAACTAAAAAAATGTACCTTTAACAATGGAGTTTAGCTTTCAACCAAATAATTTTATTTTCCACCAAAAAGATGAAATTTCAACTAAAAAAGATAGTTTTTAAAAAATTGAATAGTTTAATTTTCAGTTTAAAAAACCTACTAATTAAAAAAAAAATAGTTACATTTTCAAACAAAGTGATAAATTTTCAACTTAAAATTATGAATCTTCAGCTAAAATAATAAAATTTTTTAATCAAAGAATTGAATTTTTAACCAAAAAGATGAATTTTAAGTTTAAAAAAAAAATTCAGCTAAAGGGGTGAATTTTCAATAAAAATTATGAATCTTCAACCAAAATCAAAAACATCTTTCAACATAAGTGAAATTTTCAACTAAGAAGGATTTTTCAGTCAAGAGAGAGAAAAAATTGTAAACAAACTGTTGAATTTTGAACAAAAACGATCAATTTTCAATCAAAAATAGAATAATTAAATTTTCACTTGAAAAAAAAACAACTAATTTTTAACAAAATAGTTCAATACAGTTCAATAAAGCTATTTTTATGAATAAAGAATTATTGTTATTAAATTTTATATTGCAATTTTAAAAAAATAAGCTTGCTCTCAAAAAAATGCCCTGATTATTCCAGGTTTTCCAGGTAGGACAGACACCCGAATTGTTCATTTAACAGGGTGACCATCGATTCTTACGAATTCTTATTGGATTTTTTATTGACCAACAATTAAAAAAAAAAGCAGAATCATAAATAAACAAATTTTTAATTTTTTGCGAGCATAAGTCGTGTTTGAAATCCTTGAAATCGTTTGAAATCTTTGCGAATTCGTCAAAAATCTCTGTGAAATCTTTTGAAATCTTTTTAAATGTTTGTAAAATATTTGAAATCATTAAAATATTAAAAATCATTGAAACCTTTGTTAAATATTTTGTAATTTTTATGAAATCTTTGAAATATTTGTGAAAGCTTTCTTTAATCTTTGTTTCTAAATTCTTTTGTGTTCGTTTGAAATCTTCTCAAATTTGTTGAAACATTTTGAATTAGTTTAACATTTTTGAAATATTTGTGAAATATTTCTTATTCGTTTGAAATCATTGAAATATTTGAAATAGTTAAAAATTTTCGAAATCTGGTGTATTGTATCTTTCTGAAATCTTTTGTATTTATTTGAAATTATTGAAAAAAATTTTATCTGTTTGAAATCTTTTGAATGTTTTAAAATCTTTGGAATTTTCAATAAAATCATTTGGATTTTCAACAAAATAATTTGAATTTTCTATCCAAAAAGACGAATTTTAAACAAATATAAGTTAAATTTTCGACCGAAAAATAAGGTTTTTTAACAAAATAATGGAATTCTCCACAAAATATAAATTTTCAACTAAATAGTTGAATTTTTTACCAACTAGAAGTTTCAACCTAAAAAGATGTTTTCCATCCAAATGGTCGAATTTTCCAACAAAAAAGATTATACTTCAACCAAATATTTGAATTTAAAAAAAAATTTTGTACCAAAGAGATTAATATTAAACTAAAATGATGAATCATAAAAAAAAATTAATTTTTAACATAAAATTTTTCCAACCAACTAGTTGAATTTTCAATCTAAAAAGATGTTTTTTCAACCAAAGAAATGAATATTCAACTAAAAGGAAGAATCATCAACAAGATTAATTTTTAACAAAAAAGTGTAAGTTTCAACCTAGTAGTTGAATTTTCAATAAAAAAAAATCAAGGAGATTTCCAGGTTTTCAAGGTTTTCATGGTCGCTGGATACCCTGGCTAATAATTAATTGTTAAGTTCACCTTGGATTAATTAAAATTAATTATAACTTACGCAAGTTTCTGAGTGTTGCAAATGTATAAATTAACTCCACTTTGTACGAGAGAAAATCGTTCATCGATGCATCCGACAAATGTCAAATTTGATAAGATTTCTCTCAAACCTGCATGATAATTATCTTCCACTTCTTTTCTCAACATCAAAACGCTCTTTAACTTAACTTCTCTTCTAAAATCATTTACAGAATAAGATTTAAATTCTGTGACTTGTGTTCCCTCCAATGGACTTTCATTTAAACTTTCGTTACTATTCGTCATACTTTTTTCTCCAAGTTCTTTATTTTCACCGTTTGTAACTTCTTGCTTCTCCTTATCAGTCTCTTCATTTTGACTAGTTTTTGGACTATTATCTTCACTTTCACCACTGCCCCAGCGTTTGTAAATATTTTTAAGTGCTCTGTCAGCTGTCATACTGCTTTCAGCAGCAACTTCCATATCGATAGGTCTATTATTTTTTTCTTTGTCGACATCAGATTCCTCTGAATCTGAAAGCATGAAGCATGTTTCATTATCTCCACCCACAGCAGAATCATCCGCAATCTTCGATTTTTCCAAGGAAGTACTTGCATTTTTCTCTTCCTCGATCGGTTGATTCTTTTGTACATCTTTGGACGCATTTTCTTCATCAACTTCTTCAGCTTTGTCATCTTTAGATTTATTTTCTTTAGCTTCCTCTAAACTCTTTTTATTTTCTTTAACAGCCGGGTTAATAGTGAAGCTGAATTTATCCAGTTTCTGATCATTGGAACTCGTTCTCACCATTTCATGGGCGTAAAGTTTTTTTGTTTTATCTGCCTGTTTGGTATCATATTCAGGTAAAACTTCTTTCAAAACCTCTCTTGTAACATCAACATTTGGCAATTTTGACTGCATATAAAACGTTCTGGAAGCATTAACACCCGAGAGTTTTTCATCCAGGGCAATCTTAACTTTTTCGATTATGGAATCTTCGTGAAGGAATCGAACTTCGTGTTTTGTGGGATGCACATTAACGTCCACATTCGCAGGGTCAATTTCGAGTGACAAATAACACCAGGGATGAGTTTTTTTCGGCAGATGTACGGAGTAGAGGTCCTCTATCATTTTCTTTATCACTAGAAAATAAAAAAAAATTTATCTTAATTTATATTTTAGTAAAAAAAGGACTCGGACTCTTTTAATAAATTCAAAATAGTGTCAATAGTAGCATAAATTTTGAAAAAATGGCAAATCTTCAACGGGAATAGTTGAATTTTAAACCAAGAAAATGAATTTCCAACTAAAACAATTTTCAATCAAAAACATGAATTTTCAACCAGGAAGATTGAGTAATCTTTGATTTAATCTTCAACTAGAATAATTGAATTTTTAATCAAAAAGATGAATTTTAAACCAAGAGGATTTATTTTCTACCAAAAAATATGATTTTTTACCAAATACGTGAATTTTGAACCAAATAGTTGAATTTTCAACTAAAAAGAATCATATTTCAACCAAATAGTTAAATTTTGAACTAAAAAAGATCAGTTTTTAACCAAAAATGGTATAGTTAAACTTTCATTTGAAAAAATTAATTTTCAACAAACAAAACGGATTTTCTACAGAATAGTTCAATTTTCAACCAAAGGGATGAATTTTCAAATAAAATGATGAATCTTTAACTGGAATAGTTCAATTTTAAACCAAAAATATTAATTTTCAACTAAAATGATGAATTTTAAACCAAAAAGATGAATTTCTAACCAAAAAGTTAAGCTTTCAATCGAGTAGCTTTATTTTCAACCAAAAATATGAATTTTCAAACAAGATAATTAATTTTCAAAGAAAAATATGAATTTTCTACCAAAAAAGAAGATTTTTAAACGAAATACTTGAATTTTCAAGGAAACAGATGAATTTTCAATTAAAAAAGTCAAATTTTCAACTGAAAATGGAATAGTTAAATTTGCAGTTAAAAAACATTAATTTTCCACACAAAAAAAAGCAAAATTAATTTTAAACTAAAATCAGGAATTTTCAACTGGAATAGTCCAATTTTCAATAAAAAATATTAATATTCAACCAAGAAAATTAATTTTCTCCCAAAAAAAAAACGAATTTTTAACAAAATAAATGAATTTTCAACGAGAAAAGATCAATTTTCACGCAAAGGTTGAATAGTTAAATTTTTCGTTGGAAAAAAATTAATCTTCATTCAAAAATATGAATTTTCAACGAAAATGATGGAATATTCAACTGGATTAGTTAAATTTTTAGTTTGAAAAATTAATTTTCTTCCAAAAATATGAATTTTCAATGAAAATGATGGAATTTTCAACGGGATTAGTTAAATTTTTAGTTTGAAAAATTAATTTTTTTCCAAAAATATGAATTTTCAATGAAAATGATGGAATTTTCAACGGGATTAGGTAAATTTTTAGTTTAAAAAATTAATTTTCATTCAAAAATATGAATTTTCAACGAAAATGATGTAATATTCAACTGGATTAGTTAAATTTTAAGTTAAAAAAATTAAGTTTCATCCAAAAATAAGAATTTTCAACGAAATTTATGTAATATTCAACTGGATTAGTTAAATTTTTAGTTTAAAAAATTAAGTTTCATCCAAAAATATGAATTTTCAACGAAAATTATGCAATATTCAACTGGATTAGTTAAATTTTCAGTTTAAAAAATTAGGTTTCATCCAAAAATATGAATTTTCAACGAAAATTATGGAATATTCAACTGGATTAGCTAAATTTTTAGTTGAAAAAATTATTTTTTATCCGAAAATATGAATTTTCATCGAAAATGATGGAATATTCAATTGGATTAGCTGAATTTTTAGTTTAAAAAATTAATTTTCTTCCAAAAATATGAATTTTCAATGAAAATGATGGAATATTCAACGGGATTAGTTACATTTTTAGTTGAGAAAATTAATTTTCATCCAAAAATATGAATTTTCAACGAATATGATGTAATATTCAACTGGATTAGTTAAATTTTAAGTTAAAAAAATTAATTTTCACCCAAAAAGATTAATTTTCAACGAAAATGATGGAATATTCAACTGGATTAGTTAAACTTTCAGTTTAAAAAATTGAGTTTCATCCAAAAATATGAATTTTTAACGAAAATGATGGAATATTCAACTGGATTAGCTAAATTTTTAGTTGAAAAAATTATTTTTTATCCGAAAATATCAATTTTCAACGAAAGTGATGGAATATTCAGCTGGATTAGCTAAATTTTTAGTTTGAAAAATTAATTTTCACCCAAAAAACTTAATTTTCAACGAAAGTTATGGAATATTTAACGGGATTAGTTAAATTTTAAGTTAGAAAAATTAATTTTCACCCAAAAAGATTAATTTTCAACGAAAATGATGTAATATTCAACTGGATTAGCTAAATTTTTAACTTAAAAAATTATTTTTTTCCAAAAATATGAATTTTCAACGAAAATGATGGAATATTCAGCTGGATTAGCTACACTTTTAGTTATAAAAATTAATTTTCTTCCAAAAATATGAATTTTCAATGAAAATGATGGAATGAATATTCAACGGGATTAATTAAATTTTTAGTTTAAAAAAATTAATTTTCACCAAAAAAGATTAATTTTCAACGAAAGTTATGTAATATTCAACTGGATCAGTTAAATTTTTAGTTAAAAAAATTCATTTTTACCCAAAAAGATTAATTTTCAACGAAAATGTTGTAATATTCAACTGGATTAGCTAAATTTTTATTTTGAAAAATTAATTTTTATCAAAAAATATGAATTTTCAACGAAAATTATGTAATATTGAACTGGATTAGTTAAATTTTAAGTTAAAAAAATTAATTTTCCCCCAAAAATATGAATTTTCAACGAAAATGATGGAATATTCAACTGGATTAGTTAAATTTAATAGTTTAAAAAATTAAGTTTCATCCAAAAATATGAATTTTCAACGAAAATGATGGAATATTCAAGGGGATTAGTTAAATTTTTAGTTTAAAAAATTAATTTTCATTCAAAAATATGAATTTTCAATGAAAATTATGTAATATTGAACTGGATTAGTTAAATTTCAAGTTGAAAAATTCATTTTTACCCAAAAAGATTAATTTTTAATGAGACTGATGTAATATTCAACTGGATTAGTTAAATTTTAAGTTAAAAAAATTAATTTTCATACAAAAAGATTAGTTTTCAACTAAAATGATGAATCTTTAACTGTGGTAGTTAAGTTTTTATACAAAAAATGTACTTTTAACAATAGAGTTTAACTTTCAAGCAAATAGTTTTATTTTCAACAAAAAAGACGAATTTTCGCCAAAATAAGTGAATTTTCGCCAAAAGAAGTGAATTTTCAATCAAAAAATATAAATTGTCAAACAAAAATTGAATAGTTTAATTTTTAGTTTACAAAATACATTTTAATTTTTTTTAAATCATTTTTAACCCAAAAATATAACTAATTAAAAAAAACATAGTTACGTTTTCAAACAAAGTGACAAATTTTCAACTTTGATGGAAATCTTCAACTGAAATAGTTGGATTTTAAACCAAAAAGATAAATTTTTAATTAAAATTTAAAGAAAAATATGAACTTTCTACCAAAAAATAAGATTTTTCAACAAAATACTTGAATTTTCAACTAAAAAGATGAATTTTTAACTAAAAAGGACAAATTTTCAACCGAGAATGGAATAGTTTAATTTTCAGTTGAAAAAACATTGATTTCCCACAAAAAAAAAAAAAAAATTTGAACTACAATAAGGAATTTTCAACTGGAATAGATGACTTTTAAACAAAAATGATGATTTTTGAACTAAAAAGATTAATTATTATATGGAATAGTTGAACTATCAATCAGAAAGACGAATTTTCAACCAACAAGATTAATTTCTACCAAAAAAGACGAAGTTTGAACAAAATACATGAATTTTCAACGAGAAAAGATCAATTTTCAAGCAAACGTTAAATAGTTCAATTTTTTGTTTAAAAAATTAATTTTCATCCAAAAATAGGAATTTTTAACTGGATTAGTTAAATTTTCGGTTAAAAAAATTAATTTTCATCCAAAAATATGAATTTTCAACGAAAATTATGGAATATAAAACTAGATTAGCTGAATTTTCAGTTAAAAAAATTAATGTTCAACCAAAGAAATGAATTTTAACTAAAATGATGGAATATTCAATTGGAATAGTTACATTTTCAATTACAAAAATAATAATTTTCATTCAGATTCTATTTTTTTTTTTCATTTCCAAGAATTCCCATTTTTTCTTCGAATTTTCATGCATATGGTCCGGATATTTGATTAAATTTACAGAAAAAGAAATCCATTTTTTTTTGTAAATTATATTTAGAAAAAAAGATGTTTTTGTAAATTTTATACAGAATTGTCAATATTATCTGAATCGAGTTGAAACTCAACATTTATCTTCATAATTAGCCATAGAATACGAATAAATTATAACTTTTTAAATATCACACCCATAAGTCTGTTTTATAGGGTCCCAAAAAACCCCATAAGTGAAAAAATGGGGTTTTGCGAGTTTTTGGCGCTAATTATTACTTTTTTGCGTTTTTTAAAAATGCAAATTGTTTCTTATGCATAAAATACTACTTTGTACACGTAATTAGATTTTGACTTAAATTGTTTAAACAATTTATTATTGTTTTTAGCAATTTTCTCTTAGAAAAGAGATAGAAAGTCGTGTTTTTTTTTAAATTTCCACTTTTTGTCCAATTTTCAATTACAGTGAGTTAATATTTAATTTATTATGACAATAATGATTGTTTAAACAAATTATTATTGTTTATCGCTATCTTCTTCTATATTAATACTAGATACTTGCGGTTTTTTTCTGAAATTTTCAACATTTTGTCCACTTTTTACTCAGAGTGTAGTAATAATTAATTCAAGTTGACCAAAATAATTGTTTAAACCATTTATTTTTACTGTTAATAATATTATCTTTGCCTAATGGTAGAAAAGTTGCAGTTTTTTTTTAAATTTTTAACTTTTTTCTATTTTTCACTTGGAGTGCCTAAATAATTAATTAAATTGAGCAAAAATAATTATTTTGACAAATTATTATTGTTATTAACTATCTTCATATTTAATAATGCCAGTTATTTGCGGTTTTTTCTGAAATTTTTAACTTTTTGCCCAATTTTTAACTTAGTGAGGTAATAATTAATGCGAGTTAACAACAATACTTGTTTAAATGATACATTATTGTTTATAACTATGGAATATTCAACTGGATTAGTTCAATTTTAAGTTAAAAAAATTAATTTTCACCCAAAAAGATGAATTTTCAAACAAGAAGATTAATTTTTAAAGAAAAATATTAATTTTTTACCAAAAAAGACGATTTTTCAACAAAATACATGAATTTTCAACTAAAACAGAAAAAATTTCCAACCAAAAATAGAATAGTTAAATTTTCAGTTTCACTTGGAGTGAGTTAATATATAATATTGCAAAAGTAATTGTTTAAATATATGATTATTGTTTATAGCTATATTCTTCTATATTAATACTAGATAGTTGCGTTTTTTTTCTGAATTTTTAAACCAAAAACAGTTTGAATTCATCAAAAAAAAGAAGATTTTTCTCCAAAACAGTTGGTTCTTTAATTTTTAAATATTGCTGTTTTTAGTTTTCGCTATAAAAAATATAAAACTTTTGAAAACATGTACTTTGAAACATTGTTTCAGTAAAAAATAATGTTATGTTTGTGAAATTCAGAACTATGCAAAGAAAAACCGACTGCAATTAAAATATTAGATTTTTTCTATATTAAATATTCATATTAATATTTATATTATTGTTCATAATATTCATATTAAATTAGAATTTTCGCAGAACTCGGATCCGAAGAGATCACGCACTCTGGCGAGTGGTAAACTCCCCCATTTTTCTATTATTTTTCAAAATTGATACCACTATTGACACTATTTTTTTATCTCTGAAGTCGATTCGAGCTCTATAAAAATAGCTTGAATTAGTTTAAAATTAAAATTTAATTTAAAATTAGTTTAAACATTTTTTATATTTAATATATGAATTTTACTCACTCGAAGAATCAACAAGTCTGTGGTTGATGAACAGAAGAAGGGTCATTCTTTTATTGGAATAATTCGGATTCGTTATGAGTGCGTGTAATTTAAAATGGTGTTTATCATCCTTTAGATCGACTTCCAGAAGTTCACGAGCTACTGGATTGCCGTATAAAACTCGGATATTGTTAGTTTTCGTAGAGGAATGAGGCGTTCGAACCTGTAATAAAAATAAAAAAATAGTATCGAAAATTACAACAACAAAAAAAGGAAATTTATCAAGATTCGTAGTATCAAATCGCCGTCAAGCACTAAACAAAGTAGAAAAAGATATTAAATACCTAACAGTATGAGACTTACATTGATATTTAAAAAATTAACCATTTTTAAAATATGCAGACACTACAAAAAACTGTAAATTATATTATTATTTTACCAGGTTTATGGACAAAATTGCTGTCAATAATTACTGTTTAAAATTAAAAATGAATTTTAAAAAAATGCTTAAGCAGGGTGTCTACTAAAATCTTGGACAAAAATTCCCTGACATAAGTAAAATTAATGTAAGTACTACATTGAATTCAATTTAAAACGCTTCAAATTCCTAATTTTTCAAGTAAAAATATTGAATTTTCAAAAGGATAGATGACTTTTTAACCAAATAGTTGAATTTCCAATCAAGAGGATTATTTTTCTACGAAAAAGAAGATTTTTTTACAAAATACATGAATTTTCAACCAAATAGTTGAATTTTCTACTAAAAAAGATAAATTTTCAATTTAATAGTTGAATTTTGAACTAAAAAAGATCAGTTTTCAACCAAAAATAAAATAGTTTAATTTTCAGTCAAAAAAATTGATTTTTGACAACAACAAAATAAATAAATTTTAAACTAAAATGACGAATCTTCAAATGGAATAGATGAGTTTCCAACAAAAAAGATGAATTTTTATCTAAAAAGATGAATCTTTAACAGGAATAGTTGAACTTTCAACCAAAAAGACGAATTTTCAACCAAGAAGATTAATTTCAACTAAAAAAGATCAATTTTCAACCAAACAGTTCAATTTTGAACTAAAAAAATAATAATTTTTTAACCAAAAAAGAAATTGTTAAATTTTCAGTAAAAAAACTAATTTTCAACAAAATAGTTAAACTAAAATTATGAATTTTCAACCAAGGAGATTAATTTTCTCCCAAAAAAGACAAATTTCCAACTAAAAAAGATCAATTTTCAACCAAAATAAGAATAATTAAATTTTAACCCAACAAAATCAACAAATTTTCGACAAAATAGTAAAATTTTCAAACAAAGTGATAAATTTTCAATTAAAATTATGAATCTTCAACTGGAATAGTTGAATTTTCAACCTAGGAGATTAATTTTCTCCCAAAAATGACAAATTTTCAACAAAATAGTTGAATTTTCAACTAAAATATTAATTGTCTCATGAAAAAGAAAAATTTTCTACAAAATAGTTGAATTTTCAACTAAAATATTAATTTTCCCCCCAAAAAAGACAAATTTTCTACAAAATAGTTGAATTTTCAACTAAAAGATTAATTTTCCCCCCAAAAAAGACAAATTTTCTACAAAATAGTTGAATTTTCAACTAAAAAAGATCAATTTTCAACCAAAAAAAGAATAATTCAATTTTAAACCCGCGTGCCAAAAATATGCCACGGCACTTGCGAGATGGATGCAGAAAGCTGTCATCCTTGGGTCGCTTCGTGTCCACAAAACACACAATGGTTCCGCCGGCCTGTAGTTGTGATTGCGTCGTGTCCTGTGACCACCCATCTCACGGTTGTGAGATGTGACTATGAATGAGATTTACAGTGGCCCTACTGGGATCCGATGTCATTTTTGAGATGGCAGTTGCTCCCAGTGGGACCCTGCGGTGGTTGTTAACCTTATTAACCTAATGCGGAAAAACTCGATTTTGAATTTCTTACGACAATCGATAGTTTCTGAGTTACTCTTTCATTTCCAATAATCAGAAATGGTCTAAGTTCATTACTTTTCTTGTTATTAAGCTGCAAACATAGGCATGATAAGCGTACGCGGAGAGTGAGCGAGAGACCTACGATAGTCAGCCCCACCACTTACTACACAACTGTACGTGGCGGAGACTGAGCGAGAGACCTACGATAGTCAGCCCCACCACTTACTACACAACTGTACGTGACGTGTCCGTGAGTTCCACTGGCTCGTGGCTAAAAGTGTGTGGCAAGTGGAGGAGTGCTTTTCGTAGACGCATCCCGACTACTCAAATGCTGGCTTGCGGGCTCTGCTACGATCGCCCCTCCTGTAAAATTCAGCTTTGACCCATTAGGTCCCTTTCTTCGCTGGCGGTCACATATATAATTAAAAAATAAGATTAACAACCACCGCAAGGGCCCACTGGGAGCAACTGCCATCTAAAAATGACACCGGCTCCCAGCAGGACCACGGTAAATCCCACTCATGGCCACATCTCGCAAGCGTTAGATGGGTGGTCACAAGATACGACGAAATCACAATGACAGGCCGGCGAAAGCCTCGTGTGTTTTGAGGACATGAAGCGACCCAAGGATGACAGCTTCCTGCATTCATCTCGCAAGTACCGTGGCATATTTGTGTTACGCGAGTATGGCTTTAAGGTTACGAACCAGTGATATTTTCGCACCTCCGAGAGCACCTATCACAAGGACAACTAATTGCAGCGAATATTTTGGGTACAGTCGTTGCAGCTCCTTTTGAAGGTCTAGATACCTTTCCTCCTTTTCTTTCTCCTTGACAGTGATTTTGTATTCGGCACGGGCCGAGAATTCGATCACGAATGTAGTTTGCTTCTTAAAGTCTTGGAAAGCAATGTCAGGCCTCGAATGGGCAACGGAGACTGCTGTCCGAAAATTGCAGTGCCAGAAAATTTGGCACTTTTCGTTTTGAACAATTGACTCTATCTCTCTTGGAGCGTTCGGCAGGACAGGGTCGCTGCCAACACCGTGAGCGCGACAAGGATGGCAATAAAGCGCTCTTAGGGCAGCATTATGTCTGTATATATACGTCATTCATGCGTGGGTGGGACACCCCGATAGTATGTGTTCTAGGTACTGAGCGTGTGTATGACACGCTTCGCACCTATCACCTGGCACTTCTTGACATAAAATGCGGTCACAGTATGCTAAGGTGTAAATGATACCGTCCTGGCATGCGAAAATAAAACCCTCTTAGTGGAATTTTTTAAATTCTGCTTTCTTCACTTCGGCTTTCAGAAGTGAAGCATCTAGATGGAGTAATGCACTTTCGTCACCTCTGACGTTAAAATTCAGGCCAAGCGTCTTAGCTGCCTGCTCCGTGGCTTTGTGAAGGAACGCTCCTGTGCCAAGCATCTCGCGACTCCTGACCATTTTTAGGAGATGATCTTTTCCATTTGCAACGATGTAAGTTGTACTGAAAACAATTCGGTTATGAAGACACTGGAGATTCATATGTCCGCGTCCGCCTTGACCGCGTGAAATGTATGATCGCGGAACTGACGAATTGATATGCAAGCTTTTATGCATATGCATGATCTTACGTTTGGGGACATCAAAACCTTAAGTTCGTTCTTCGTCCATTGAACCAACCCAAACGAGTAGAGTAGAACCGGGACGCCAAGCATGTTAGTCGCAGATACCTTGTTCAACGCCCACCCATTGGATGACCAAATCTGTCGCAGAAGATGTTTGCATCTGCTTCCGAGCGACTCCTTTACTGATGTTACGTTCTGAATGCGGCTTCGAGGCACGCCCAGGTATATATAGGTCTCTCCAGTGTTAAGATGTCTAATAACACTTATATCCACAAGCTCAGGGTCCTCGGCAACGCCAATAATCTTTCCTTTCTTCAGATGAATTATGGCACATTTATCCAATCCAAGGTCCATCCCAATCTCTCCTGTGTACTTCTTGACAATATTTATGGCAGTATGAAGTTTGCCTTCACCACAGGCATAGATCTTCAGGTCATCCATATAAAATACATGAGTAACCTTATGCTCGCGCTGATTAGTGTCGCCGCAGAGGAATCCAGGAGAATTTCGTAGTGCTAAAGATAGAGGCAGAAGTGTGATGCAAAAAGCAAAGGGCTCATGGTATCGCTCTGAAAGACGCATCTCTGGAAGGCTACGTTGGTCGTTGTCACACGATAATTGCCAGATGAGATAGTAAATCTAGTTTTCCATAGAGGAATCAATCTCTCTATGCATCTCACTATGTGTGGATGTACCTACATGCTTTCCAAGAGACAGATGATAAGTCTATTAGAGGTTGAATCGAGAGCTTTCCGGTAGACAATCCATGCCATTGACAGCGCACGTTGATGGCCTGCAGCGTCTTTACAGACATGCCTGTCAATTAGCAGTTTCTCTCGACAGCCTGCTAAACCTTTTTTCGAGCCACGTTGTTCGTACTTCTCACACCACACAGGCTCAATTCGCCGAACAATCCTATAGTTTAGGACAGCTGTAAAGATCTTATGCAGTGTGTTCATACAAGTTATTGGCCTGTAATTCTCTGGGTTGGAAAAGTTGCCTTTTTTTCGGTAGGAGTGTAGTGCGTCCTAACACCAGCTACTGCGGAATGGGCGTCTCTGACTTTATATTTGAGGTGAATATGCGAGCCAAATGTTGGTGTGTAGAAGTAAACTTCTTCTAGCAGAAGTTCTTGATAAAATCTGGTTCTGCACCGGAGAAGTTCTTTATGCCTCTAAGTGCTTTTTTCACCTCTGCGGCAGTGATTGACGGACATTCCTCCTCAGATATCATGAGTTTGTCGACTAATTCCTCGAAGCGGATGATATTGTCAGTATCTTCTTTCAACTTTAGTGTTTTTGAGATCTTGTATTCCTCTCTCCAAAAAGTCTTTACCTTTTTGGGTTTGGGTGGATTTTTGACGGAAACAGGGTGTTCACTGAAGAGGCGAGATGGGTCAGCGAGAAACTTTTCATTCTCCCTGATCCATCTCTCCCTCTTCTGTATTCTCCTCCTTGCGTCAGATAACAGCCTTATTTTGTCAACAATATGCTGCTTGATTGTCAGCAGCTTTGACTTGTTCAATGTATGATTCAAGATCCTCAGTTCTTGGGCGAACTTTCGAACCCTTTCCGTGAATGGTCTACCAGATGTTATGTAGTCAATCACACATCGAACACGGGACGCATTCTGTCTTGCCCATCTAATCTTTTTGTTCAGTTGATGCAAGCGTCTTTTGGTCTTTTGATAGATTACCAGGTATTTTTTTTTAACTTCAGACATCGAAATATCTGAAAAAATACGCATCCTATGGAAAAATATCCGTAATAAAATCTTTTTATTTTCGAGGGGGAAAAGCGACTTCGAACAAATTTACCCCACCCCACCCCCTCAGGGGGCAGGGGGTGGTGTAGCTTTGTAATTTCAAATGGGAACCCCAATTTTTTTAATTTGTTCAAAGTCGCTTTTCCCCCTCGAAAATAAAAAGTTTTTATCACGGGTATTTTTTCATAGGATGCGTATTTTTTTAAATATTTCGATGTCTCATGTTAAAAGAAACACCCGGTATAATAAAACTGATGACAATTTTTGCATTATTTAGAGCCTTATTTCACTAAAATGTGTATTAAATTCATTATTATATTTTCAGGAACATTTGAGGAAACTAGAAAATGAACGCAGTGTTCTTCGCATGGAAATATCCGTTCTTGCGGAACAATTAGATGCTCAATCCAATAAAATTCATGAACTTGAACATGTTTTACAAGAAAACATGTCATCCCTGAGACAAATGGAAGAGGCGCTACAAAAAGTGAGAATTACAAAAAATTGTTTGTCAAATTTCGATCAATAATAATAATAATAATAATAATAATAATATATTCATTGTTTCTAGGAAGTTATATCAAGGAGTGGATTAGAAACCCAGAAGCTGGAGCTTTTGACATCTTTCTCAGAAATGAAACTTAAACTGGCTAATTTAGAGCATGAAAACTTTACACTACGCACGACTAATACGCTATCTCATGTAAATATTTTATTATTATTTCTTTTTTTTACGTCTTATGTGATAGTTTAGGAGTCTCTATTTGAGCTTATATAACGTATCGTGCCCAGATAATTAACTGAAAGGAGGTATTAGCGGTATTATAAATGTTCGGGCGGTATTTTGGAACGCCCCACAAGCTTCACGTGAACTTCAAACGTTATTTTCAAGTTAGAATATCTAGTTAATAGTAAGTGCTACGCAAAAATTGATGTCGTTTTTTATTTTTGATTACCTTGTATAATATATTAATAGGTTTCATCTCACAAATCTATAGGTGGTTCCACCTGAAATTCCGTATGGAAATGTTTTTACATGGAATTCTACATGAAGTGTTCCAAAATACCGCCCAAGTTTCACGTCATGTATATTTCCACATGTACATATACGTGGATGTCTACATGGATTGCCACGTGGATTTCCATTTTCACGTTTTGATCAGGGAGAAATCGCCATGAGCGATGCGTCGACGGATCAGTCCCCTTCATTTACCTCTCTTAAGTAAAAAGTTCTTTCGTACGCGACTTTGGTTTCGATGATTGATAGAAAGGACGTACACTGGTCCATGTGAACTTTCTCACAAAGACGAGATTCTCTTTGCTCATTTAGAATTGTGTAAAGGTTTTATTAATAAATTGAATTTATAAAGAAATACATTTCTCTTATTTCGAGCAGGTAAATCAATTCTAAGTGGGTGCGCACTGCACGCTATATTGAATTTCGTACGTGTGACAAACCTCGTCTTGCAGAAGGATCCCAAGATGTCGAAAATTCGACGTAAATGAAATATTCATATGGAGAGAAAAATCTAAGTACTATATATGTTCAAGTGGTACGTTGAGACCCATGCTCAAATCGCATGGGACTCTGCGCGTACCTAATTCATGAGATGTTTTCATGTTATGAAACTTAAATTTTTCTCCGCGAATTAAAATTTTTTCTCTTAACTATACGATTTCGAGTGCAGAAATGATTACTTTCAAATATATAGGCAATTTGTTGCATTAAAAGTAATGTTAAATTCGAGGGGATGAAAACTCGCGAAGTCAGGTTTACGCTTATACTGATGTCTCCTGAAGTCATTTAAATTATTCTGAAGTCAACTGAAGTCTTCCAAAGTCAGTTAAAATTTGTGAAGTATCCTGAATACTGATGTTATGTTATATTATCTTAATGATGTAACATGGATTGCATTATATATCGGAATTACATAAAAGTTTTCTAGTATGTATGAAGAGAAAAAATACTAGTAGAAGAATTCCGTGCATCAAACTCACATTAGTTATGCAGAGTGACGGGACATCTCCACTTTCCAATATTTATTACGTTGTGGCTATTTAGCTCGCTAGCGGGAGAAATAGTGTGGGTATCTTGTTTCTTCTGCTAGCCGTATAAATGGTCATGGCATCTCGCTCTCTCTCTCGTTATTGAATGATGATCCAAACAAAAATTATCGTTATGGTTATTGTTATCAATAACTATCGCGTAAACCGTAACAGATAGGTCAAACTCGATTTCAGTTTATAATATGGATATCATATTATAGTGTAGTATATGTGGTACTCAAAATTCAAAAATGACATCCATTTTTACCTGTCTCTTACGGTTTACGAGATAATTGTTGTTAAAAATAACAATAACGGAAGGTTCCCCTCAGGTCCTAGTGGAACGTTCCTGGAACGTTCTCAAGTGGCGGACATTTTACACGTTCTGGCAATGTTCCGAAGGTACCCGCGGAATGGTGGTAATTATGTTTCGGTAGGAAATTACATATTATTTATGAGTGAACATAAAAAAAAGAGTCAACAAAACTCGCTTATGCATATTTTGTTGGATAAGGTCTTTCGCATTGAAGTAAAATATTCTTGTTCAACACCTACGCGAAAAAACTACTTTTTTCATCTGAAAATAGTGAAAAAAATGAGCGATTACTCAATCTTTGACGTGAGCGTTGAAAAATAGCATTGTTTTTTCACTAGTGAGAAAAAGTTTCCTAAGAAGTGGGAAAAAGTACGTGGAACTGTGGGAGAAAGTGATGCTCTGTCGTGAATGTGTGATTAAATAAGCCGTCACATGGCGCCATCTACAATTCAGATGGGCGCTTTTCATGAGAGTCAATGTATTACTTCCGATCGCGCGTCAAATGAACGCTCGTTCACAATCGACCATTTTCCCCACTCGTAGCACAATATACTATTTCCCATTAGTCCTAACCTTGATTATGATAGAAATAGTGTGAGGAATGAGCTTTATCAATTGGATTAGGGCATTTAGGTATAAGAGTCTTCATCTAGGAGCGATCCAAGTGAAAAAAAAGGATCGAACGCACTGTGAGCTCTCGAGCGCTTTTACGCAGGTCAATTAGTCAGTCGATTGCCGAACTTTGACCGGCCTACAGCTTTCTTGTAAAAGAGCCTTGCGTTTATATATAAGAGTTTAGAGAAAATAAAGAACTTAGTGTTTCTCATTGCAAAGAGTAATCGAAGTGTTCTTATTTATCATCCTTGAATTAAAGAAAAACCAAGAGGTTATGCGCCTAGGGCACGCTTCCACTGCGCGAAAAACCCCTGTGTGAAAAGTGATTTCTTTTGTTCTTGTGACTAAAGGTATGTGGAGGATTCAGAGGTGAGTACTCTTTAAGATTATTATTGCCGGCAATTAAGAGATGCTTAAAATACTTCCGGAAGTAGTTATTAGATTGACATGCATATGAGAATTCAAGTGAAAGAGAATTATTTTTTTACTTGAGTTTCTCAAATTATTAGTGTAAAAAGATTAGAGAATGCTTAAATGAGAGAACGCGTTATGTGTAATATTAGAGTTTTAATTCAGAAAATTTTAGAGAAAAGTGAAAGCGTTTACACGCGTTAAATGCGCAAAATATAGCAGGCTTGAGCGTGCTTTGTGTCGTTTCGAGTGCGGTGTTTATGGTTATAATCTCGCTGTTTACTTTAGTGAGTCATAGTTCTCGAAAAGTATAGCGAACTGGAGAGATATTTTGAAAGCAGTACCTTATTTGAAATGCTGCTTTCTTCATTTATTTCTTGAATATTCGTTTGTATAGAGATGCTTATATAAAGTTATTCAATTGCAATTGTAAAATTAGAGTATTGTAAGATTTAATAATAACAATTATGTTATTATTAAAATTTGTTTTTTGGAAATATCTTAGACAATAATTTTTTTATAGTGGCTTAAAACATAAGCAGACGTGTTTTTTTCAGTCATGATCGGTACCTTTTGTGCTCACGATCAAAGTTAAAATCTACCGGGGTCAACTTTTGGATAAAACTTGCTGTGCAGTGGAATTTAATTGTTTACTAGAGATTCCATGAGTTTTTGTAAGGGTCTCATATGTGTGCTTGATCAGCTTAAAACCAATAGATTTTATGGGCAGTGCATAAAATAAAACATTGGAATATAGTGTGCGCATAAGAATGGCTCTGCATGGACACTTGGTTTCTTGTTTCTACTTACATTGAAATGCTGTGCGTTCTTTGTGATTCAGAAGCATGAAGACAAAATTCTTTTGACTTTAAATTAATTTAGCGAATACCTGGTTTTGATAATTAGAGATTATTTAAAGTATAAGAGTTTGAAGTCTATAATTATTTTTAATTATTAAGACTTATAAAATATTTTTGTTTCAAATCCCGGAATAGATAGCAGATGTTTATCTGGAAACAGATACTGACGGCACACTTCGCGCTTTGGTAGATTATGATAGCAATGCACTGAGTTTTAGTTCAAATCCAAACGAAGCAGATGGAGAACAAGTAAAAGTATTCAAAGAGGTATCTATAGAGGACAAAGAGGCTGACGTTGAAAATCAAGAAGAGATTAAGAGAAATGATACATATAAGAGTAAGCGACAGTTTTTTGTGTGCTATTTGTATTATTTTTACTTGTATACTCAGTTTGCTTATTTTTTATTAAAAAAAAAAATGTGAAATTTTATGGTTTTTCTAGAGATAGAGGATAAGAGATACAAAAAGTTTTTCTAGAGATGGAGATAAGAGTTACAAAAAGTTTTTCTAGAGATAGAGATAAGAGTTACAAAAAGTGTTTCTAGAGATTATGAAGTTTAAAGAAATAGACGATCGGGCCTGATATTTGAATGTTTAAGAGTAATTCCAGGTATTAATTTTGTGTTTTTTTCTCCAGCAAATCAAGAGTTGAAGAGGAAACCGTTGCCAAAAACCGAATGTATTAAGCTATGTACCTGTTATGAGTGGATCTATGGGATTTACGGAAAGCAGGAAGTTATACGAGATGCAAGAGAAATTGATTGGGAGGAGTGAAGCTGCTAATGAAAAGATGACTACAGCTTCAACTTCGCTTGAAAAAATCATGGAGGGAGCCATGTCTATGATGTCTAACATGATTCAAATTTCCGAAAATAATTTAGAAGCTGAAAAGCTTAAATTAAGAAGAATTGAGGTAAAGAGTTGAAATGAAAATAGCCTTTTTCAAAATAAAGAGATCGATTCTGAATCGAAAAAGAGAAAATAAAATGATATCACTGCTTCTCGTAAAGTTAGAGTTCTTGGCACTGAAGATAATGATAAATTGAATAAATGTATTCAGTTTATTAATAAAGTAGAGGATGGTTCTACAAATCATCAAATTTGCATAAAAGGAGATTATAAACTAACAAAACTGTATCAAATTAAAATGAAAAAGGATGAAAAGTTTGATGATTTCTGTGAACGTTTGGACTCCATTATTAGAGAATATAAGGCTTGCGAAGACACTGTACCTCTTACTGAACAAGAGATAAGATCTGCTTTTTATCAAGCAGTATCTTCGACTGTAGTAGAACTTCGAAATTCTGACTTAATGTTCAGACAGTCGCATACAAGAGAAATGAGTTTAAAGGAAATTAAATCTTTTCTTTTACAGCTAGAGGCAGAGCAAAATACTAACAGTAAAGAAGAAATTAAAGATCAGAGAGCGTATGAGAACAATCAGCAAACATATGAGACTAAGTGCTATAGATGCAACGAATCGGTTCACTGGGCTAAGGATTGTCGGCTTGAAAATACTGGTAAATGGTTTTGCTATTATTGTCATGCTATAAAGAACCACAGAGTTCCAGATTGTCATGAAGCCAGCAGCGGTTCCGGTGATAAAACAAACAAAGATAAGAGATATAAAAATTTTAATAAAAATAATAAGAGTAAGAGTATGAATGAATCAGGTGCGAAAAATAAGAGTTAGAGTGAACAAAAAGGCTTTAAAAATAAAGAGAAAGGAAAAGCGAATCAGGCATCAGGAAATAAAGAGTCGAAGAATAAAAATAATTCAGGTAAGATTTTATTTACAGGTGTTTTGGAGTCTAGAGAGGTTGTTAATTTTATAGCTGATTTTGAAGCGTCAGATCACACAGTTAAAAAAAGTTTTATTTTAAGTGACTTTAATAAATGCGAGAATGGAGTTATAAAGAGTGCAAATAAAAATGAATTCGCAGATATTGTAATAGATGGCAAAGGTAATCTTTTGTTGCAAGCAGATGCAACTGGAGATGTTCTCAAGTTGACTGATGTAATAGCAGCAGAAGATATCTCACAAAATCTGTTGTCGCTGAGAAAATTGGCAGATGCAGGTTTTAGCATTTATTCAGATGATAAATCTCTTAGAGTTTGCAATAGAGTGACATATAAAACTATTTTAGAAGGTACTTACGAAAAACCAAATTGGGTTGTAAGTTTTGAAGTTGTTAAAAAGAAGGGAGAAACTAGAGAGGTAGAGAATGCTGATTGTGTGATTGGGAGGGAGAATGATAAGCTTTTAGATAATAGAGTCATTATTACAGATTGTGATGAAAGCTCTATTTCTAGAGATACAATAAAAATAGATTATTTAGAGTCTTTACAGAACATAGAGGAAATTTCAATCACAAATCCAGATGAGAAGAAGTCAAGTTGTTTTAAAAAGTATAGCGAGGCGATGTTGTGGCATCTTAGATTAGGTCATGCGTCATTGTGTTACTTAAAAAAGTTACAAAGAATTATTAAGAGTTTAGAGAAGGTTGAATTTGACGATTCAATTTTAGAGTGTGAACTTTGCATAATGGCAAAAATGGAAAAATTTCCATTCAAAGAAACAAGAAAAAGAGCAGAAAGATCTTTACAAGTTATTCATACGGATACAATAGGGCTGATCAAACCCACTTCATATCCAGGACTCAAACGATTAATTGTAGTTTTTGTAGATGACTACTCAAGATTTGCAAAGGCTTACCTCTGTGAGGTCTAAGGATGAAGCTGGCGATGTATTTGAAAAGTACGTAGTATCTGCTCGTAACTTGTTAGGTAAAGATGAAAAGATCTTTTATATTAGATCGGATCAAGGCACTGAATTTACTGGTGGAAAATTTCTTGAGATATTAAAAAAAGAGAAAATAGAAACTGAGTTGTCGCCGCCTTATACTTCAGAGCACAAGGGTGTAGCTGAACGATTAATTAAAACAATTCAAGAAAAAGTAAGAGCCTACATGTTTGATTCAGGTCTACCTAAAAGTATGTGGGAGTTGGCTGTTGATGCTGCTGTGCACGCATACAATCGGTCGTCTCACAAAACTATAGAGTTTAGAATACCTTTAGAGAAATTTGCTCCAAATGCAAGATGTTATTTCAATAAAATTACAAGATTTGGTTGTATAGGTTACGTAAAAGTACCAAAACCAAATTCGAATTTTGATCAAAGAGCAATAAAAGCTGTATTAGTGGGATAGGATAAGATTATTAGATTATATTAGATGGATTAGGACAAGAGGCAAGAGAAGAGAATGATGGTAACTGGATGAATGAGTTTGAAGATGATAAACCTGACCAAACAGAAGAGTCGAAAATAGTCGAACTTAAAAAGAGAGGAAGGCCTAAGAAGCAATTTAATAAGAGCACTAAAGAAAAGGAATGTGTGCAAATTAAAGCTGAAGGTCCTGCAACAAGAAGTAAAACTAAGAGGAAATTAGAGTGTGAAGATAATACTAAAAATGTCTTTATGAGTAGGCCAATAAAAGATATAAGTTTTATAAATTATGCTGGATATGCAGAAGTTTTAAGTAAAGAGGAAAAACAAAATAAAGAAGATGAATTAATACACTGTTTGATAGCATCATTAAATAGAGATCCGCTTAATTATCAAGAAGCTATGTCGAGTAAAGAGAAAGAGTGTTGGAAGAAAGCAATCGAAGATGAACTTGATTCTATGCAAGCCAATGGTGTATGGAAATTAGTCGATAGACTCAGAGTGATGTTAGATGGTAAAGAGGCAAATGTTATTGACTAAAAATGGGTTTTTAAGAAGAAATTAGAGGCTGATGGATCAATACGATTCAAAGCACGACTTGTTATTAGGGGTTTCAAAGACAGAAATGTGTACACCTGTTTCTAGAAGGTCTAGAATTGCACAAACATACAAAAGAGACTAAAGTGTGTAAATTAGAGAGAGCCTTATATGGTTTAAAAAGAAGTCCGAAGAAGTGGAATAAGAGATTTTCAGAAGAAACTTGAAAATTAGGATTAGAGAATGACTTGCATGAACCTTGTCTTTTTACTTGGAGAAAAGCAGGGAAAATGGCAGTCATATTGCTATATGTAGATGATATGCTAATCACTAGCAAAGATAGTAGAGATAAATTAAATGAAATTAAGAATCATTGAAGCCAAGCATTTGAGATGAAAGATCTTGGAGAACCTAACAGTTTTATAGGGATATCCATAGAATGGCATAAAAATGAAAAGAGTTTGGTAATAGATCAAGCAAACTACATAGAAAATGTTTTAGAGAGATTCATCATGCAAGATTGCAAACCTCAGAGTACTCCAATGGTTATTCGACAGGTAACTAATAGAGATAAAAAAAAGAAAAATAGAAGAAGGTGTAACAAAGAATCTTGAAGATCAAGAAATTAAACGAGTACCTTATAGAGAGGCCATTGGAAGTCTAATGTATTTGTCAAATGCTACTCGTCCTGATATTATGTTTGCTGTAAACTATTTGGCGAGAAAACAACTTGAGCCAAGTAAAGAAGATTGGATGGATGTTAAGAGAATTTTCAGATATTTAAGAGGTACTACTGATAAGGGATTAAATTATAGAGCTGAAACTGAAGAACTAGAAGCACTAACTGATGCAAGCTTGACAAATTGTCAAGATTCAACATTTACAGGAGGTTACATTATTAAACTTTTTGGAGATGTTACAGCTTGGAGAAGTCATAAGCAGTCTTATGTGACTCTCTCGACATGTCAAGCTGAATATTTGTCAATGAGTGATGCATGTCAAGAGTTGATTTCTTTAGATAAGTCAATCAGATGTATAATTGGAAAAAATATTTTTCCAGTGACAGGTGGATGTGACAATAAATCAGCCGGAGACTGCACTAGGAAGGATGGAAGTCACAAACTCAAAATGTTTGATGAAAACTTAGAGAATATTAATCAGAGTCTTCTAGAAAGAGACAAAACTGGCAATCGAAAGCATATGGCTAATACTCATGGAGATTTTGTTAAACAATGTGTTGATGAACGAAAAGTTAGAGTTAGTTGAATTTCAACTAAAGAGAATTTGGCTGATATAATGACAAAACCTTTGCCATTAGAAGCACAAAAATATTCAAGAGATAAGATGTTAAATTAAAATTGATTTAGAGATTTTAGACATACATATTTCATAAAAATATATTTATATATTAATTTTACATTTTTTTGTTTGTTCACAGATAAATGCAAAAATTAAGAGTAAAGAGTATAAGAGAAATCAGGATGATCTCAAGAGATAAATAATATTTCAGAGAAAGAGTATTAATAGATGAAGATTAGTTTAAGATGTTTTCTTTATATACATTTTATATTAAGTTTTTACTTTTTATAACTTTTGTATTTTCATATTCTCTTTATAAATTTTATTTTATAATACCAGTATAATGGTGAAAAAAGGATCGAATGCACTGTGAGCTCTCGAGAGTTTTTACGCAGGTCAATGAGTCAGTTGATTGCCGAACTTTGACAGGCCTACAGCTTTCGTGTAAAAGAGCCTTGCGTTTATATCCTTGAATTAAAGAAAACCCAAGAAATAGTGAGGAGCGAGATTAAGACTTAGATTTTTAATTTATTTTGTACGTGTTTAATAATAACATTTGAATAATCGGGGAACATAAGGGACTAATCCACTATGTTACGACCCACTAAGAGAGAATAATTGTTAACTGAGTTTGTTCTTATTTTCTTCTAAGTAGCCCGGAGGTTCAAGATACCAATTCTTATGATGTTTCGAAGAATTATTTCTTTTATCCTATGAGATCGTTGCTTCGTTCTCTTCTGACTGAAGATACCATACTTACAGTTAGCTTACCAATCTTAGGGAATGGGTTTGACAAAAACGAATAACAGTTTAACGAGACCCAAAAGAAACTATACCCTTTCGGGATTTATTTTTAATATAATGATAAACGCTTTTTTACACTTATTAATTACTATATAATACTACCACCTCTATTCCATTAATTATAAATAGGACAGGCTCGTAAACTCCGGGCAGAGAGAGAAAGTTTAAAGGAAAGGGAAAGCATAAACTACAACAGACCTGTGACTCGTAGTCCAACCGTTCGATCCTGGTCTTTTATCAAGTGCCACTTTAAGTTTTACTCCTTAGCGGTTTCCGTATTCTTAAAAAAATTTCAAATGGCAAATTGATCCTTGATACTCCTGATACCGTTTCCGTCCTTCTCTGTTATCAAATGCCTCTTTAATTTTTACTCCTTAACCATTTCCGTATACTTAAAACAATTCGAAATGGCATCTTGATCCTTAATACTCCCAAAACCGTTTCCGTCTGCTGGATTTTAGTTTTCATTAGAAAAATAATTTCTCGGTTATAAGAATAATTTCTCGGCCGAACCACGGACGGGCAAGGGAAAATCAGCGAAGTGCCCCCCCCCTGTCTCCCCTCCCCCTCTCTCATTTTAATTCCAAGGAGGCTTGTAACAACTCACCCCAGTTATTTACTATCGTCCTCGATAGTGCCGGCAGCGAAGGATTAATCTTTCAATATTTCTATATGATTTCTAATGGATGTAATATTCTTAAAGTCTCTATGAAGATTCTGCCCTCCTTTTGTGTGTATATATATATATTTTTTGAGTAGGACTTGTTTTATTTTTTGTCAGTTTTACCTAGCACAGACTTGCAATTTCCCTACTGTCTCTAGCATTGTTCATTGTTGTCTTAATAACTAAAGCCTCTATAAAGAGTAAGAGAATCAATAGAATAATTTTGTTCTGTTAAAATTTGGGTTGACTTGTGCCTCAAGAGGCCCTACACACAGATTCTACACTGCACTATTCTTTGGGACTATTTACATGGGCTGCAGTTTCTGCATCGGCAGTAGGATAGGGGTGTTTAGCTGCAGTGGAACCGTCTGAGAGTGTGACTGCAGCGTGGACGGCGAGCCTCGAGTTTGGGATTTGTGAACATCGACGTTGGCGTGGGTCAATTAATAAAAAGGTTCGACTTTTTCAGGAGACTGGCTTTTAGGCGTGACCTTCGATAACATTCTCAGTTTTCTTCTGGAGTACTTGGAGGTCAGAACAGTAATTAACGCAGTGGCTACTAAGCTTGGATATCCTCGGACGAGGTACATTATTTCACCTAGTGCTAAGTATCCCATTCCTACATATGATCCATAAACGAGAATTTTATTATTTTCATTCGTACTATACACCCGGGCAGTACTCGTAGCAACCCCGATCCTTGGAGCTTGATGCATTCTGGTTGATGTCCTTGAAAAACAATTTCAGCTGTTGTAATGTCAGATGGAGAATAAATTCATCCTCCTAAGTTCATGATTATTTTCCTATGGGGCCCTGGGTAACGGTATACTTGTATATTGCAAATTTGCATGATTTCAAGTGATGGCCGCAACAATAATTCGCTTTCACACATTTTGTGGAAGGTAAATTCTTAGATAGGTTGTAATCACTAGCACAAGAACTAATTTTTGAAGTCCAAGCAGTCGTCAAAATCTCCCTTCGTTAATAGCAGGTAGGTTCTTTTGGTTTCTTCTAACGCGTTGTACTCGGCCCTAGGTTGGATTTAGGCTCTTCCAGTTCCGTTTTCCAGAATGTATTGAAGTACCAGTACGGGATGAATTTGGTACAATGTGTATTCGTTTTTGTCTGAAAGAGGAATATCCAGAGTAATTTTCAATTTATATCCACTGGTTGATATTGTGGTATTAGCAACATGGATGAGATTGTCCAGGCTAATTGATGATCTAGGTAGCGGAAACACGAACTTGGGAGCATGGTCCTGTATGCCTCTTAGAATCGGCTTCAACTATTCGGATATAATTAGCATAGTGTATAATTTTCCATGCCGAGCTGAATGAATGGAGTCCCGTAGTTGGTTGGCAGATCGAATGTAGTCATCTAAACCAGTTTCCATCGAATTCAGGATCTTCATCAGCATCTGTTGGTATGCTGTCTGTGTGTTAATTGCGTTGATCATAGTGACCTTGTCAACCAAAAATCGAAGATCCTGTTGTAATTGTTTATCATTATCTTCTGCATGGACGTGAAGCTTCTCTAATTCTGCTCTAACGACGTAAGTTTGTTGTCCTAAAGGGTGAGCTAAATTTCGTTGACTAGCGTTCACATGCTGAAACTGAAGGCTGAATTCTTCCATTTGTTTGAATAAAGTCTGTTGCAGGTGTTTTGCGTGAGTAAATTTGCTCATTATTTGTGGATCCTCCAAATTTTTCTCACAGAGTGTCTTCATCTGAGTCGGGCATTGTGATGTCGTCTGGTCCAGTCTTTTGGTGAAGTTCTGCAGAAATTCCGAGTCAAGATGTACATCCAAAAAAGTATTCACAATCCAGACGATCGCTTGTCGAGACATCCTTTTCATCCGTTCAAAATATACTCCAGAACTAGTTTCGAATGACTCGTCCCAGTATGCTAGCCTGTGTTGTTGCATAATAGACACAAACAGAATTAGAAATATTGCCACTGTTAACCAAGACATCATAGAATCATAAAACAGTGTTTACTATAAGTTTTCTAAGTACAAAATTTCCAAATTTAGTAGCCTTAGTAGTTAGACGCAACAGTTTTTATTGCTAAAAAATTAGAACCTACTCAATGATAAATTCTGAAGGAATAAAGAGTAAATAGAGTTTATTTTATATGCATAAATATCTACGTAAACATACAAATACAAACACACACACACATATATATAATTAAAAATAAGGTTGAACAACCATCGCAGGGTCCCACTGGGAGCAACTGTCATCTAAAAATGACACCGGCTCCCAGTAGGACCGCGGTAAATCACACTCATGATTGGCCTTTGGTATACTCTTTTAGTCTCGTAAACGAAAGGTCAAGTTCGTTAGCCAGCCATTTTGGATGAAAATTAAAAAAGTGAGGGCATTTTGAAAATTTTTGAGGCCAATTTTTTCACAATTTGAAAATTATATGTGCGCCTGTTCATACTTACAGGATTTTCAAAATTCAAAAGAGGAAACGAAAATTAACATTTTCAGCCAAACAACGCAAGACACGGAAGAAAGTCAGGGCGAAAAAAGTGTTTCTTTTTTCACGCCCCCAAATAATTTGATGTTAATTCTTTTTTTTCAATTAAATTTATTTATAGTTATTACTGAAATATAGTTAAATGACATCTTTGCTGTTTTTTCAAAAGATATGGGTTTTTAATTAACCCAAGTATCATAATTATAAGGACAAATTTTTAATTGGCATGAGAGTCTAGAATTTTTTTGGTTTTGTTTCTTATTTTGGAATTTAATTCTTATAACTGTCAATAGCTTTTCAAATAAAGACGAATTTTCTACAAAATAGTTGAATTTTCATCTAAAATGACGAATCATCAACAAAAATTAAACTTTAAATCAAGTAGTTGATTTGTCAACCAAAAAAGATGAATTGTCAACGAAACCTGCAATATTTGATATTTTCAATAAAAAAAGATTCATTTTCTACAACAACAAAATTGGATTGTCTAGTAGAAAAGATCAATTTTCCATCAAAAATATAAATTTTCAATAAAAATGGAATAGTTGCATCTTTAGTTAAAAAAATTAATTCTTAGTAGAAAAAAGCGAATTTTCAACAAAATAGTTAAATTTTTAATCGAATAAATGAGCCAAACGAGATTAAATTGGATCTTCTGACTTAGTTCTATTAATTTAGTTCGCATTTAAGTGAAAAAACAAGAAAAGGGGGAAAAGGGGAAGTTTCTTGAAAGCTGGGGGAAAAAGAAGAATTCTTTAGATAATGGAAGATCTGGAATATAGGGGAAAATGTGTGAATTTTGAAATATGATAGTGATTTTGAAATGTATTAATTTATCATTAAAGTTTCTACCAAATAGTTGATTTTTCTACCAAACAGTTCATTTTCAACCAAATGGTTGTATTTTTAACTAAAATTATGAATTTTCAACCAAAAAAAAAACCCATTTTTTAAAAGCAGTAGAACTTTAATTGATGTAGTTGATTTTTCAACCAAAAAATACGAATTGTTAACGAAACCTGCAATATTTGATATTTTCAACCAAAAAAATATTAATTTTCTATGAAAAAGACGAGTTAACAACAAAACACATGAATTTTTAAGTAAATAGTCGAATCACCAAATAGAACAGATAAATTTTTAATTGAAATATAAATTTCCAACCAAAAATGGAATAGTTACAGTTTCTGTCAGAAAATAAATTCCTAACCAAAAAGAAACGAATATTCAACAAAATAGTTAAATTTTGAATCAAAGAGATGAATTTTCAACTAAACTTATAAACCTCAAAAAAATGCAACAAAAATGTAACCAAATAGTTGAATTTTGAACCTAAAACATGATTTTTTAATTAAGAAGATTACATTTTTACCAAAAATGAAACGAATTTTCAATAAAATAGTAAAATTTTTAACCAAATAGTAAAATTTTAAACCAAAAGAGATAAAGCTAGATTTTCTTATTTAGTTCTATTAAGTCAGTTCGCATTAAAGCGAATAAAACGAGAAAAGGGGGAAAAAGGGGAAGTTTATTGAAAACTGGGGAAGAAGAATTCCTTAAAAAAGTTAAACAAAGGGAAATAGAGGAGAGAGTGTAAAGCCTGAAGTATGAAAGTGATTTTAAAACTTATCAAGTTATTATTAAATTGTACAGTTGCAGGATTATCATTCGAAAAATTCGCAACCTTTAATAAAATTTATCATCAACCGTAGTTTTTGGCGCGACCCCCTTCACCCCTCAAATTGGTAACGTAGTTCATGAACAAGCCTAGTGTGTCAGCCTAGGACGAAAAGTGTTACATTTTGTATTATTTGAGAAGCTATTGACACTTACAAGAATTGAAACAAAATTTAAAAAATTAAAATTAGTTAAATAGGGTTTCGTAGACTATTATGATGGTAATTGAGTCGCTCAAACCCCCCACCCATTATTTCCCTCCCCTACTTCCCCTCCATACTTCAACCTTCGCTTCCCCTTCATTCCTAAACTTCTTCCTCATCCACTTCCCCCTGATCCGATTTCCCCCCACATTTCTCCTGACTTCCTAATTATCTTCCCCCTCATTTCCTCTCGCGTCCCCTACTTCCCTTCCCTTTATTTCCACTTACTTCCCATACTTCCTAACTCCTCATTTCCCCTGCTTACCTCCCGTAACTTCCCCTCACTCCCCCCCCTGTGAGTTGTGAGTTAGGATTTAGGAGTTCCCCTCACTTCCCCTTCTTGGAATAAAGTACGACAGACGATCAAACGGATGAACACTCGACCGAAACTATAAGGGTTTCTGCCCGGTGTTGCAAAAACCCTAAAAAAAATTCTAGACCCTAATGCGAATTA
The DNA here is from genome assembly GCA_011634705.1 of Andricus grossulariae. Classification (NCBI taxonomy): domain Eukaryota; kingdom Metazoa; phylum Arthropoda; class Insecta; order Hymenoptera; family Cynipidae; genus Andricus; species Andricus grossulariae. The sequence continues at coordinate 111,635,462 of JAABKJ010007545.1, read as the reverse complement.
AAAAATCTTCTTTACAATTATACTAAATTATATTGTTTGAAATAAAAATTTTAATGAAAATAAAACCTGACAACACAGTATATATGTACCATATGATATATGCTATATGTGATATATGATATATATGAGTCCTTTCGTGCATGCAGAAGAGGGTAGTCCAACGACACTTGTAAATTAAGCTTCCTCTTCTGTTCATAAAATCAAAATGTACAATTTATAAGGCTGCAGATCCCTGAATCTCTCTGTGGTACTTAATACTTATTCTTTCTGCCTTTTGTTCTGAACCCTAAGCTCTTCAAAAACTCCTGCGTTGTATGCTCTAGATTAAACGTCAAAGGGCACAGTGAGACAAACTATTTCATGTCACGTTCGCTCAATTTCAGCTTCAGTTTCTCAGGTGAAGTGCAATGATAGATTATACATTTTTCCAAAAAAATATTTAAAAAATGTAAAGTGAAAAATGTTTTCAAAACACCATCTAATGATATAATTTAAGGGCTTAACCCATCTTTTGATGACTCTACAGGACAGACAGAAAACGTTCGCAATAATCGAATTTTTAGTTCAAAAAACAAATGAGCAAGTACTTTTGAGATTATTTAGTGCTTATCGAATCCTGCAAAGTTTGATTGGAAAGTGTTACTAGGTTCCGACAAAATATGGGGAAATTTTTTTTTCGTTCGAGGTACACGTTTTCTCAACTTTGTACGGTAATAAAAAATCCAATTTTAGATTTTTAAAAGTGAGAATTTACTTTCTAGCTATTAAGTTGCTAAAACGATACGACAAAAGTTTGCTCAACAAATAGTTTCGATAAAATGAAGAGGACAGTTTTTTATTCGTTCGAGGGGCACATTTTTGTAAGTTTTGACAGTCATGAAAAATCAAATTTTTGTTTAAAAAAAAGTGACAATTTAGTTTCCATTTTAAAAATTTGTCAGCCATCAGCAGCTGATCAGCTTAATACGACTGCGCTGGCGCACATGGGCCTATGAGCAAGTCACAGTTAGGCCCTTATGGCATGCTTAAAAAAAAAGATTATGAAAAAATCCTTACGTCTGGATGTGCATTAGAATTTCTTTGCTTCGTTGAGCATGGCATGCTATAAGCTTCAACATTAATGCAATTGCATGTGATTGAGAATAATTGCCTAATTTTAATAATGACGCAAACTTAAACTTAAAAAATTTACGCTGTTTTTTGGCCCAGAATCAGACAAGCATTGCTTTGTGGAAATCAGAACTCAAAAAGATTTGAACTAGTTATTGTTTGACGTAAAATCCATTCAGGTTTAACGATCGATCCTTTAACTAGAATAGTTCGATCGTTTAGTTTGAATGGTTTTTGCGTCAAGAAATTCTTTTTCAATTTTCCCAAATGCTGGCAAAAAAACTTTAAAACTATAAGATTTTAATTATGAGAATTCAAAATAATTGACGAAACTTATATTCGTGACATTTGAAAATCGTTTAATTAGTAGCCTCGATAACTGAATCATTCAAATTTATACGAAACATTTTAACATTTTAATAAGGGTTGCGAAATTAAATAATTTCAAATTAGGAGCGCCTAAGAATTAATAATTTTGAAGAGCAAGCCCTCAAAAGTCATAACATGAGCCTAAAATTGAGAAAAATGTTTAATTCAAACAGTTAAAATTGATCGATTTCAAATAGAGACTACATAAAGTCCAAACTTAAATTACAATCACCAAAAATAGATAAGTACTAATTAAAAAATCTAATTTCATGATTAAAAAGCACAGAGAATCTAAACGATTATAAGAGAAAGCGTTCAATTGTTAAAAAGTAAAAAAAAAAAAAAACGTTTAACTGACTACCGTAAACGGGGGCTAAGTGGGTCATATGTGGGGAAAAGCGGCATACTCTCAATTATGTATTTAGAACGCGTTATTGCTTCTTCTATAGGCTTCTCAATTGAAGTTTTAAAATTTTCAAGTACAAGCCTCTAATTTTTTTTCTAAAAGAAGCAAACAAACCATTCAGAAATGCATTCAAAGTTTACGGTGTGTCGATAATTTATTATTTTCAAAATATAAGAGTTCAAATGTAGAGTAGTTTTGTGATATTAATCGTGAAAATATTCAAGAAATTAAGTTTGGAGATGAATTTAGATGGATTTAGATGAATGTGAATTATGATTAAAAATTCCCTGATACTACAAAGAGATTTAAAAAATATTGCATAATATCTTATGTACCTACACCAATTGGAAAGTGAAATTTTAAGTCACAAAATCATTTCCCTCTCATGTGAATATATTATATTTCAACAGAAAGTAAACGAACCATCTTCTATTTTTTGAAGAAAAAAATCATTTTCTCGAAGGGTTGTTTTTAAAAAAAATATACCAATTTTTTCTCCAAACCTTTATAACTTTTGACCTAATTGACATATTAAAATTTTGTTTCCTGCCTCTGATCAGGTTAATTTTTCTCTTTTGAAATCCGCGAGAAAATAGAAAAAATGTTAAGAATTAAGAAAATGGCGATCACGAGCATTTTTGTCGAAAAATGGAATTTTCGCATTTTTTACAAATAAGGGCCGATTCGACATAATGATAAGGAAAAAGTTTGCTTGTTTTAAAAAGTTGTACAAAACATACTCCTAACTCTCTCATGATATCTTGTATCGTTCCCGAAAAAAATTGAAAAATTCTCTTAGCGGAAAAAATGTTGTTGCCTGCATAAAACTTACAAAATATCATCTTTATCTTATAAGTAAGATTCAAACAAAAATATTTGATAAAATAAAGAAAGTGGAGTTTAATATTAAATTCGACTTTACCTTCACGGCTGAATTTTGAAAACATGGAAAGTGTATTTCATAGAAAACCTGATTTGTTTATTTCATCTAATATCTTTTAAAAATTCATGCTTATATAAAGAAGACATTCTGCGAATTTATGCAGGATAAATCATTTTTAGGGACACGAGAATTTATTAATTTTTCTCGCGAACGATACAAGATTTCATAATAGAGTGAGTTAGCAATTTCAGTCAATTCTCAACATTTTGTTAATTTTTCGGAGGATCTCGAAAGAGAACAATTGTGAAGTAAGCGAACAAAACGTGATAAATCCGCTTAAGTTCATTTCTCAATATTTAAGAATATGTTGTAGCTTGAAATCTATTGATAAAAATGAAATTTAAAATGGGATATTATAATCTATCAGGCTGTTAAAGAAGTGAAATCCAAAAAAAAACTTTTCAATTTAATACTGCCTTCAAGTTATTAACAAAATGAAAATGGATTTTCTCACTTTTGATTCAGCAAAGGCATATTTCACTGATTATTATTCATGTTCTAATGATATAAATTTATAATTTCTTGTTCACGCATATGAAATCAGAAGATAATTTTATACATGATTATATTTTAAAATTTTTTAAATAAAATTGTGAAATTTTGTAAAAAATAGAAATATTGAATATTATTTATGATTATAAAAAAGTGTTTACATGTTTGATAATATTTACCTTTTATTCGCTGACTCCTCAATAATTAGCCTCACCAGAGTCAGGAAAGAAAACATAAATATCTCAATTGTTAAAAGTTATAAATGTTTAAAGAAAAAACGTATATTCCTTAAAGCAACCCTGACCTTTCGAATACTCATAACTTCGCGAAAATTATCTCATAATAACGCGTAATAATGAGTAATAGCTCGCAATAGCTCGTAATAATGCATAATAACGCGCAATAGTAGTATAATAGCGATTAGAATATATATTTATAAGAAACATAAAAAATTCATTGAATTTACAACTTAATTGTTATAAACAATTGATATAAACAAATACTGCAGTGTATTGGGCAAATGTTCTAAACACTGATTTCTGACCTAAAATGCCTCATATTTTGTAAGAGATTTCTAATTATTTAGAAAGAATATATTGAATTGTTTATATTAAATGTTGTTACAAAGAATTAATTGAAAGTTTAAAAGTTGAAAATTTTTTAAGATTTTCACTCTTCTTGTTTTAATAGTACCTCAGCTTTGATATTATCAGAATAAAGTTTAGTGAAAATTGAACAATTATTTTTGTCAATAACAAATAGTATAAACAAATGACACAAATATACATTTCTTCGTAAAAAAAATCATTTTCATCATAAAAGCTTCTCGAAAGCTCGTTAATATTAATATTATTTTGATTTACTATATACATGTTACTTAAAGTTATAACTTTTCTAGAAAAATTGTTTAAAAAATTCACAAAATCCCTGATATTGGCATTGGTGAACGTAACATGAAGCACTTCTGCCAAAAAGAAGAACATATAAAACTTACAATTAATAAATTATACATATTAAATTATTGAATGTTGTATCTGAATTTGGGTTAATCAGTTAACTTTTTATGTACTTATAGCGTAAAATAACGTATATTTTCCATGATGATTAGTCTCAAAATTGTAATGATGATTTTGATGATTTTGAAGATCAAAAGTCAAGAATTTTCCATTCTAGATCTTTCAAATTGAAAAATAATTCGAACACTCAACAAAGTTAAAGAAAATTTAATTGCGAAATTTGAAAATTGCTTAATTTTAATTTTTGTAAATTAAAAACTCTTTAATTTCAAAGATTAATTAATTTTCTACAATTATTCATCCGGAAAGATGAATTAAATACCCTGGGTAATTCCATATACGTACAACTTGCTGTTCTAGAAAATTTTCCGTGTTTAGGGGAAACCCTAAAGTGCTGGGGGAAAAATAATGTCAGATTCGTATTCAGCGCACCAAAATACCTATTGATATCATGGTGACCTGTTTCTAGACGGTTTCAATACCAATGATTATTTCATACCCGACAAAGCTGATTTTCTAGAGAATTTTCCGCGTCTAGGGGAAAACCCTGAGGTGCTGGGGGAATATGTACTTATGTATTTCGGATTCGTATTCAGCGAACTAAAATACGTAAAGATATCATGCTCTGACCTGTTTCCAGATGATTTCAGCACCGAGGGTAATTTATATTCAGAAAAGCTGATTTTCTAGTGAATTTTCCGCGTCTAGGAGAAAACCCTGACGTTTTTGGGGGAAATTAGTGTCAGATTCGTATCCAGCGCCCCAAAATACATATAGATGCCATACTCTGTCCTCTCGCTCCAGACACTTATTTTTTATGGCACAGTGTTATTTAAAGTAGAATTGAACGGATTTTATACATTCATAGAAAATAAACACGCACGCTATGTGTACGATTTTTTTTATCTCACGCCATTTTTAGATTAAAATATAAAATTAATATTAATACAAAACTTTTGTATGAATGTTATCTAAAATAATAGAGAAGAAAAGCAAGCACAATATTTTTAATAATCGATGAAAATTGTATTTTAACTTCAGAATTATTAAATAATATTTTTGTGCAATAAATGTCAAATCCAACCGTTTGATTTTTGTTAAAAAATACCGATTTTTCACGTAAAATACTAACCTACTACTAACCTAAAGTTATTCAAAATTTTAAGTTTAATTTTCGAAGTTGAAATCAAATAACTTTTGTTTAAAATAACCACCTTTCGGTGAAAAACGCTAACAGACCCTATTTTTGTGCAAATACTGTAAATATTCTTTGAAATATAATAATTTTTCTATTTAAAATAGCAATTTTAGACGAAACGAAATTAGTTTACAATTATTGTATTATCTATTTTCGAAAAATCTATTTTTGACCAATTTTCTGTTATAGATTGATATGTTCATTTATTAAATTCTCTTATAAAATTATGTACAAATTATAATATTATATATTAGAGTTTAATTTTCGAAGGTTTGATTTTGAACTGTTAAAAAATGAAGGATATTAAAATTTATATTTGTAAAAGTCAAAAATTAAATTTGCAATTTTCTTCCATTTTTATCTGTTAAAAATGTAATATTCGTCAATTGCCAATATTCTACAATTTTTAACTGATGAATTTTCAACTGTTGAAAATTCAAGTTTTTCCGACGAAAAACATTTAAAAAATTCCAAATTATTAAATGATTCTAAATCTTGTTAAAATTATATCAATTTTTGTTTAAAAATACATGATGAAACAATGGCAGCGTAATTTAAAATTGTTTGAAAATTATTGATATCCTATGAAATCTAAAGATTTTTAAATTAAAATGTGAATTTCTGATGAAAAACGATGATATTTCTCAATTCGCATAAGGTATTCTATGAATTTTCATATTAGAAGGGATTATTTGTAGATTGAACTTTCAAAATTTCAAGACCAGGTTTCCAACAAAAATGATTGCCAATAATAAAATTCATGAATTGGAAAATTCCCAAACAGTTTATAATATTATCGAATTGGAAAATTCCCGAATTTAAACAATGAAAAAATGTTCTTTTATGAATATTATTTATTTATTAAAAATACAATAATCAAATATTTTTATTAAATAAATTATTTTTAATGTTTCAAGTTTCTACAATTATTGTTTATATTTCAAATAACAATAATTGAACAAATATATTTATAGATGACAATTTTTTTCAATTATTATTTCAAATTCAAACCATAATTTTAGAAACTTTAAACATAAAAAGAAATTGTTTATACAAATGTTTTATTCTTGTATTTTTAATAAATATATAATATTTATAAAAAAGATAATTGTTTAAATTCGGCTATTTTATAATTTGGAAATTCTCTAGTTTGGATATTTCATGATTGGGTGATATTCTGTCGGGAATTTCATTATTCGGGAATTTTCAAATTCGGTAATATCATAAAATGGTCGGGACTTTTATTATTCGAGAATTTTCCAATTAGGGAATTTTATTATTCGGGAATTTTACTATTCGGGAATTTCATTTCTCAGGGTTTTTCAGTCATCCCGATAGAATCTGTAATAAAATTTGAGATTTCTGATAAGGACTTTCTTATAACATTAAAAAATATATATATTGTTGATACTTTTTCTGATTATTATTAAAAGTAGGATTGAACGAATTTTATAGAATCAATCTGTAATAATATTGGACTGAAAGTGAAATTTGTCCAGTTAATTTACAATTCACTCTAAGTTCATCTCTGGTAGTGTTAAGTACCTTGAGGTCAGGTTCAAGAACAGAACAACTTACAGCCCGAAGTGCACGATGAGAGGCGTAAGCGAATGCCATGATAAAATTAGCTCTGCCGTTTTCGTTTAATCTCGCGAAACGACACGAGGTGTGCAGAGAATTGCTCTTCTGATAATCGCCAGTCGTTTTAAAAGAACCATACTCTCATAATTAACGATAATCAAGTAGGGCGATCAGACGTCCTCATGTATAAAGAAATGACCTGATGTTTTATCGCTGTCCTGATTTTTTGGCCTATGTCCTGATTTTTCATGCCCGAAAAAAATTCGACTATTTGGTTGAAAATTTATGCATTTTGTTGAAAATTTGTCTTTTGCAGTAGAATATTCATCTTCTTGGTGAAAAATTCATCTCTCTGTTTGAGAATTAATTTCTTTGGTTTAAAATTCAACAATTTTGTTAAAAACTCGTTTTTATGGCTAAAAATTAATTTTTTCAATTAAACATTATTACTCCACTTTGATTCGAAAATTGATGTTTTTTAGTTACGAATTCATGTATTTTGTTGAAATTTTTTTTAAGATTCCTCATTTTAGTTGAAAATTAATTTCTTTGGTTACAAAATTAACTATTTTAAAATTATACTCAGATTTTCACAGCTTTTACCAGCATCGAAATGCAAATGGAAAAAAATGATTTACTTTAATACGAAATACTTTTTTTTGTAAACTTTCTAAGCGAATTGTATTGAGTTTTTAATTTTGACCCATATAAATTATTACCCATAAAAATTCATCCATTCACTTTGTCCACAATGAAGCTCTTATGTTTCCGCTCACTTATCGCGTGCTGTTGTCTCTTGATTTTTTTCTGCCTCCCAGTTTCAGAGTTTATTAGTATGCGACAGTTTGACATCTTATAACAAAAAATTATCCACTTAAACTTTTTTCAATTTCATATAAATTCTTTAGTCTAAATCAGAATATCAAATTCTAATCATTTTAGATCGATATAAGAATAATATTTATCTGACTTTAGTAAATTGTTACATTTCCAGTTACTGATTCAAGTATCTTGGAATTTCTGTAAAGTTCCTTTTTTTATATATGGAAACATATGTCACAAATGTAAAAAATTATAAAAATTTCCAAAAAATAAATGAACGCTGTGATTTTTTCAGTTCACACTCGAAGAATTGGCACATGTAAATCCCTAAAATTGAATAAATATTCATTAAAAATCTTTAAAATTGAACTATTTCAAAACAAGTATTTAACATTGCTTCATTTTCTATTATACATATTAAATAATAGAGAGTCTTCAATGGCAAACATTCGAAATTGAAGAAATTAAAATTGCAAATTGTTAAAATTTATAAATTTTCAATTGTAGGTCTTCAAAATTCAACTGATCCAAAAAAATCGTTAAAAATGACAGCTTTAAAATATAAATTTTGAAAATTGATCAATTTGCAATGGTACATCCTCAAAATTTAAGAACTTCCAATTGCAACTTTTAAAAATTGAAAAGATTTTAATTTTGTGAATTTACAATTAAAATTTATGGAAGCCTTGATTTTTCATCTTAAAAATCATCAAGATTTAAGAATTTTTATTTATGTGTACATCTTTGAAATTGGCAGTTTCCAACTGTAACACTTAAAAATTATAGAACTTTAAACTGTACATAATTGAAGAGCTTTTAATTGGGAAAATTAAAAATTCAGCAATTTTAATGATTTACATTCGAAATATTTTTAATTGGGAAGATTTAGAATTAAAAAATTGACTTTTAATTACCAAAATCATCCAAATTTAAGAATTTTTATTTATTCATCTTTAAAAATCAAGAGTTTTTAATTGTAACTCTTTAAAAATGTCGAACTTTGAATTGTAAATCCTTAAAATTAAAAAGTTTCTAATTTTTTCACTTCACAATTTAAAAAGCAGCAATTTCGACGATTTACATTTGGAATCTTGACTTTTGATTTCCAAAATCATCCAAATTCACGAATTTTTATTTATAAATCTTTAAAATTGGAGTGTTTTCAACTGTAGTATTTAAAATTTATAGAACTTTAAATTGTAAACAATTGAAGAGCTTTTAATTTGGAAAATTTAAAATTTAGTAATTTGGATGATTTACGTTCGAAATGTCTTTAATTTGGAAGATTTAGAATTTTAAACTTGACTTTTGATATCCAAAATCATCAAAATTAAAGAATTTTCAATTATACATCGCTGAAATTCAAGGGTACTTAATGGTAAATCTTTAAAATTTTAGAACATTAAGGCCATGTAACAAGTGGGTCACGTGACCGGTTTCCTACCTTACCGACACTTTTTTTATTTGTAAACTTATTTTCACACGAATAGCCAAATCGAATTGAAAATTTGGGATAATAAATAAAAAGCACTAAGAAACGCGGCTCTGGTTCTAAATTTTTATAATTATGAAAAAAGTTTTTTTTGTGAATAATTTTTTTTTTTTTGGCTTATTTCATAATTATAAAAATTTAGGGCCAGAGCCGCGTTTCTTAGTGCTTTTTATTTATTATCCGAAATTTTCAACTCGATGTGGCTATTCGTGTGAAAATAAGTTTACAAATAAAAAAAGTGTCGGTAAAGCAGGAAGCCGGTCACGTGACCCACTCGTCACATGGCCTTAAATTGTGAATAATTGAAGTGTTTTCAATTTTGAAAATTTACAATTAAAAACTCAGTAATTTTGATGATTTACATTTGAAATTTCTTCAGTTTTGAAGATTTAGAATTTAAAACTTGATTTTCGATTTCCAAAATCATCAAAATTGAAAAAAATGTATTCATACATATCTAAAATTCAAGCGTTTTTAATTGTTACTCTTTGGAATTATAGAACTTTTAATTGTAAATCAGTAAAATTAAAGAGTGTCTAATCTTTTAAATTTACAATTTAAAACGCTGTAATTTCGACGATTTACATTTGAAATTTCTTCATTTCAGAGGATTAAGAATTGAAATTTTGACTTCTGATTTCCAAAATCATCCAAATTCAAGAATTTTTATTTTAAAATCGTTAAAATTGAAGCGTTTTCAATTGTAACACTTAAAAGTTATACAACTTTAAATATTAAACAATTGAAAAGTTTTTAATTTGGAAAATTTAAAATTGAAAATTCAGCATTTTTGATGATTTAAATTAAGGAATTTTTGAACTGAAAAGATTGAAAATTGAAAACTCGACTTTTTATTTTAAAATTCTTCAAAGTTTAAGAATCTTCATTTATACATCTCTAAAATTCAAGAGTTTTCAATAGTAACTCTTTAAAATTGTAGAATTTTGAATTAGATCTTTAAAAATGAAGAGTTTATAATTTTGAAAATTTACAATTAAAAATTATGTAAGTTTTAAGTTTTACAATTAAAAATTCTGTAATTTCGATCATTTACATTCCAAATATCTTGAACTTGAAAGATTTAGAATCGAAAACTTTACTTTTAATCTTCAAAATCATCGAAATTTAATATTTTTTATTTATACATTTTTTAAGTTGGAGAGGTTTCAATTGTAAATCTTCAAAATTAAACTATTAAAAATAAAACAATCAAAACTTCATTATTTTAAATTATACACATTAAAAACCGATGGATCTTCAAAATAGACACAATTCAAAAAGGTGTTCAAAATTTTGTTATTTTAAACTATAAATATTCAAAACTAAACAAGTTGGCGATTTTTCCATTCCAAACATCCTCAAAATTGACCAGTGTCGAAAATGGCAGAGATAATGGAAGATATAAAATCCCACATAAACTTATTAATTTTTTTAATTGTTTCTAATTCATGTTATGATAAAATCTTATATTTAAATGAAGGTTGAAAATTATTGAAAGTCGATTAAAATAAAAATAAAAAATAAAATTGAAATTAAAATTGTAAGGAAACCGATTGACCTATTTTAATATTTATTTTAATTTCTGACTATTAATCATATTTCATAGTACTTTAAATTAAAGCATATAACATTTTTCTAATATTATATTTTCTTTTATATTGACAAAGGTTTGCCACCAATGTTTCTTCATATTAGTATAAAAATCATCCAAAAACTCACCTATAAAAATGGTTAGAAATAAATAATTACCGAGCGTTAAATTTGTCAAAGACTAGATCTTTTGATAGAGGTAATGGTCAATTAAATGAAATAACTGTGATTAAAATTATGTACGAAATTGCTTGGAGCAAACTCAAGTTTCAAACAGTACCCTACAAAGAGATAATAGCCAGAGACTGGCACACTAAAGTTATCAATGAATCTTGCACCATCGTCTTTTGTGAAATGAAATGCTTATTCGAGAGGAAAATGAGTAGCAATGCATTAATTACAAACAGGATTCTGATCGAGAAACAAGGACTAATTTCTACCACTATAATGTTTCCGCAACTCTGAAATTTCGTTACTCCACGGAAGAACATATATACGAACAAAAAATATATATTACAATCATATAAAATACCAGGGTGGCCACAGGTCAGGGAATACCTGGAAATCAGGAGGAATTCAGGCAATTTTTTTTTTGGTCAGGGAAAGTCAGGGATTTTGAAAAAAATGCAAAAGTTAGGGAATTTCTGGAAGAAGCACTTCCCGAGTCGAAATTTTGGTCCTACTTTAGCCCTGCATGATCCCATTTAAGGCCTCCTTTAGTCCTGCTTAGCCCTCCATGTCCTCTTTGGGTCCCATTGGACCTCGAGGCCTTCTTTTGATTCAGTTACGTCCTGAAGAACTATGTGCTTTTCTCGTATTTATATAATTTAATTATTTTATTTAATTGGATATTTATTATAGTTAGTTTATTTACTTAATTTGTTAATATGCATGATAAAAACAGTCGTGGTATATCAGGCAGAGCTATAAAATTGGTTTCTCTGAAATTCGAAAATAGTCAAAACAGATTTGAAATTCGTTAATATATTCTGTTCTGCTTTGTTATGGGGAAACTCTTATGGCACATTATTCATGAGCCCAATTTTGAGTATTCGAACCATAGCATAAAAATAGAAATTTGTAGTATTTTTCAGAAAATGTAAAAAAATAAAAATTATTTTCAGCTGCAGATTTGAGTAATTTCACATTTTTGTTAGAAAAAATTATACATGTACATATATTCTACTAGAAATTTGGTTCGAGATTGTTAATCATTGCGAATCACAGTAATATTATATGGTTATATGAAAATATAACCAGATTATAAAATGTAGCCCTATACTTTTGGTGTACATGTGTTTATCCTGGGGTAAATAATTATGTGACGTCACTTTTCGTCTAGAGGATTTCGCGGGCTACATCAGGGCCTAAGCATACGACTTAGGAGGACCTATTAAGGACTAAATTTTTATTAAATTAGGCCCTCTTTTAGCCCTGTAAGTGTGAAAAACGGACTTATGTGTCACTTTTGAGGACTAAAAGAGGGCTTAATCTAATACAAATTAAGACCTCTACAAGCCCTCCTAAGCCCTATTAAGTCCTACAATTTAGAGATCTAAAAGAGGGCTAAAATTTCGACTCGGGCTTAACCAATGCAAATTAGTTTTCAACCGAAAAAGATGAATTTTCAACAAAAAAAGTTGCAACTGTAACCAGGAAAGATTTGTTAGCCAAGGACAAATAATTTTAACCAAATAGTCGAATTTTCAAACAAAAATTATGACTTTTCAACAAAATTGTAAAATGTTCAATCAAATAATTAAATTTGAACTAAAAATAGCATTTTCAGGACGAAGGAACTGCAAAATAAAAATAAAAATAAAAGAATTAAATCTCAACGAAAAATGTAATAATTGAATTCAAACAAAAAAGCCGAATTTTCAGCATTTCTAACAGTTAAAAAAATTAATATTCAACCAAAAAATATAAATTTTCAAAAAAAAAATACGAGCTTTCACTAAAGAGTCATTTTAATCTCTAAAAAAAAAAAAATTAATTCTTTAACCAAGCAGTTGAATTTTCAACCAAGTACAATAGTTGAATTTTCAACCAAAAAAGGTGAAAGAACGAATTTCCTACCAAAAAAAAAACGAATTTTCAACAGAAAATTAAATCTTCCACTAAAAAGGATTTGTTTCAACAAGATAGTTGAATTTTCAACAAAATAATTAAATTTACAATCAAATAGTAGAACTTTTAAACAAAAGAGATGAATCCTGAACCAGAAATATAATAGAAGGCTTTTAACAACAAAATAATTTTTAAACTAAAAATAGTTGAGTTTTCTTATTATTGGGCTCTATTCATTCGCAATAAAAAGGTTTGATTCAAAGAAATGGAAGAGGAAAATGTGGCTGAAGAAATATTTCTTCAGATTAAAGAAATGTTTTGTTTGGATCTAAGGAAGTCATTGCTTAAGGCATAGAAATATTTACTTGACACTGAAATATTCGTTGAGCGAAAGAGATTTGTTATTGACTGTAATAAATCAGTATTGAATATGATAGGTGAGTTCCGTAATGTCAAGAAGTATGGTGAAGTTCAAGAAGATAATTATTACATACAAATAAATGTAACTCGGATTGAGTAAAAGTTTGTTTTGAATCAAATATATGATTCTATTATTCAAATAAGCGTATTTATTGGTAAAATAAACATTTCTTTGGTGCAGGAAGTTATTTCAAAAATATATTTCTTCACTAGAAGGAAAAGTTTATTGGGCATAAATCGCTTTACTCTATTTATTAAACGAAAGGTATCTTCCAAGTGAATGAATTATTACTTAGGTGAAAAAATTACTTTATTGGACTAATGACATGATCTACTAAAACAACATTAACAACCATGTCCCGAAAGTTAGATCCGCAAACTTATTTTTTTCAAAAAAATGAAAGTTGTGCTAAATTGTACTAGACTTGTGCCGTAAACGGTTTTTTGAAAAATCAAAAATTACGGGTACAATTTTTGAAAAACGTTTTCTTCGCTAGATCCGCAACTTCTTACTAGAGCAAAAAGAAAGGTTGGGCTAGGCGGCTCGAAGTATACCTAATTTTGCGCAGGAAAGAAAAAACCCAAAAACCTGACTGTTACCGAAAGAAAAACCAAAACATTTTATTATTTCTTAAAATTTGGAAAAAATAAAACTTGTGCTGGGTTGTGCTCGACAAATGCAGTCTTTATTCCTCAAGGTTTTATAATATTTCTATGAATTTCAAAAATTGCACCAAATTTAGGATTTTCATAGGATTTCAAAAATTTAAAGAGATCTTTAAATATTTCAGGGGATTAAAAAAACTCTATGCAGTTTTAAGGAGTTTCGGAAGATTTCGAAGGATTTCACATATAATTTATAACATTTGGTTGAGAGGGATCTTTAGAAGCTTTAAAAAATTGCAATGAATTTCAAAAGATTGCAAATAATTTTGAATATTTTAGGGTATTTTTGAAAATTCCAAGGAATTTTCAACAGATTCAGTGATTTTAAGAAACTTAAAACACTTTTCATGTGATTTTAAAGAATTTTCTAGAATTTCGGAAGATTTGGAACGATTTTATAGGACCTATGAGGGTTTAAAATACTTTCAAGGTATTTTAATAAATTTTCTATAATTTCAGGAAATATCATTAGTTTTGTATATTAATTATATAGACCAATTGCAATAAAACATCAATTAGTTTCATATCTTCATGTTTATTCATTAAGATAATATGTTCAGAAATTATTTTTGTATTGCAAAATATTATGCAAGTTCGAGCGCGCCTAGGGTGCGCGACTATTAGTTATCGCGCTTCGCGCTCGATAATGTATTTACCTCGTGCTGCGCGCTCGTTCTTCGCACTTCCCACATATTTGTGAAAATTTGCACAGACCTTTTAAAATTTCAGGTCAAAGCATCGACAACTGTAATTTGGTGATTGTGAATTTTCTTTTGTTAAAGCTCTTTCGACTTCAATGAACATATTCTCATCACGTATATTGTGCTTTGCATTCAATTTTGTCCAAAATGCGAACTTTTCTACTTATCCTTATTTACGTACTATGATTACTTTAATTGTTTTCCTAATTTTGCATTAAATTTTATTCTCAACTACCCTGAAAAATATATCATTTCAATAAATTTATATTATTACAATTCATAATATGCATATGTAAATATAAACATATGTATTTTCATTGTCTTGTTTTTATAATTAAAAAAAGGGCGCATCCTATGAAAAAAGAAATTGTAGATATAATTTAGGTGAAATATTTGATCAAATAAAATGTTGTTGTAGCTTGTGTCGTTTTCCCAAAAAGTTGATTTTTTTATTTCAAATGTATTTTTATAAAAAAAGGTTATAACCAATTTGCAGATCTTTTTTGGTTGAACAACTTTTGTCATTTCAATTTTTGTAGTCTCTTGTGTGGTTTTTCCGGAAATTAAATTTTTTACTTTAAATGCTATTTTTTACGATTGAAACAAAAACTGCGGTATCAAAAAATTATTAATGACAAATTTGTACAGCTCTTTTTTTGGGTGAACAACTTTTGTCTATTAATTTTTGTCATAGTTCGTGTCGTTTGTCAAAAAATGTAATTATTTAATTTTTAATTTTATTTTTTACGATTAAAACAAAAACTACGCATACTATCAAAAATTGATTCCTAAAAAATGTGTAGATCTTTTTTGAATGCACAATTTTTATCTTTTCATCTTTTTACGTAGCTTGCGTCGTTTTTCCCAAAATTTAATTATTTAATTGTTAATGTAATTTTTCACGATTGAAACAAAAACCACGCATCCTATCGAAAAATTATTATTAACAAATTTTTAGCTCTTTTTTGGTTCAATACATTTTGTCCATTTATTTTTCGGTAGTTTCTGTTGTTTGTCTAAAATTAAATCGTTCTATTTGTAATGCTGTTTTTTACGAATAAAACAAAAACTACGCGTCCTTTCAAAAAGTGATTGATAACAAATTTGTAGATCTTTTTCGAATACACAATTTTTTCAAATATGGGGATATATGATTTTTATGTTAAAAGATGACAAGGTTATGCAATGAACATTTGATCATTGTAAAGAATATTTTATGCCTGGGGTTGTAAGATCTTCTTCGGGCTTCTAAATCAGTTATTTTGGTCAAATAAAAACACTTTAAATGTAATTGGTTTGACAAGCTTTGAGGTATATTCAATAATCTGCAATTATTACTCAATTTGATTATAAACATTAATCTTTCAAATATAATATTTCAGGTACATTATTTTGTCTAATTTTTTATTTTCACCCATATATACTACTTAATGACCTAGTCAATAAAAACAGATTGCAATTGCATGAAATACGACAGATTATTGCTTTATTTGCACTTTTATAATAATTTTGTTTTGGAAATTCAATAAGTTTCTTAATATATAATTTATGCAAATTTGAGAAGAAGGACGTAGGCTTAATTGGTTAATTTAAACACGTTTAAATGAAAATCAGAAATCTGTAGATCAAAAAGGAGAAAGTCGAGTTGCAAAATTGTATTCGAACTGTCGTATTTTAGAAACATTTTTATATAACTTATATTTTTATGATGACCAAGGAAAGCACAGTTTAGAAACCAATTTTACGATACGACATTTGAGAAATATTCATTTATTACAGCCGCTGGAAGAAATGTAAGGATGCCGACGATTAAAGTCATAAAAGTTAAATTTTTGTCGAATAAAACTATTATTACTTTTGAATTACAAGAAAATAAAATATATTTTAATTTATCGTGCTGCATGTTTTTATCGCATTCAATAAATTAAATTATTTTTTATTGTTTCAAAAAGGTTATTAAGCAGGCAAGTGATACAAGCGAGAATCGAGCGAGACGAGGAAAGATCTTGGTTCACATTCTCGATATTTTTGCAAGATTCTTGATTTTTTCTTGATTTGAAATTTTCCCTATTCAAGCAAAAATCTCGAGATTTAAGGCAATAGCATTTCAAGAAACTTACGTTAACAGATACAGTGATGTATTCTGGTTCCAAGAAGTCTGTTTTTAAGAAAACTTTTATTATGCTAATAAAGAAAGAAAAATTTGAACGATATTCGAAAAATTATTACCTTGACATGTATCATACTTATTTTAATTTTAAAGTTTACTTTAAATTTTATTTTGAGAAACAAAATAACTATATTTCCTTCCCTTACTAGAATTTGTGTGAAAGAAATATTATATTGAAAAACAATTTCTAATGAAATGTTTGAAAATATGTTAAAATAGTTTCACTTTTGTATCGTGATGATCGAGACGCACCTCTACGTTGAGGTTGGTCAGTGACTGAAGATCTAACGGTAATCTGTGTATCTCTTCAGACTTCACGGTCGTGGTTGCGAAACTAGTTTAAAAAGTCGCTAGTATTTTATAGACTCAGATTTATTTCTAACACCTGCTTTTTCAGGATTAAGACATCTCATCAATATTAACAAAACATTCTTACAAGAGGGAAACATTAAATTCAAGATTTAACCAAGATTTTGCGAAACTACTCGAAACTATTTCAATACCTTTAATAATATCCTCTTTTTGCCCAAATCTTTCTCTTTCATAGATAAATAATATCTGTATCAATCGTACATTTTGTATCCAATAATATTAATTTCATCATGCAATTTTCTTTAGGATCTGCAACTTAGATCAAACACCTCAAAAATGATAAATATTATATCATAATATAGAAATGGCTTTAATATCATGCTTATTATTCACATAAAATTTCGAATATTTTAGAAATAGCTCTTAAGACATAGTTGGAAGTTTTATCTCGTCCTGACATTTTCGATGAATATTCGTCAATTTCATTAGAGATTGAAATATTACAATAAGGCATAATAATAATTATTATAAATGGAAAATATTGTATGATTTTGTAAAACTCAGATTTCAGAAATTGCTCTTAAGAAATAGTTGGAATATAATTTTATCTTGCTATGACATTTTCTATGAATATTCATCAATTCCATCAGAGATTGAAATATTACAATAAGGCACTGTAATAATAATTAGAAATGGTAAATATTTCATGATTTTGTAAAATTCAGTTTTATGAGATGTTGGACAGCTATGTGGGAATGACATAAAAGAAAATGTCAAGTTTGTAATAGAATTACGTCTAAATGTCTTTCTCGTTTAAAAGCAAATCTCATGCGACTTTTTTCAGACTGAGAATTGCAACATACTTAACATTTATCGACAATTTTAGTATCTCACAATTTTTCCTAATGGGAGAATTTTTCCACACTAAGGAGTGCAAGTTATACAATTTTTATAAACAATTATTTTTATTTTAAATTCACGCTATTTAAAATAATAAAAATCCCCAAGAATGTGTTTTATGACACAAGTTTAAAAAAAGCCTTCTGCACTTGGAATTCATTCGCCTACACGCTTCCATTGTAATTTCATTACAGCGCGAGGGTGTTGGCAACGTCCTTGCATTGTTTTTCATTACTCTGCAATGTTAATTTTCATTCCTAGAGTTCATTCTCTTGTAAATCGTGCATTGTTTGAGTCACGAACCTTAGGATCAAGATCATGGTTATAGTTCTCTTCAGAATAAGGACAATTTTTGCTTTTTTACCTATTGTTTTGTACAGGAAAGATCCCAACCAAAGTTGGCAAATAACAATTGTTAACGAAAAGTCTTTCAAAAGTCAGAGAGTTTGCAAAACACTGATTGAATCCTAATTTGTGGATTCAAACAATACTCAGCGATTGCTTAACTCTAAACCATCTTTAACAATGGCTTCGACTGCTCTAGAGTAAATGCGTTTTCCTCCAGAACAATGCTCACTTACTACATAAAGCATGCATCAAAAGGTATCATTGGCTGATATTCTGACGACTCGCTGTGGTTATTCAAGGAAAGCCTCCCTGATTATAATCGTTCACCAAATGAATTACTGCATACTGTATTTTTCTTTTACGAAAGAACTCCAACTCGTCACCATATGCTTCATGGTTGATGCATATATAATGTACCTAATGATGTCCCTCTGCAACGGCACGCGCAACGACGGAAGTGAATTCGCAAATATGCTGATATTCGAATCGCAAAGCATCAAGCATGGAGGACTAAAGTACAGCCTTTCACACAACAATCGGGAAAAGAATAAGGCCCTTGATTATCCGCAACTTATAAAGCGATCAAACCGCCAGGTTCCTGCTCAGTTTGACTTTGCTGGAACGAAGACTTCAATCGCGAATGTGCATCCTTTTCGGTTTATCCACAAGAAAATTGGATCAATATATCTGCAGAGAAATTACGACAAAGTTCTGAATACAAAAATTGGTTCATGCATGAAGCAACCGAGATTTCACGTTACTGCACCTCATGTGCGGTAACCCATTTGGCATCATGCATCCAAGTGATTAGAGTACAAGTGATCCAGTGGAAGAAAGTTTAAAAGACGAAGAAGTGGTAGGATTTTTGATAGTGAAATGTGGTGCGCGATCCGGGTTAACTTTTCAATGAAAATGTTTTACATCATTTTAATTTTGAGCTTCACGAGCTTCGTGAATTCAATGCCAGCAAGTACTTTTATAGTTCCAAGTTATCCACCTCAGCTTGCTTTATTCACGAGGTTTGACAACCCAAAATCAACGGTTGTTAGGGATGAAGTACCTCGAAAATTTTCGAGCAAAGATGAATTTTCTAATTGGGCCAGTTACGCTATGAGAGTCATGGCTGCTAAGCTTAACAATACCTTCTTTTCAATTAAAGATAAGATGAAAAAGTCGGTTTCTGATGACGATGTGAAGAGAGAACCTTTTCAGAGAGCTAGTAATTTTGAAAGTAGTGTAAATAGTAAGAAAACTGTGGATAGGAATAAGAATAGTAATAATTCCGAAAGTATTACGAAAATGGATTTGGTAGCTACTACTATGGTAACAAACAATGTTGTATCAGATGTGGTATCAACAAATACCGTGCTGAATAATATGGCATCAAACAGTACCGAATCAACTAATGTGCTATCAACTACAATTCCAACTACAACCGTATCTGCTATTAATATCGAATCCACTACGCCTGCACCTGCAGATAAAGAAATCCGTTATATGAAATCTGTAGACATGATAACTCAAAAGCAAATAGAAGAACTTGATTCTGGAAAAAATGATGATCCAAAAAAGATGATACACGCTGAACGTCGGCAATTTAATCTTCCTATAAAAACATTTGGTGACCCAGCTCTCTTTAATCCACATTTTTCCTTAGCAGATGATCCAAGAGATTATCAACACTTTTCTAATTATCTTTCTCAATTGTTCGCTAATCATTACGATATCGGTGAAAACAAAGTCATTATCAGAGCACCAGATTTTCTTTCACCTGTACCCAACCCGGCTGCCTATATTCCCTTATTTGTTCAACATCCAGATTATTCAGGATACCAAGACGGTCAGGTTATAAAAAATCAGTTTGGTGGTGGAGATGGAGGAACAAATTCGAAAAATGATTTAGCAGCTTTACGAGCTTCTGCACCTTCTATGCCTTCAATATCTTCAACTACTGCTACACCTTCCACAACTTCGACAACTTCGACAACTACAACGACAACAACTGAAACACCTGCACCAAAAACAGAAGTAGAAGATTTTTCAAAGCCAATTAAATTATTAGATGCCTCTAGAGAAAGTATAAGACCATTGGCAGAAATTAGGCCCATTATATCTGTACCATTTGAGGCGATAATTACGATAACGAGAGAAAGTCATTCGACTTCATCGACCCCTTTGCCTTTAATAACCCCAATTTCTTCTACACCATCCATATCTTCGGAGAAACTCACTACTTCCTTGCCAATCAATTTGAGTCAAGATTCGAGAAATTATTACGAAATTGTTACTAGGGATCCACCTGATGACTTCCCGCCATTTTTCAAAAGGAATAATAGCTTCAGTAACGAATTCGGAAAGGTAGATGTGGTTTTTCAGGATGAGATAGCAAAAAATAAAGATCAAAATTATAATAAAAAAGTTTATAAGAATACTTTTAAAAATAAGGATATAAAAGACAAGAAGAAAGATTGTGATCACAACTCTGTGACTGACGAATCAAATTCTGTGAATGTGGTTGTAGAAAATGAAATAACCAAAAACAAGGACAAAAATAATGATAATTATAATCAAAATCGATTTTTGGATGATGATGTAACTATTGAAGAAGAAGATCCATTTAAAAAGACAAATAAAAACAAAAAGGATAGATCTCGAAAAAGACAGACTTCTGCTTTCAAACAATTACTTCAGATTTTAGGATTCTCTAAGAAAAAGACTCAAAAAAGCAACTCGACTGATATCCAACTATCCACATCTCCTGTTGTTAAAGTTTTTACTACAAACAGAGTATCAGGAGCAAAATTTGAGCAGGTAGTTTTTTACATTTTAGGACCAATTTCCTAATTTCTTAATTTAAAAGAATCTGATTAATTAATATTTTATTTTTGAGAGTCCGGCATTAAGTCCCCCATATTTATTTGGCAATTTGGGAATTAAAAATTAAGCACGATTTGGTGACTCGCGTCATAAAAGAATGAATGAATTAATATCAGCAGGATAGTCTCGATTATGAGAAAGTGAAACTAATCTTTTGACTCCTACTGGTCGACTAGAATCACGGCATAACAAATATTTTTATTCAGAAATCGAACGGCATTCATTAATAATGCATTCACTCGTCGTATATTGATCTCTTCCACGTGTCAATGATCTCAATTACTGGAGATCTTATGAGATAACTTTGAAGCAGCGGTCTTACATAATACACTAATGTGACTTTTTACTTTCATTTTATTTAAATACATATGCATTTTTCTAAATTTTGTAGACACCACCACTTCGCGGCAGGAGAAATCAAACTTTAGAGAGTCAGGAAAGTCCAGAGAATCCAGATATACCGAAAAATGAAGTTATTCCAATAAATGAAAATCCTCCCAAAACTGACGACACATCCCAGAATCAGGAATTTGATGACGATGATGAAGTATATTATTGCTAATTTTCAATTCTATTCAATTCATTCGGATTTATGAAAATGAAATTTAAAATAAATTAATGTTAACTAGAAATATTTTTATCCTTAACAGGAAGAAGGATCTTTGGGTTCGATCACTGACCTTTTGCCATTGGTTATTCCTGTTCTAGAAGATCTCAGTGATGTAAGAAAAAGTTTCTAAGCTTTCTACAAAAAAATATATTTACTATTCCATTTTTTGAAAACTGTTATTCAACTGATTTCGTATTTTTCTTTTCTATTTTCCAATTAAGATTAATTTTATTATTCTATTTCAGCCTGATTCGGATACAGACTTAGCTGAATTATTGGAGGGTGCGATACCATTGCTCCAAGGACTTTCAGAGGTAATTAAAAAATATTGTCTCGATTTTGAATAATATCTTGTCAGAAAAATGAAAAATGTGAGAAAAACTTTTTATTTACAGGGTGAAAATGATGATGGTACACCAATTAATCTTGGGGCGACAATATCGCCAATTATACAAACCATAAGTGCAGTACGTAAGCACAATTGATTTCTAAAATAAAAATTCTATAATATCATTCAAAAATGTATTCGAATACTTTAAGGTTTCTGATTTTTGAAATATGATACTAGAAGTTTGTTATATTTTTTTCAGGGTAAAGATGGGCAAGATAGTAACAGTGCTGCCATTATAACTCCGATTATATCACTCGCTGCACCACTAATTGGCCCCATTCTGGGCCCAGTAATTGGGCCATTATTGAGATCAAGTAGCAATGTGAGTTTGCTTAATTATTTTTTGATTATTACATTTTTGATTAATTGAAAACTAAATTAATAAGATTTCAAAAATTAGAGAGGCCGTTTTTCCTGCTGTTTCTAATTCAATCATGTTTAATGCATTTTCAGCCTTCTAGCGAAGGGTCTTCTCTGCCTGCTTTGATTAATTCTATCACCGGTCCACTTATTCGAGTATGTTATCATTATTAAATTTAAGATTGAGACAAATGAAACCAGTGATAATTTTTAATTAAATTTTGTTTCAGCCAACTGAAGAAGGTGGAACATCCCCATTATCAAACCTGATTGCTGAAATCATCTTTGAATTAAGCAAAGTGAGTATCATCATATTAATTAATTACGAAATATATAATGAATAGAAAACTGTATTGAAAATTAGAAACAAAATATTATTTGATCTTATAAATTTTCTAAAAGGATTTAAGTGCAGCTGGAAAGGAAGGAATTGACCTGGGAGGCGTAATCTCATCTGTAATTTCTGGTGTACTAGCAGGCACTAGCGCAGGTCTTAGTGGCGGCAAAGATAAACAGAAGCCCGATTCATATGGTGCATTTACCAACAATGGTCATTATGACTCGTATGGACAAGTGAGTGAAAGATATTAGTATTGATCAATTTGGTTATCCCAATAAATATTTCTTTTTGAAATAATAAAAATATTTTGTTGAGCCAAGAAACAACTTTCTTCAGGGCATCTAAAAATTTTGGTAATCTTACCATAAATTTTTTTCTACTAACAAATTTTGTTCATCCAGCATAATTATTCGGGTAGAACAAATCTTTTATCAAAAATGTTGGCTTGTCCATTGGAGGTGTTTTTTGATGCTATAGGAACCAAATATTTTAATTAAGAGAACCAAAGAGTTTTCCCAGTACACTATTCAAATTTTGGAATAATGTTTTCTTTTAGGCTCCAGTGCCAGCGAGCAGTGTAAATCCCATATCACTGATTTTCACTACTGTGAAAGATATTCTCAATTCAAGTATTAATGCAATATCGGGACTTCTCGGAGCATCATCTGCATCGTCATCAACATCTTCTGATGATTCTTCCGCACCTCCTCCTGCTTATGGACCTCCTAATTATAAGCCCCCTTCTCCTCATTCTTCTTATAATAATAAGTTTTCGTCTCAAAAAAAGCCTCAAAAGAATAGTTTTAGTCGAACTTAATAAATAGTTAATACTCAAATTCCGTGTAGCATTTTTATTCAAATCTCACAAAAGCACAAATATCGGTCATTTTGAAACAGATATTATCATCTTTTCAAATGCAGATATAAGCTCGTAATCAAACCGTAGGTAAAAGACACTTCCGTTTTGCGGATTGAAAATTGATCCTTCCGCGACTAAGTTTTCTTGTCGCGAAGATACTTTGAGAATATGTAAGAATTTGCATAAGTCTGATTTTACGCATAGATGATTATATTGTAGATTGAAGACATATAAGTTACGGGCTTATTCTTGCGTGCATATTGCACACATAACTTAAGCGGAAATGTTGACGTTTTCCGGGTTCGCCTGTGGTCGAGACGGAAGTGATGACAAAATGAGTAATGGCACGTATCAGTGAGCATATTGATTTTCATTTTCTAGCTAGTTTATTAATACTTGAGAATCAGTAATTTATCATTCGTCATGCAGTATATATTATTATGCATATAATATCTAAAAATTCACTTACGTAAGGATTTGTATTCAGTTCAGGAAAAGGGATCCAACTTAGATGAATATTTTTTTAATAAGGCATTCATTCATGATGGTTATGTGTCACTGTTGATTGAATTGGTATATTAGACAAATCAGTACAATTTGTAATTTATTACAATAAATTAACTTGTTCATATAAATTAAATATGTACTGACTAAAACTCATAAAGTTTACCTTTTCAGTTAAAGACGTTTTTAAATTAAGTTCTCAAAGGTAATTTATTCTTACGGTTATACACTGTTCATGCTATTTAATGTTTCCGCGTATTTCTCTTTGATTTATAAGAATTGGCAGACTTAAAGGATGCATACATTCTGTCTTGATTGATGAAGACGAATTGTTGATTATCTAAAAGTTGGATGACCTAAGTGTCAATATAAATATGAATTACAGCTGCTACTTTCAAATTAACTGAGGATATAATGTTCCTAGTTGGTTTCCTATTTCATTTTATCTTTTTAATTTTCAGGAGACTTTTACGATTTGCCCTATTATGTTGGGGCAAATTTGAGTTTCATAACTGAAGATGGTTTGGTTGAAATGACTTGAACCCAAAGGTGCAAACAATCAGAATCGTTTTCCTCATTTTATATTTTCGCTGGAGCCGGTTTTGAAAAAATGCAGGTTTAATTTTAAAAAATCGAAATTTCTAGTTGTTTTTATAAACGTTGAGAGAGCTCAATAAAAGTCGAAAGAGCAAACTTGTCCTTTGAAAAAAATTCATAATATATTTAAAATAATAACCAGATTACTCATCTTTAATCTAGCTTCGTTTTTTGAACATTTTTTTCGAGAGAAACTGAAAATTTCGGTTTTTGTAATTAAAAAAGATTTTTGTCTAAATCGGATTTGTCAAAGATTTTTTTTTATCGAAAAATTGTTGCAAATATTCCAGATAAAAAATCAAGGAAAACATTCTTCTCTTTCGTACGATTGGGTTTAAGTCCTTTCAACTGAACCATGTGCGTTTTTTGTTGAAAAATCATATTTTCGACTATTTTGTAGATAATTTGTCTTTTTGGATTCAAAATTCAACCATTTTGTTAAAACTTGATGTACTTTGTTGAGAATTCGTCTTTTGCGATAGATGCAACAATAAGTGCTGTGTTTGACAAATGCCAAACAAAAAAGAAGGTTCAATCTTGAGTTATTTTTCATACCAAAAATCAGATGTCTGCAAAAAAAAAGATTTTCTATCATTTTCAGAATAAAAATAATATTATTAAGAGAGCTTTTTGAAAGAAATAACATTATTTTTGATGAAATTGCAATATTCGAATAAATGAAAAGGAATGTAAGATAATATTAATTTATCATTATCCGTCCTATTAACTTAGAAAAAACAATGAAATATTTCATTCGTGAGAAAAGGAAATTATTTTTTTGATTACGCTTTTTAAAATATACGTATAATTAGACACGCTTGGTAAACAATTGTATGAGGTTTATGACAGTGTATTTGTTTAGTACGGTTAATCTCTGCCCATTACACAATATGTAACGTATATTTAAATTTATTTAAGGTTTATTATTATATTGCGGATATCGTTAAATTGTAACTCACATACGTAATTCTGAAACATTTTCTCATATATGCGATTAGATTATATAATGAAAAATGGAAGCATTATACATATTATCTCAAAGTGAAACTCAGGTACCTTCTAACTTCTAATGAATGAGAAAATCGACAAGACAAATTAGCAACTAAATAAAAAACTAATAGAATGGAAAATTTTGTAGTTTTTGTTAAATTGTCTTAAATTAAGTACTGTAAAGCTTGAAAAATTAGGCTTTTGAATTTTAGATACACTGCCGGTGAAAATTATATACACGCCTACTTCTTAAGATGTTGCTCAAGTTTCTAAATTTTTATAATATTAACATGAACTTTTTTTCCTTATAATAGTATAATAGGTCATAGAATTTTGTAAAAAGATATTGCAAAACAACTTCACATTTCGATGTTTACAAAAAATTGTAATAACTTTGGAAATAATCAATTATTTTCAAGCTTCTTAGGCAGATTTTAATGTTAGTTTTACATAGCTTTTGTCTATATTATCAAGATATTTTTATAAGTTATTTCTTAGATTCTGCTCTGAGGTCAAACTTGAATAAAAAAGTCACACAATTTTAAAAGTGTATATATACTTACAAACATGTTTTAAAAATAATAATTTATTATATTTTATTAAGGTTTAGTAATATCTACACAAAAATTATTGCTTTCAATTTTTTTGAATCCTGTGGTGAGTACAATTATTACTTGAAATTTTGAGACTTTTTTGCACCAAGTTTCACCCTAGGGAAAATCAAGGGAAAATATACAAAAAATCTTAATATATGAGAAAAATTCTATAGAGATTTTTTCAATTTTTTTGAAACATCGGAATTTACGGGCAAACATTCTCTCAACACAGAGGAAATAAGGTGATTTTTCACGAAATAGAGAAATAAGAGGATCTCAAGTTAAAATATATTGCATTTTTACAAAACACTTCAATTTTCAACCAAGCAAGATGTATATTTAATTCAAAATAATTATTTTTTTTAGTAAAACAGTTGAATTTTCCACCAGAAAAGATTATTTCATCAAAATCGTTGAATTCTCAACATACAATTTTTGATAAAATGGTCGAATTTTCAACAAAAAAAAAAGAAAGAAAAGAAAAAAGAGATTGACATTGAACCAAAAACAGTTGAATGTTCAAGTCAAAATAGAAGACAATTTTATGAGACAGTAATAAAAAGTTCATTTTTAACCAAGGACGGTGATTTTTCTAGCGGGAAATATTAATTTTCACCAAAAGATGTATTTTCAACTAGTTAAATTAAAAAAAATATATATCATCGTCAAATTTTCAGTTAAAAAAATTAATTTTCACCAAAAAATGTCAATCAGTTGAGTTTATCAAAAATATACGAATTGTGAACCAAATGTTCGAATCATCAACGAAAAAGATGCATTTTCAACAATAAAAATCAATTTTTGAACTAAAAAAACGAATTTTATACAAAATAGTTGAATTTTCAACTTATTAAGGATAAATTTGAGAATTTTGAAGACAACAAGAAGAATTATCTACGAAACAGTGGAAAATATGATTTTTCAACAAAAAAGGTAATTTTATACCAAATAGTTAAACTTTCATAAGAGTAAAGACGTTTTTAACAAAATATTTGAAGTTTCAATATAAAATATGAATTTTCAACAAAAAAGTTTATTTTTTAACTAGATCGTTTTATTTTATACCAAATTGTTGAATTTTAAAGACAAAAAGATGAATGTCCTACAAAACAGTTGAATTTTCAAATCCAAATTATGATTTTTCAAGAAAAAAGCTAATTTTCTACCAAATAATTATATTTTCATAGAAATAATTATATTTTCATAAAAATAGTTATATTTTCATATAAATAATTTAATTTTAATGAATTAGTTGAGTTTAAAACACAAAATATGATTTTTCAACAAAACAGTTAATTTTCAATCAGTCTAATTTTTTACTAAACTGCTGAATTTTCAAGCCAAAAATACAAAATTTCTACAAAAGTTTCAACAAGGAAATCAGTTCGAAATAAAAAACAGTTGTATTCAACCAAAAAAGACAAATTTACATCAAGATAGTTGAATAATCAACCAATACAGATAAATTTAAGCCAAACAGTTTAATTTTTAAGCAAAAAGGATTAATTTTCAATCAAGAAGATTAATTTTCTTTCAACAAATAAGTTCAAGTTTGAACCAAATAGTAGAATTTGTAACCAAACGAGATGTATTTCGATCCAAAAATATAATAGTTGACTTATCAGTAAAAAATAGATGGATTATCTTATTGAATTCTATTAATTTAGTTGGAATTTAATCGAAAAAACGAGTAGGTTTTTTGAAAACAGGGGGAAAAAGAAGAATTCTTTAAAAAATAGGAAAAAATAGGAATGGGGGAATGATTATGAAGTTTGAAATACACTCGAACTGATTCGAGTAGAACCTATGTTTTATAATTGTTTTTAAATTAACAGGGACCTGGGACAAAAATACACCCTCGTAGATGGCGCCAGGTTCTATGTGATTTATCTGTATAAAATTAGAACTTCAACAAAAAACAACGTCCAGTTTTTACTGTGTTTCATTTTTCAATGTAGATTTTTCTATGGCTCAAATCGCTGAAACAAATTTTTTTATGAAGGAATTATTTTTTGAGCAAAGAACTACATTTAAAGATTATCTACTTATTTTTAATAATGTAAAAAGTATATTTGTATGGAATGCTTTTCTTGAAAAAATAAGCCATAGTTAATCAATATTCAAAAATTTTAAAAAAACTTGTTAAGAAGCAACAGTAAGACAAAACTCAATTACAAGAACTAATGGTAAAATAATTATTTTTGGTAAGTCTTAATCTTTTTCCATAAAAATTCTTGTTTTTTCTTTCATAAAATGTGACTTGTAATATCATCCTAATTATTAAAATCATAGGAAGATTTTTCTTCGAAAGACCTGATTTTTGAAACGTCCACCATTTCAAAAAACTTCTAGAGATTTCAAGTTGAAAATATGTAAATGAATGCTCTGAAATTTAGAAAAATTAGATTTGAAACCAACTAAATTAAATCGCTTTTATCATAAAGGCTTTCTAATTTATGCTTTCAAAGTGAATTTAAAGTTGAACTTTCCTCCTTTTAATTTAGGAAATGTTCAGCCACAAAACATATCAGAACAATAATAAATAATAATGATAATAATCCAAATCTAGATGGAATAATTATAACAGCGAAAGTGAAATACTCTTGTCCCAATTCTCTTACAATCTCTCTTATGTTCATTTCCTGGTGGCACATTGTTGGTAGACGTAATCGGTGAGAAGTCACTGATCTTATCCAACATACGCGCAGAATTTAGATCCTCTCGATCCTGATGATCTCCTCTCGCTCGCAATAAAGAGAACGTAAAAGGTGTAACTTTCGACGAAAGGTGATCTCCTGTTTAGACTGCATCAAGTGTTTTAATCATAATTATTAATCCGTGATTGATGATAATCGAGTATCTGATCATAATTCACTGATTCATCATAATTAAATAAAATCGGAATTCAGAGAAAAACTGGAAAATCTCTGTTGTTGTTTGTTGCTCTCTTTCATTCCTGGGTAGTAATTGGAGTGACTTTCTAAGTATTAAAGACTGTCTTCAAAATTGATTTCATTTTCCAGAGTGCGGTCTTTAAGAGAGAAAGTATACGATTTATGCGGTTTTGACATTTTCTGCATATCAATATAATTAAATATAAAGCATGATTTTTTTCATATTTAGGGGCCGTCCATAAACTACGTTATCAGTTTGAGGGGGTGGGGTCACTCTAAAAACTACGGTTGGTAACAGTTGGGGGGGGGGGAAGCCCATCGGAAGTAACTTTATGAACTTAGATAACATTTAATACGTTTCCTGATGATCAAATTAAAAACATTCTTGTTTTCTCTGTTCTTGAGAAACATACCTTTTCTCTCCCCTTTCTCGTTTTTTTTGCTTAAGCTCGAAATGAATTGATAGAACCCAACAAGAAAAATCAACTACTTTTGATTGAAAAGTTTACTAATATATTTTTGGTTTGGAATTCATCTCGTTTGGTTAAAAATTCAAGAAAGAAAATTTTAGTATTTTGTTGCAAATGCAACTATTTTGTTAAAACGACGTCTGTTTGGGTCAGAAATTCAGAAAGTTGGTCGAAATTAGAAATACTTTTTCAAAAATTCACTTTTTTGGTTGAAGATTCATCTCCTTGGTTGAAAAATGAACTATTTCAGTTATAAAAAATTAATCTTCGGAATTAAAAAATCATCTCTGGGTTAAATTCCTCTGTTGAAAATTAATTTTTTTAAGATTCATCATTTCAGATAAAAATTCATATCTGTGGTTAGCAATGTAATTATTTTGTTAAAAATTCGTTATTTTTATCAAAAATTCCATTTATGGTGGAAAATTGATCTTTTTTTATTAAAAATTGATCTTTTCTAGTTGAAAATTCATGCATTTTGTTGAACATTCGTCTTCTTTATCGAAAATTAATCTTCGTGGTTGCAACTTCATCATTTTTGGTTGAAAATGCTACTGTTTGGTTCTAAATTTATGTGGTTTGGTTCAGGATTCTATCATTAGGTAGAAAATTAAACAGTGAAAATGATCTTTTTTGTTAAAAACTCATATTTTTGGTTCAAGTTTGATTCTTCTTATGAAAATTTAAGGTAGAAAAAGAACTTTTTATTTGAAGAATCATATTTTTGGGTTGAATATTCAACAATGTTGTTGAAAATTATTGTATTTTGTTAAGAAGTCATCGTTTTGGTATAAAATGAATCTTCTTGCTGGGAAATTAATTTTTTTTTCAATAATTCAAATATTTTGGACCAAAGCCGCCTTCCTTAGAGCCTTCTAATTAGCGTGCTAAAATTTCAAAACGATATCTCATTCCATGTGGACGTAAGTTTACAATGAAAAGTATCGATATAGCTTCCAGTTTTATTTTATTCGGAATTTTTTTTTCAACATTTCCACCGGAAAAGAGCAGAGCCGTGAACTTTAGTGTCTCCTCTTTCATTTACCAAACTTTAAGCGCGATATCTTATTTCTTTTGGACGTAAGTTTATAATGCAAAATTGAGGACTAACTTGGTCACGTGACCCACTCGTCACATGGCCTTAAGTCTGTTGAATTGGTGTCCAAAAAAAATGGCGAAATCTGTGGAACACTCAAATGTTGGCACCAAGATTCGATAAATAGGGATTCTGTTTTTAAACTGCTAAAAGCTAAAAAGCGTACTGCCCAAATGCACTTTCAGTAATAGCCGTCAAAACAAGATTTACGTCAAGGCAAGATTTGTAAATAATTCAATAAATAATTTTAGTAAATAGTCAACACGAACGAGTTCTCAGCGGCATCCTTTTATCACTCATAAACTTCTCCTCTTCCCACACCACGTTTATTAGGGGTCATTCAAAAAATACGTAACGCATTTTCCTGACATTTTTTACCCCTCCCCCCACATAAAGCTTTTTCTATAGTAAGTGGTTGTTAAGTTTAAAATTGGCGTAACACTCGAGGTGACCCCCCCCTCCCCCCATAAAGGCGATACGTTTTTTTTCGAACGGCCTCTTATTCCAAGAAGAAATTAATTATTTGTTTCAATGACAGTGACATTATTGTATTTACCAATCATTCGGACTTGTCAATAAACAAAACAAAAAAAGATTGAAAAGGGAAAACCGATAACAAACTATTACACTCGCCAAAAATTGTTTGCCGAAAATCTAATGAAAAATAAGATGTTTAGATAAATAATTTTAGTGTATATACAGATATATCAAACTCAGCAAATAAATACTATTTTAACATTTTGATATTATTCATATGACTTTTTTTTTTAAATGTATGTTTTATTTTTGTATTAGAAAAGTATTGTGTGTCTTATAATTTACCTTATTTTAGTAAATAATAAGCCTTACAGTTTACGGTGAGTTTTCCTACAGAGCAGGGAAAAGGGGGTGGATACTGAGAAGAAAGGTGTAACACAATGATAAATGCGAGGCTAATAATAATTGCGGTTTATTGCCACTTACATTAGACATCGCAAGACGTTGCACAGTAGGACAAAAAAGTTTTTCTAGACAAATTAGTCTAGAGCTTCCAATTTTGATCCGATTTGAGCTTTTTTTTAATGGTAGCTAATTAAATTTCGAAGAGATTTGTGAGTGCCGATTTTTGAATTTTTTCTAATAATTTTCTATTTAAAAACAATATTGATATTACTTTTTTTTAAATTAACGATTTCATTTTTTGCAACTACTTATATTTATGTAAAATATTATGATATTGTCACGTACTACGTCGTGACCATACATATATATAATCAATTGTGAACCATTTAAACTCAATGGAATTGACAAATAAAACTATGTATCATAAAAACGGCTACATCCAAAGGTAATAGGAATCGGCTATAAATTGTTTTGATTTAGGAAAAGAGAGAGAGACCACAGAGAGAAGAGGATCAAGGAAAAGAAACTTCATTCAACCCCCTTTTTATCGCTAAGGAATTTACCAGAAGGAAGGATGGAACTCATGTATGGTAGTATCTGCAAGATATTGATTAGTGGAATAAGGCAAACCATTGGACACACACACATACACACACTTATAGGCTTTAGAAGAAGAATCAACCCTTGGATCAACGAACTCTGTGGTCACTACATTTAACGAGGTTTGGAGTCACTGAACTCTCAGGTCAATGAACTCTCCGGTCAACAAAACCCTTGGATCAATAAACTTTTGGAGGAATGAACTCATCACACGTGGAGGAGGGTGGAAGTAACTACAACCACTCCAAGTATTATCGATTACACGTGGACCTCCTCCATGAAGCAGAAACTTCGAGAAGTACACGTGGAGGAAGGTGTTATCAATGTCCGCCCACCCGAGTATAAAAGGGGTATCTTGCACCCTTTGGTCAGAGTCTAGTTGGATCAGCAGTTTTGGTGTGCGGAAGCGCTGCTGGCACTCGTCGCCGTGTATCTTAACCCGAATTCCGGACCTTTCTTCTTAAAGACCCGTCAACCTTCAGTCTCAGTATCAACTTCAAGTCCAAACAGTCTCGGTCTGAGTTCCAGTCTCAAGTCCAACTTCAACCAGTCTCTATCTCAATCCAGTTCTTCAGTCTGCAGTGCAGGAGTACTGTTGGTGGAACCTGTAATCAAACCTCGACAGTCTTCAGTCTTTCATCTGGAAGTCCCAGCCTTGTCTACGAAATCATATTCCAGAGGTCCTTGTTCAAATACCAGAGAGTTCCACGAGTTTCTTCAAGTCCTGAGTTCACCCGGATTAGACTTCGTTCCTAAAGGGCAGAATAAATTCCAGTTCCTATTCAACTGCATTTGCCAGTTGTTCTAACGGAGTTCAATTAGCTCTAAAGCTCTCTCTCTCTCTCCCTCTCCGAAGCGAGTACTTTTCCCACTAGTGGGAACTTCGACCACTGTGACGTCATTAGTTGAGGAATCGGCAACTTCGTCTTCTCGAGATGAACCTCCGAGGTAGCATTTCCATCGCGGGTGTTGAACAAAATAATTTACAATCACGAATTCCAATTCAACAATATTTTATCACTAAAATTCGGAAAGATAACAATTAAAATTCGTCACAATCGTTGAATTTAAACACACGAAAGTTTCAATTGCAATTATTGGAATTCGTACAATTTCAAATTACAATTTCTACATTTCTAAAACGAAGCGGGTGAAATTGAAAAATGACTAATTTACAGTATTTAAAATATAACAAATTGAAATTTTCAATATTTGGATCGCTTCAGCTTAGATTTTAGACTTACAAAATTTGGAATATTTTTGCAAATTGAAACTGAATGTTGAACAATTTTAATTTGGAAGCATTTTTTATTCGCAATTTTCTAACTTAAAGCACTTAACAGGGTGGCCGCAGATCAGTGAAAACCTGGAAATCAGGAAAAAGTCAGAAAATTTGGTTGGTCAGGGAATGTCAGGGTTTTTGAAAAAATGGAAGAAGTTAGGGAATATCTGTAAAAAGCTCCTTGAACAACTGTCAAGAATAATCACGGCTGCCACACAGTCACTTTTAGTCGCTTTTTTCAAATCACTTTTGAGTAACTTTTTCAATATCAAGTCCCTATAGTCACATTTTAAAATGGAAAGATCACTTTATTAACTTCTATTGTAATAAATTAACCCATGGGTCAGCAACTATTGAATGTACCTGTTTCTGAATTTTTTTTTTAATTTTGTGAAATCTTTCAGGGTAACTAAAAATATTTCAAGGAATTTTGAATTTATTTGAATAATTTGAAGGGATTTTAAAGGATTCTAAAACATTTCTGAAAACTCCAAGGAATTTTCAAGAGCTTTAAAAAGTTTCAGTGGATTTCACAAGATTTGAAATATTTTAGGGTATTTTGAAAGATTCCAAGGAATTTTTCATACAATTTTATCATTCGAAGGGATTCCAAAGAGTTTTAAAGATTTCAAAAGGATTAGAAATATTTTAGAGTATTTGTGAAAATTCCGAGAAATTTGTAGGGCCTTTACAAAATTTTAAGGGATTTCAACAAATTTAAAAGTATTTCAAACAATTTTGGGTTAATTAAATGGGATTTCAATATTTTAATGGGATTGCAAGGGATTCCGAAAATTTTAGGTACTTTTAAAAGATTCCAAGAAAGTTTTAATTTACTTGAATGATTTGAAGAGATTTCAAAGGATTTGAAATATTTGAGGTTATTTAAAAAGACTAAAAGAGATTTTTAATAGATTTTGAATAATTTGAAGCGATTTCAAAAGATTTGAAAGATTAGGGTATTTGCATAACTTACAAGGAATTTTCAAAAGCTTTAAAAAGTTTTAAGGCATTTCAAAAGATTTCAAAGGATTTAAAATATTTTAGGGTATATTAAAAGATTTCAAGGCATTTTCAAGAGCTTGAAAAAGTTTTAAGGGATTTCAAAAGATTTCAAAAGATTAAGAATATTTTAGAATAATTGTAATGAAAATTCAAAGAAATTTTCAAGAACTCAAAAAAATTTCAAGGACGTGCACAATATTTTAAAAAATTAGAAATATTTTAGGATATTTTAATAGATTCCAAGGAATTTTTAACTGATTTAAATAATTTGATGGGATTTCAAAGGATTCGAAATATTTTAGGGTATTTTAAAAGATTTAAAGGCATTTTCATGAGCTTTAAAATATTTTAAGAGATTTCGAAGGATTTGAAATATTTTAGGGTATTTTTAAAGATTCCAAGGAATTTGTAATAGCTTGAAAAAGATTCAATGGATTTCACAAGTTTTGGGGACTGAATCGCACAGGAAATGAACAAATCTGAGGAGATTCATTTCAGATAGTTTTATTCGGTCGTTGCTGATTGGAACTCTGTCGCCAATTCTCGACGTGCTGGATGTTTTTAATTCATTTTTGATTTTAGAAACCGCGTGCGAATCACTGGTGAAGGGATTAAACTTGTCAGTCGGACTAAAAAATAACATTTGGATCAAACAATTTAAATCAAATAAAGCCAAATCGTGTCTAAAAGAGATTTTTTCAACACTTCTCTGCTCCAAAGCGAAGAGTAAAATAAAAATTTACTTACCGTACATTCTGAAGATTTAAATTTCAAATAGTTTGCAAATTTTCATCATGTCAAATTTTTTCATTAGGGTGAGTAACCAAAAACTATTGTTGGATTTTAGCCTTAATAACAATATAGATTGTTTTTGTTTAGTCGAATCCGTATTATTCTTATTAATAAAGATAAAGTTGAGTTTATCCAATTTATTTACATTTGACTTTCAGTTTTACATCAATTTAAGAATTTTCACAAACATTAATTACAAAATTTGACACATACATTTTAAAGGATGAATAGAAAATATTTCAGTTATAAACCAGGATGGCCGAAAAACTTAATTTTCACCATTCCCTGACCTTCCCTGATTAACCCGGCGTCATGAGGGTTGGGTCTGTGAGACCCGGCACATTTTATTTTGCTTGAAGTTTGGTTACTATGCGTGCGACGTTGCCATTCTTCTCAGTAGCTGGAGCTGCATATTAGTTTTTTATTTGGGTGTAGCCTGAATTGAATTTAGAAACCTTGAAAATAAACCATTTAAGAATTACCCATCATATGGAACATTTTTATTTGTAAAATTAATAGAAAACATTGTTATTTATACAATATGCGTTCAGGGCAGAAATTTCGACTCCATTACAGATACACGTCTGCTCCGATCGCATACATAAATCACAATGTTTTCTATGAATTTTTTTAATTTAAAATTCTCATATGATGGGTATAGGGGCTGGGTCTGTGAGACCCGGCTCATTTTTCTGTGACCCGGCACAATTTTATTTTACTTGAAGTTCGCTTACTATGCGTGCGACGTTGCGGTTTTTTTTTAGTAACTGGAGCTGCATATTACCTTGTTTATTAATAAAGTACTGATATAATTCATATCTAATAAGTGGGTCTATATGACCCACCCCTAGGTCCGCGTAACACCTTTCCACTACCATGACGCCGGGTTAATTTTTCATTTTCCTTGTCCATTTATATTTAAAGAAATAAATTCTAATCTTGTAACATTGTTGCTATAAAAAATTGTATAAATTAAATAAAACAATTTTACTTTTAAATTTATAAATTTTTAGTTTATTATTCTCATAGCTGCCACGGCCTAATTTACTTAAAAATAGTGAAAAAGTGACCTATGTAAACCCAAAAAGTGACTAAAACTCACTATTGTTCTGTTGAATTTCACAGAATTAGATTCATAACACCTTAAAACAATGAAAACGACTAAAAAATCCCAAAAAATAAAATTCCCGACACTGTAAAATTCTGAATAAAATTTTTTTTAATTATTGTTATTTTAAATGCAAACAATAATTTTAGAAAGTTTAATCATTAAAAATCATTTTTCAAATAAAAATATTTGATTATTGTATTTTTAATAAATGAATAATATTTATAAAAAAATTGTTTGATTGTATAAATTAGGAAATTTTCTAGTTCAGATATTTTATAATGCGGCAACTTTCTTCCGGCAATTTTCAAATTCCATAATATTATAAGTTGTTCGAGAATTTTATTAATCGGGAATTGTCCAAATCGGGAATTTTATTATTCGGGAATTTCCCAATTCGGGATTTTATTATACAGGAATTTTACAGTATCTGGAATTTTATTTTTCGAGACTTTTCAGTCGTGTCAATTCCAGTAAATTTGAAATGAATTTAGAGAATTTAAGGAACATGAGAAAAATTCGATGAAATTCAAAAAAATTGAAGGCTAAACATTAATTAAACTGAAAACAATTTAAAAATATGAAAAAATTAATTGAATTCAGTAAGTTTGAAATGAGTTTAGACAAATTCAAGAAATTGAAAAGAATTTGATGGAAAGTCTAAGAATTCAAGATGAATTTAAAAGACTTCAAGATGAAAAAACAAGAACTTAATAAAAATGCATTGAGTTGAGTGTATTTAGAAGAATTCAAGTGAATTAAAACAATTCAAGAGAATTCAAAAGTATTTAAAAGAATAAAGAATAAATTAAAAAGAATTGAGGGTGAATTCGAAATGAATAGCAAAAATATTTTAAAATCCCTTGCAATCTTTAAACCCTAAGAATTCCCTCACTTCTTTTGAATAAATTCTTTGAAATCCATTAAAAATTTTTATAAAATTCCATGAAATTCTATAAAAGCGGATATTTCCTCAAATCCTGGAAACTGAGTAATAATACCTCGAGAACTTTTAAAATCCTTTGAAACTTTTTCAATCTCTTGAAAACGCCTTGGAAACTTTTGAAATGCCATAAAATATTTTAAATCTTTGGAAGTTATAAAAATACCCTAAAATCTTTAAAATCTGTTGGAAACCCTTTAAATTACTGAAATCAATTGAAAATTACTTGGAATCTTTGAAAATAGCCTAAAATATTTCAAATCCTTTGAAAGGTTTTATAAACCCTTTAAAATACTTTGGAAGCCCTTGAAATTTTTTAAGCCTCTTGAAATTTTTAAAAATACCCTAAAATATTTATAATCATTTGAAATCATTTGAAATCCCTTGAAACATTTTCAAGATCTTGAAAAAGCATTGGAATCTTTTAAAAAGGCCTAAAATATTCTTGAAAATTCCTTGGAAGTTTTAAAAATACACTCAAATCTTTCAAATCTTTTGGAATCGCTTCACATTTGTTGAATTTCATAAAAATTCCTTGGAATCTTTTAAAATCTTCTAATATATTTCAAATCCTTTAAAATCTTTCAAAACCCCTTGACATTTAATAAAAGCTCTTGAAAATTTCTTGGGATTTTTACAAATACCTTAAAATATTTATAATCCTTCGAAATATTGTGAAATCCGTTGAATCCTTTTCAAGCTATTACAAATTCCTTGGAATCTTTTAAAATGCCCTAAAATATTTCAAATCCTTTGAAATCCCATCAAATTACTGAAATAAATGGAAAATTCCTTGGAATCTATTACAATATCCTCAAATATTTCTAATTCTTTAAAATATTGTGCACTGCCTTGAAATTTTTTGAAGCTCTTGAAAATTTCTTTGAATTTTTATCACAATTATTATAAAATATTCCTAATCTTTGAAAATGCCTTGACATTTTTTAAAATACCCTGAAATATTTCAAATCCTTTGAAATATTTTGAAATGTCTTAGAATTTTTTAAAGCTTTTGAAAATTCCTTGTAAGTTATACAAATACCCTAAAATCTTTCAAATCTGTTGAAATCGCTTCCAATTATTAAAAATCTATTAAAAATCCCTTTTAATCTTTTTAAATAACCTCAAATATTTCAAATCCTTTGAAATCTCTTCAAATTATTCAAGTAAATTAAAACTTCCTTGGAATCTTTTAAAATTCCCTAAAATATTTCAAATCCTTTGAAATCCCATTAAATTACCCTAAAATTGTTTGAAATACTTTTAAATCTCTTGAAATAACTTAAAACTTTTGAAAGGCCTTGAAAAATTCTTGGAATTTTTAGAAATACTCTAAAATATTTCTAATCCTTTGAAATCTTTAAAACTCTTTGGAATCCGTTCGAATGATAGAATACTGTATAAAAGTCCTTGGAATCTTTTGAAATACCCTAAAGTATTTCAAATTTTGTGAAATCCATTGAAACTTTTTAAAGCTCTTGAAAATTCCTTGGAGTTTTCAAAAATGTCATAGAATCCTTTAAAATCCCTGCAAATTATTGAAATAAATTGAAAATTGCTTGAAATTAAAAAAATAGAAAATAAATCAGAAACGGGTATATTCAATAGTGGCTAACCTATGAGTTAATTTATTGAAATAAAAGTTAATAAAGTGATCTTCTCATTTTAAAATGTGAATATAGGGACATTATCTTAAAAAATTGACTCAAAAGTGATTTGAAAAAAGCGACTTAAAGTGACTGTGTGACAGCTGTAATTATTCTTGACAGTTACTCGAAGAGCGTCTTACAGGAATTCCCTGACTTTTTCCATTTTTTCAAAATCCCTGACATTCCCTGACCAACCAAATTTCCTGCCTTTTCCTGATTTCCAGATTTTCATTGACCTGCAGCCACCCTGTTTAGTGCTTCAGGTTAGAAAATTGCGAATAAAAAATGCTTCCAAATTAAAATTGTCCAACATTAAGTTTAAATTTGCAAAAATATTCCAAATTTTTAAAACATAAAGTCTAAGCTGAACAGATCCAAATATTGAAAATTTTAATTTCTTATATTTTAAATGCTCTAAATTAGTAATTTTTCAATTTCACCCGCTTGGTTTTAGAAATGTACAAATTTTAATTTGAAACTGTACGAATTCCAATAATTTCAATTTAAAATTTTGTGTGTTTAAATTCAACGATTGTAACGAATTTTAATTTTTATCTTTCCGAATTTTAGTGATAAAATATTGTTGAATTGGAATTCGTGATTGTAAATTATTTTGTCCAACACCCGCGATGGAAATGCGACTTCGGAGGCTCATCTCGAGGCCACTGTGACGTCAATCAGATGAGAAATTGACAACTTCGTCCACTCTCAACCACCTCCTCCTCAGCCTCATTTCCATCGCGAGTGTTGGACAAAGTATTATCGTATATTTCTATAAAACACCGAATACTTCCATCGTCCTCTTTTATTAAAAAAGGGGGCAGATAAAAAAAGGTGCAAATGCGATTGACTTGCAATTTCCGAGACAGAGGAGAACAGCAAGGCGGTATGCCTCGCCACTTCAGAGAACGCAGTGCCTCTCATGTTTGCATTTTCTTTCAACGTCTCAAAACAATGATCGTGTTGTCACAACACGATCCCATCGTTTTTTCGTAACACTTAAAGAAGTATTCTCCCA
Organism: Andricus grossulariae; assembly: GCA_011634705.1. NCBI lineage: Eukaryota > Metazoa > Arthropoda > Insecta > Hymenoptera > Cynipidae > Andricus > Andricus grossulariae. The sequence continues at coordinate 111,594,993 of JAABKJ010007545.1, read as the reverse complement.
AAACTTGAATCGTGTTGTGCGAACACGATCGTCGTGTTACGACAAAACGAAAACTTTCAACACGACGCATCGTGTTGGGAGAAGCAGATTTTTTTCTCAGTGTACCAAATCAGAAAGCAGACCATGCCAGTCAAAATTACTAAGATAGTAAGAGATTCCTCCAAAATCAGCTCTCTTTGAAGTCTAATCTTATTAAATTGTTCTTGAACAATCTTGAATTGTTACCTGGCTCTGAAAAACTTAAATCGCATGTGAGGGGTGGGTGGTTTTTGTCTACCGGTGGTAAAGGGACAACCGCAACAGCTATTGACGTTTCACAGGAGTATGAGAATACCAAATCCAACAATGATCCAAGTGATCAAGTGAATGATCAAGTGAATCAGATATGTTGTTTATTATGTCAATATGCATTCGCAGTGACCCTTCACTAGATATACAAGCAGGCGTCTTTTTGATATCTTTATTCCATTTAGCATACGGAAAATTAAAATCACCAAATATATACATTTTCGTTCAAGGGAAGTAACAAGCCACTTCTTCGATTATTGTACACGCATCAACATATTTAGAATAGCTAGAGTTCGGTGGGATGTAAAAACCCCCTAATATAAGAGCACAGGGGACTACTGCTCATTTAACAAATAGATGCTCAACCGTGTTCTTATTAGTAGAAAGTCTCATACTACGTAATCCATATCTGGCCGCGATCAAAACTCCACCACCACGCAAATTATCGCTAGTATCTGCATTACGATCACATCGAAAAATATCGTATTCCGTCATGCCCACTTCAGAAGAATTCATTTTATCTTTTAGCCAAGTTTCAGTAAATATTATTATATCATATGAGCATGGCGGGACGGACTGTCGCAATGAGTGTAATTTAGTGCAGACACCCCTTACATTCTGGTAGTAAATCGATAACAGCTGATCGCCAGCTTGAGTCCCACCAGGGCCGCATGTATGGGTAATTACGCATGCGCTGAGCGCTTGTTGATGATGGCAGCTTCGCTCATTGGGGTTATGTTCTTCCTTGCGTTCACAAGTGTCGAAACTTCTCGTCGGAATGAAAACAGTAAGTCCGTTTTTGCCCTGTCTGGTGCAATCCAGAGGTGTTTCAGCTTGACACTCGTTTCCAGAACTTTTTTGGCAGCAAGAAATTTGCGAATCAGCGTTTGTGCACTCTTTCGGGTTCGCACACAAGTTTTACCGGTCGAGGAGTCGTTCTAGTCTGCGAATAAAGACCAAGTCTAAATGCTCTTGGGTTTAAAATTTGAAAATCAGGAAGGAGCTCTGTTAGTTGATTTGGTAATCCAGGTGTATGAATTTCTTCTGACGGGGAAGGTTCATGCTCTGGTAATCCGAACAAGATCAGGTTCTTTTTTCTAAAGTTTCTTTGCTGAATTTCAGCTTCAAATTTACGAGCAAGAGATGTATCATTGAGGAGTTTGGATGGAGGATATTTAGTTTGTAGTTTATATAAAATGCCTTCAGCTGTAGTCATCCTGGCACCAATCTTGTTGTAACTGTGCTACTCTCTCTCAGGTTTAAAAAATATCCATTGTCTAGACTACCAGCGCGATCTGCACATCCGCGATGATAAGGGCAATTACACCCAGAACACAACACGGCATCGACCACTTTACATTTGCAGCCTCGAAAAGTTTTCTCAGTTATTGAGAGAGTTTCTTACAAATAATTTATTACGTGCTGCAAACATCAACTTCTTGATAAAGAAATTTATTTGTCAAAAATAATCATTTTTCTATTCCTAAAATATATTTTTTAATGTTTATTATTGTTTTTATAATATGTTTGCATATCTACGGTTAAGCTATTGAAAAAAAAAAGAATTAGAAACGAATTTTTTTTTGAAAAAGCACGCGAACGCATGACGGCTGACTTTAGCTTAGAACCTAGACGATTACTCTATCGCTGCTTGCTCGATTGCTCCACAATTCGACCGAGTCATTCCGTGCGGATTTCTTTCAACCCTTTTTTCTCGTAAACCGCTTTCTATATAAGCAAACGATTTGAGCTGTTTGCATCTCAAATTAAACTCTCTTCGCCCGTTACGCACACTCCCCTTGTAAAACCTGCATCACAAAATTGCAGGGCCGCAGAAGTGACAGGGTCAGGAAAAACTATTGTGAGTGCAGGGTTAGCTACCTTATCCTTACAGATAGGGTCGATATCTCCACTAGAAATTAGCAAGGAGCTTTGATCTAGACTCCGCATTGGGACGCCGATGCCTGCAGTCGATCGGATCTCTCATTCTACCATATGATATCGACAACGACGTGTTTTCGAATTCGAACCGAAGGTTTCGAAACCTCTCTTTCTGTCATATGAGGTAGACAGAGAGAAGTTGATAGTTTCGAAAACTTTGTTTCGAATTCGATCACACCTCGTTGCCTATCTCACATGGTAGAAGGAGAGGTCCGATCGACTTCAAGCATCGGAGTCCCACTGCTGGGGGAGCCAGAGATCAGTTTCGAGATATTCGCCTTTAATTTTTTTAAGGCCATGTGACGAGTGGGTCACGTGACCAGCTTCCTACCTTACCGACACTTTTTTTATTTGTAAACTTATTTTCATACGAATAGCCACATCGAGTTGAAAATTTGAGATAATAAATAAGGAGCACTAAGAAAATATTGATTCCACAGCAAAGATTTAAAGAAAAAAATTAGACTATTCTAAAAGATGCATCTTTTTTGTTATATCAAAATTTTTTAAGAAGTCATCAAATTCTAGAAAACATCCATTACAGAAAAAAAATTCATACATCGGCGTGCTACATCGGTAGCGATTTTAAATAAAATCTTGAGGTAATTTGTTCATCAAAAATGTAAAACTTTATTGACACATTGGCATCAGCTACTTTTCTGAAAAATGATAACTCTTTGTACTGTAAACAATAATGAACAGAGTCCCGTTTTTAGCTTCTAATAATCGTAGAGACTTGTAATAAAGCCTAAAAGAGCTGGCATATGCCGGTTCTTTTTATAAATATACTTCTGGGATGCCCCACGATCATTTGAAGCCCAAAAAGAAAAAAATCGCTTTGGTCCTTTTTGAGAAAACTCTTTTTTTGATTTTTTTAAAGAGTTAATCAACATATTTCAATGAAAATAAGTTAAACGTGGAATTTCATTTCCTTAAACCATTCAGTTTGGCATCCAAAAAAGGGCTACAGGTGCTGAACATCTTACAAGAACTGAAACCCTTCAATATTGTTGAAAAATGGTGAAAAAAGTCAGTTATTTTTAATTGCCTTATTCCTGTTCATGCTATGTCCCAAACACCTCAACAAGAATTGGAGTGCTTAAAATTTTCTGCAAAATGAAAAAAAAAATCAAATGTTCTATCTCTAAAAGTTTGGGAGTTATGGTCCTAAGACTTAATTTTGAGTAGAACTAAAAGAACAGTACTCTAGCTCTGATAGAACCAAAATTGTGGCCTTTTGAATATGACCCTTTTTTAAGAAATGTTGTTCAACACTAATTATATAAATAACATTTCTCGTTTTTCAAAAAGAACTCAATTCCCGAGCAATTCAGGAGAAAGCTGCCACCATATAGGTTAAGGAGGACCTACTTTTTAGTAAATATAAAAAAAAAAATGCTCTAGCTCTAATCGCATCGAAATTATGGCCTGCTGAATATGATCCTTTTGTAATGAAATTATGTTAATCATAATTTTTTAACAAATAGTGCTAGAGCATTATTTGCTTTTAGATTTGCTAAAAATTAGGTCCACCTTAACCTATCTGGTGGCAACTTTCTCCTGAAATGCTCGGGAAATGAGTTCTTTTGGAAAAAGATAAATTTTATTTAAAAAATTGATTTTGAACAAAATTTCATAAAAAAGGGCCATATTCAGAAGGCCATAATTTTGGTTCTATTACAGCTAGAGCAGACATGCCCAACCCGGGGAAATTTCCTCCGGGACCACAAGTTCCGCTTCCACCACTTATTCTCCTGGAGAGCGGGAGTGTTGGTAGGCGCGTGCGAGAATCTCTACTCTGTGGCCTACGCTGCACCGTAGATACGAAATATCTGTTTGGGTGCTTGGGGGCGACTGACTTTTCAACATAAAATTTGAATAGTAACTAGAGTCTTAATTATTTTATTGCAGTATGTTTACATTTCTTTTTAATGAATGTAATTGAAAAGAGAAGTTCACAAAGTGTTTCTTTGTTGTACATTATTGAATATTTTAATGTCACCGTTTTTTACATTGTATGTAGAATATACACAAATGTTGGCTGATGCTTTTTGCAGTATAACAATCTATTAACATTGTGCACAGCGTAGAAAGTCAAGTTATAGATTTGAAATATAGTTAAAAAATCTGTTAGTATAACGTTTTTTGTACGGATTAATATTTGCCAATACGTCAGCTCAGAAGAAGTTTTTTTTTTCTCTTTAATTGACATTCTGATTTTACACAAAGTGTTTTCGCTTTCTTGCACAATTGCCAGTTTGGCAGTTACCTTCTTCTACCTTTCCTACTTCGACCCTAAGAATTGAAAAAGCAATTTTTAAACCATTTTTTAGATTTTCTATCACCATTAATTGAAAAAGCAATTTTTGAACAATTTCTCCTATTTCCTATTTACCGTATCTCGAAATAATAATCGTGATCGTAAAATCTGGACCAAGTCTGATAACATTTTAGATCAACATCGGAACAGACAATTTTTCATTTTTGCTTTTGCTAATCTTCAAATTATGCGAAGAAAAAATGAATTATTGGGCGAGATTATGCGCCGGAAATCTGCGGATTATGCGACATTCTATGGAAGCTTCAATGTAACATATCTTTGGCATACCAGCGAGTATTATTATGTTATTAGGTTCATGAAATATGAAAGAACAAGTTCGTAACTTTGGTCTAATAGTAGTCCAGCATGTATTGTATATCATCAGTCCACCCAAGTTATATATTAGGAATAAGCGCAAAACTTAAAAAGACTGCGGTAGATCATTTCCCAATTTTGGCACCTGCATATGTCAGAAATTGAAACAGAAACATATAGTGTGTGTGTATATATAATCATACTATTGCATAATTTTGGTATATTGTTGGATTTTCAATAGAATCAAAAGTGTCAGTCAACCAAACCTGTGATATTAAAATATTCAATAATGTACAAAAAAGGAATACTTTGTGAACTTCTCTTTTTAGTTATATTCATTAGAAAGAATGTAAACATACTGCAATAAAATAATGAAGACTCGAGTTACTATTAAAATTTTATGTTCAAAAGTCAGTAGCCCCCAAGCACCCCAACAGATATTTCGTATCTACGGTGCAGCGTACGTCACAGAGTAGGGATTCTCGCACGCGCCTACCACCACTCCCGCTCTCCAGGAGAATAAGTGGTGGAAGCGGAACATATGGTCCCGGAGCAAATTTCCCCGGGCTGGGCATGTCTGTTTTAGACCGTAGAGATTTCGGATTTAATGGGACGATTTTCCGTTTTCACTTTAATTTTACCGAATGACAATTTAAACCTGCGGATAAATTTTGGATAGAATCGGACTGGTTCCGGAGTCGATGTCTTTGACCGAACAAATTCCGCATTTAAGCAGATCATTTTCCATTTTCACTTTAATTTCACCGAATGACAACTAAAACCTGCGAATTAATTTCGGACAGAATCTGACTATTTCCGGAGTTGATGTTTTAGACCGTACAGATTTCTGATTTAATCGGACGATTTTCCGAGTTCACTTTAATTTCACCGAATGACAACTAAAACCTGCGGATTAATTTCCGATAGATTTGGAATATTTTCGGAGCCGATGTTCTTGACCGAACGGGTTTCGGATTTAAGCGGACGATTTTTCGGTTTTACCTTAACAAAAATTATTTCAGGTTTTGAATTCCGGATTAATCTCGGATCAAGTCGAACTATTTCCAGAGTCGAAACTTATGGTGCGGACAGAGTTTAGACAAAACCAGACAAATTTCTGACTGTTTTCCTACAATTTTCGGATTAGATCGGACATGCTTCGGAAAAAGTCTTGAATCGTGTTAATTTCGGATAAATTCGGACCAATTCCCGAATCCGAAATTTACAGCAGGGCAAACAGTTCCGAGTACTCAAAGGTTTCTTAAAGCTTCGATGCTTTCTGACTGGGTTTCTGATCAAGAATTTGAAGTAAAAATTGAAAAATTCTACAATTTTAATCCGAATGGCCCAAATTTATTGAAATTCAATGAACTGGACGACTTGAATTAGACTCCTTACTGGGTGTGTATGTGTGTGGGAGAAGGGAGGGTGTTTTTTGCTCACAAAAAGTAAAAATAGTCAAATTTGACAACATTGATCCGAACGGCCCAAATTTATTGAAATTCAATAAACTGGACGATTTGAATCAGACAGATTAATGGGTGGGGGTTTGGGGGAATTTCTTATTACAAATTTGAGATAAAAATTAAAAATTTGACGTTTTTGACCCAAATGCCCTACATTTTTGAAAAATTGAAAATACTGGCTGATTCCCGTGAAACTCATAATTAGGGAATTTTTCGGATTTCTGATAATTTGGAACTCAAAATTCTAAAATTTGAAATTTTGTATCCAAATGGGCCAAATTTGTGGAAAATGCAATAAATTTATCAGATTTCGACGAAACTGAAAACTAGTAGGCGAGTGACCGATCGCTTTTATTGAAGGTTGAGTGACTGACGCATGTATCCGTGCAATTACTTTTTTGTTGAAGAAAGAATACCACGTTTTTCTAACCTCCGTCATTGGCGTCACCCCGAGATGACGTCATCAATGTTTTAATCTAGCGCTCTGAGCATCTATGCGTTTAGGTTGTAGTTCGGTTAAAAAGGATCGCACGATCCGAGTCAAGTATTCGCAGTACAGTCTTCCTCAAGCAACAAGCATCACTCTGAAATTGCAGTTGCAATTAGAAAGAGAAAGAAAAGATAGTACAGAACTGAGTAATATTAAAATTTGGTCAATTTTAAATCCAGACTTGAAGCTTTCAATAGATTGACCTACGCTATGATTCCTGAAAAACAGCTAAGAGTAAAAGAAACCAGAAAACATGAATCAGAACAATAAATTCAAAATTTATTCAGAAAAAAAAGGATCTCTCTCCTCTCGCTCCACTGGGATACGAACACCAGATCAACTGATTTCCGGTCAGGTGCTCTAACCAATTGAGATATTGAAACAAAAATCTGTAAAAAATGAAAAATTGACAGAGTGATTCCTACAAGAACTGCTTTATATGTCCTAAAAATTCCATAAGTTTCAGTTTTTCTTTCTAACATATATCATTTTTAAAAAGAAGAATTCCCCATAGAACTAGCAAAAATTACTGGTTATCTTCTCGTTTTCCATTTTTTCTTGACGTTTTTTCAAATAGTCCTTCCCTCAAGTGCCCTTTTTCAGCATTCTTCCTTTCGCTATTTCTTCCTTCGGCCTCCTACCACTCTCAAGCCCTCCACATCTTAAGTTTGCTACAACCGGAAATGGCTTGCAAACTATCTCAATGCCTGATTCCATTCTAATCGTCAGCCTCCTTACTCTTTTTTTTTTTTGCCAGAATGTAATATATTACAATGTTAACAGCGTCGCTTGGTCACTGAAATACACTGCGTACGGACGCTTGAGATGGACGGTGTCTGACCTTAACGGCGTCGACCACTGCGTAGCCGGTCTAGTGTCGCGAGAGCCGAGCGCTCCTCAGTGGTACAAGTCGTTTTGGTCAGACGTTGCATCACCGGCCCAGTGTTCGAGAGAGTACCGTCGGGTGACCCCTCCATTTATTGCAACTAAAGTTCATCGGCGTTGTAGAACTAGAACCTTAAGGATAATTTATTATTTGCTATTTTAATTATCTCCTTAGATGAATGAGGCAAGTGGGAAAGGAAAAGAAATATCCTTGTTTAACAATAATATTCTAGAAAACATATTTGGCGGAGACATACTGATGCCTGAGAATAGATAATACAACAGCTATATGTTAGATTAATAAAATGCAAGGCCTTAAGTATATTCATTTAAATAAGACAGACTTTTATGTTTGCTTCTTATATTAGCTTCATAGAAAGTTTCAAGGCAGACCATGAATCCCGAAAATCATTTCACCTAGAAACTTAAAAAAATCTACATTTTGCTTTATATATTTTTAAATCTTTTTAAGTTGAAAATTATTTTAGAATTTTGTCAAACCTTCTGAATATCCCTTCAACTTACTCAAGTTTTTTCTAAAGTTCTGTATTCTTACGTGATTGAAAATTTTTGCTTCAAAATCTTCTGCCATTTTCAGAACATGTGGTCGTGAAATCAAAAAACAAAATTTTGGCTTTTTCTATAATTTTATTTTAATCGTAACCCAAAGATGTACAACAAATTCAAAACAAGAAACTGAAAATGGCCACGAAAAGTCATATTCACGCAGAGTCGCAACCAATTATTTCACATCAAGAAAAAATGTATGGATTCAGTTAAATTCATTTGATTTGAAGAGAAGTCTTTCGATTAATTATGATTTTGCAGAGAATCACGGATTATCCTGACGAAATTTAGGCGTGATCAATTAAGCGAATTCTTGAGAAGTTGAATGCATTTCATGGGAATAATTCGTTTTTCTTCTTTTACCTTGTTGATCCTTATTATGATCGGCTTTAGAAAGACCCGCGTCACTATATAGATGCTCTGGGGTCGGGTGGTATATATCTACAGGTGCAGAATAGATAATGCCATTCATCTTTCTGATATAAATGTGGTCCTTGGGTGGGTAAACTTCAGTTAATACTGCATTTATGGGAATAGTGTGCTTTGTAAATGCGCCGGCTGTGAAAAATATGTGACGATCCTGAAGTTCCAGATATATGTGCATTTCGGCTAACACTGGAGCAGGAGAATTAGTAGGATGTTGGACAGGTCGATTCGCAGCCACTAGATCGCCATGATATGTATACAATCCTTGTCCTGGTCGTACGTAAATCTTAGGGGTGACCGCATCAGGAGAACTATGTTCTTCAAACATCCATGGAGGGCAAGAATTCCGTCCATATTTCCAGACATGATGCCCTAAAAAAGCTACGTTGTCCATTTCTGTGTACAAAGTGTTCAGAGGAAGATCAGTTGGGAGTACACCTTCACCTATTTTGGTAAGAAAAAAAGGATATTTATGGAGGTTTTGTATCAATAGTATGACTTAAACTTCAATGGGTCATTCTACTATCTCACTTTGCAAAAATCGATTTTTTTGTTCCAGCGGTGGCTATTGTTTTCGATGCATGTCCAGAACTTTTGCTGTTCATTTTTAAATTTGTATATTAGAAAATTTCTAAATCAATAAAAAAAGAGTGTGGTCATACTACTGAAGAAAATTTCTGATTTATTTGTTTTAGATGATGCTGACTGGAGATATCGTAGTTGTTGAGAAAAACATTTCTGAAAATCGTATTTATTGCCGAGATAGTAGATTGACCCCTTAATAAATTTAATATTATATATCGCCACTCTGATCCATTATAGGCTAAAAAACTTTGAGTATAAAGTACGAAAAAAAATTTACAAAAACCTGACCGGCAATTTTTAAATTTTGGTTTCGACTTCTTTAAAAATAAATTTTGGAAATTATTTTCTGTAAAATGAAGGAGTTTGGTGGCTAAGTGTATTTTCAAGAAATTGAAATTGCTGTTTATAAAATGAATTCATAAATTGATTTTTATTATAATCATTCAAACGTAGTTTATTTTCAAGCTCTATGAAATATAAAACAATATAAAGAACATATCATGTCTAAATTTGATATATCGTTCTGAATACGGTGTTGTAAATATTATGTAAATTTATAATTCGGTAAAATAAAAATTTTCAAATAATGGTAATAATTTAATTTGGGATGATGATCCATTTTGGAGAAGTTTACAAGTCAAACTTCGTCAACTAGTTTATTTTAAATATTTACAGCTTAGAATCATTGAATGTTAAACATTTTTATGAAAAAAATCTTCGGTAGACGTGTCAGTAATCATGAAAATTAGTTCAAATTCACATTTATTGTTAGAGAGTAAATCAAAATTCTCATTTGAAGCTGAATCCTATTTATTTTCAGCATTTTATATCAGAAGAAAAAAATTAAAATTAATTAAAATTAAATTAGGGCTTTAAAATTGAGGACAAAGAAAAATTCTAAAAACCACCACCCTATGTGTAAAAAATCCACCTCCTTGCCAAAAATAAAATCTTCGAAAAACAAAGTGCATCAGAATTATAAGCTTATTTTGAGTCCTTGAATGCTGGAAATTTTTTTTTGCTAAAACCATCCTTACATCTGAAAAATCAAACACCTATTTGAAAATTCAAATGTTTTTCAACGTTAGAGGCCAAAAATCAGGGACTTTATTGACACTGTAAAATTTTAATTTTTGACAAAGTCTCATCTGCGAAAAATAATATTTTTGAGGGTTTCACAGTATAAATAGAGTCTCTGATTTTTGGGCTTCTCAAAAACACTAACTCTGATTTTTGGGCTTTTATTGTTAATGTTACAAATCGAACCTTCAGTATCACGTAGATAAGATTTTGACAATAAATAATATTATTTTTGAATTTTGATTTTTTCAGATGTAGGAGTGGCTTTTGCAAAAAAAACTTAAGTATTCGAGCATTCAAAAAAAGCCCAACACTGCTTTCTATTTTTTTGTTGCCATGTTTGAGTTTTTACTAAGGGGGTGTTTTTTCGTACCTAGGGGTGGTTTTTGAAATATTTTGTTGGTGCATTCGAAAGACCAAGATAAGCCCAAAACTATGACGCACTTTGTTTCTTAAAGATTTTATTTTCAGCAAAGAGGGTGGTTTTTTTGAACGCAGGGGTTTGTTTTTGGAATTTTTTTTCGCGCATTCAAGAGCCAAAAATGAGCTCAAATTGTCATGTACTTTTTTTCCGAGAAAAAGTGAAAAAAGTAAAAAAGTTTTAATTTTGCTCAGAGATGCTAAAAATAGTTTGAAAGTTTTTTTTTGTTAATAAATAAAGATATTGGTAGTAAACATTGTTGAAGAAAAATGGACCAGGAGCCAGGAACCTTCAGCCGAAAGAAAAATGAATTTTTCACAAAGTAGTCTAACTGATATTTTAATCCAGAATGATTTTAAATTGAACAGAAAATAGTTCAATTCTACCTAAAATATTAATTTTAAAATTATACTGTTGTATCAGAATGTTAAAAAAATAATTATTTTCTAATACTAAGCAATCATTTACAATTAAAATTTTCCCTTCTATGAATAATTTTGCTAAATAGTTGGAAATAAATTTTATCATTGAATAAAGTTACTTATTTGTAAGTTTTAATTTATAAAATTTATAGTGCAGAGAATTTGAATCCTTTACAAATAGATAAACAAATTGAAAATGTCCACGAAAAATGCATATTGACGCAGTTTCGTAAGCAATCGGATTTTCGTTTGTTGATCTAACGTTATCTCTACTAAGGCTTTAACTTTTATTTGACTTTAGAATCATTGAAAGTGAGCTGAAATAATGTAAAAAATGCTAAGAATGATAATAAGCATTTTTCTGGAATAATATAATGCAAGATTAATTTTGTACTAATTGAGACCAAGGAAGAGTTTCATTAAGCCTTTTTAAACAAAATTTATATTCAAAAACTTTTTTATTTGCATTTGTTTTATCCTTCAAGTTTAATTTAGGCCTAAAATAAATCACCTAAACTAATCACCTAAACTCCCAGGTTTACTACAGACAGACAGAAAGACATACGGATCAGAATCAAAGTTGGGTAGTCACTTGTTAAGGGTAACTAAGTTACTTTATTTGTAACTTTTATGGTAACTTTGTTACAATTTTCAAAAGTAACTTGAAACGTAACTTAGTTACGATTTTCAGTAACTTGAAACTTAAATTTGAGTTACTTTGAAGTTACTTTGTGTTTTTTGTACCTTCGTATCAAGATCAATCTCTTTTGGTAAAGAGAATCTCATTTTTTCAAAATGAAAATTCAACTATTTTGGCTTAAAATGGTAGAAAATTCGACTGTTCGGTTAAAACTGAACTTTTTTTGTTAAATTTCATATTTTCGTTTTTAAAATTAAACAATTCGGTTGAAAATTAACTTTTTTGTTGCAAATTTGACTCCTTTATTGAAAATTTGACTGTTTAGTTGAAAATGATCTCTTTTTTTCTTAAATTAACATTTTCGGTATGAAAATTCAACTTTCTTGTTGAAAATTTAACCATTTTGTTTCAAATTCGTTTTATTCTTCAGAAAATTCAAATACATTGGTAGGAAATTCAAGATTTTGGTTCAAAATGAACTTTTTTGCTGGAAACCTGACTTGTTTGTTGAAAAATCGTCTTTTGGTTCAAAATTTTTAGAAAATTTACCTATTTGATTGACACTTTTTTTTGAAAATTAATATTTTAGATAGAAAGATTCAACCATTTGGTTAGAAAATAGCGAATTTTTTGTTGAAAAGTCATATTTTTGGTTTAAAAATTCAACCTTATCTTGAAAAGTTTGTTCTTGGTTTGAAAATTCATATCTTTTTGTTAAAGAAAATCATCTGTTTTGATGAGAATTCAACTATATTTTGTTTCAACTCTGTTTCTTTTTTCTTGGATGAAAAATTTAAATATTTTGGAACAAAATTCAACTTTTTGGTAGATTGAAATTTTTTGTTGGAAATTTAACTCTATTATTAAAAATTCGTATTTTTTTTTCTAAAAGTGGTAGAAAATTCGACTGTTTAATTGAGAATTTCATTTTCTGTCGAAAATTAATATCTTCCATATAAATTTTTATTATATGGTTGAAAATGCATGTATTTTGTTAAAAAACTGACTATTTCAGTAGGAGGTCCAACTATTTCGTTGGAAAGTAATTTTTTCGGTGGAGATTCATCCTTTTGTCTTGAAAATTCAATTATTATGTTCAGAATTCATATTTTTGGTTGAAAATGCAACTATTTTGTTAAAAACCATCTATTCTGTTGAAAACGCAATACTTCAACTTGAAAGACAAGAACACATGTTCAAAATCTTCGTTATTTCGATTTTAAAATTATAAATTTGAGAAAGCTAAAAAAATTACTTTTTAGGTAACTTCAAGTTATTTTATCTAGTCAAAAATGAAGCAAGAAGCTTTTGAGTAAGTAATCGTTTTCAAGAAAATATGAGTAATATTTTTCATAAATAATAATGTCAGTATTGTATCACACTTACATTCAAAATAAAGGCAACCCAATAATGTCAGGATGAGAATCCCACAAAAAATCTTCATTTTGATAAAATAGACCAAACGAGAAGAGACAACTAGTAGAGAAAATTATCTCGATAAATGGCTGCTATTTATACTTTCAGGTCTTCTATCTGATGAAGAAGCTTTATTCACTATTTGATTATTTATTCCTTAAATAAATAAAGTGAAAGGAAGAAGATTGTTGATTTGAGATTTTGAAATTCTCCATATCTACTAGACTTATTGTGCATTCAGCCTTCATAATTATTAAAGTTTATTGCAGTATGTGTTATAGATTACCTGCGGCGACGACAATAAATACGGAAATCAAAATAATCTCATTTATCACTTGCGCTTCTATCTGAGTGTACACAAATGATGAAAACAAGAAAAAAATTTCATATTGTCTGAGAAGGCATCATAGGATTCGTCTAATAATTCCTTTGAACGTTTGATTTTATTTAATTGGTTAATTTTCCAAATTTATATTTAATTTCAAGTAAGATGTATTCATCTTGAAAAATAAGAATTTCCAATAGAACTAGCAAAAATGAACCGGTTACCTTCTTGTTTTCCATTTTTGCTCGAAGTTGTTTCAAATTATCTTCCCCTCAGGTGCCCACTTTCAGTCTTTTTACTTACCCTATTTCTTCCTTCTGTTTCCTACCGCTCTTTATTCCAGAAGCCTCCTGCATTCCCGATCCGTTTTTCCATTTTTCGAGTTCCTCATCTTCCTCCATCAGCATCAACTCGTTCTTTTCTTCTGCCCACTTTCTTGTCGCTCCCCATCCTCACATTTCTCCGTTTCTCCTGCACAGGCATATAAAATCTACAACCACTATTCCCACTTTTATTTTTCTCACATTATTTCCATCCATTCTATCTGTATCTTCTTCCTTTGCCCAACCTCTGCAACCCCTTTACAAAGCTTTAAAACCCAATAGCCTCCTGTCTTTTCACATAAAAAGACTAGCTACTTTTATTCAGACTAAAATTTTAAAAATTGACAAACTTTAAAATTCGATACATTGCCAATTTTATAAGTCACATCCTAGCTTGTTGTCAGTGTCGGGTTTTAAAGCTTCACGAAACGTTGGATTTTTTATTGAAATCTTCACAGATACTTCCCTAACTATTTGAGGCGCTGTCTCTGGTTCTGAGAGAATTCACTGATTTTAGAGCCAAGACGAGCAAGAACTTATTATTTGTTGTCTGGAGCAACCTGCGATACCCTAAACTTTATCGAATCTTGTTTTTGATGAGAGAACAAAGAACAAGGCGAATCATGGACACACTTTGCTGTTGTTAAATTTCAGGTTGCGGACTCGCGTCGACTCGGTTCTGATCCGGAGATGACGAGAGGCGCTCCAGACAAGGGCTTCAAGTGTCTAGTTCGGACATGTCTCCTCTCTGGGCCTGCTTGAATAGCGTGTTGATGCACAAGTCTCCATCAATAGCTCCGTGTTGGTGACGTCTTCTTCCGATCCTTTCTTCAGTGTGACGTGCAACGACGTCGTGCGAAGGATTTCTCAAGCTCTAGAGGCTTCAGGTGGTGATCTCTATCGTGAAGCTGAATGAGTAGAGGCTAGTGGAGGTGCGAAAATCTCATCTGGGATATGAGCCATTGCGAAGAAATTTTTTCTCGCTGGGCGGGCAGACCTATATCAGACCACCAAATCGTCGAGTTGGGAGCAAAGATGAGCAAAGGGACTTAACACCGTCCTGGAAGTTGGTCGACTTCGAAAGGATCTCTTCTATTTTTACAATGTTGAAGGTCTTTCCATTCGTCGCTCATCTACCCTTCAGAAGGGTGAGTAAGTAAGACGGAGGTTTAGATCTCGACGTTGAAATTAGGAGAAGTCTTCTCAAAGGAAAGAGATACTTTCTTGTCCTTATGACTTGGCAACGCCTTCAGGTCTTTTTCTCGACTCCTGCAGCTGGGCATTAAGGGGATCAATTTCACAGATCGTTGGGGATTTACGCAGCTGGGAACCCAGGATTATTTCTTTTATATTGAAAATATTAGCATGAAGTTATCCTATTTAAAAACAGAACACGAAAAAAAGAATACCATAAAAAAAGAGACATCTAATTTTCACAGTGTACTTCTTGTTCGTGGTTTGAACTCCTAGGATGAAACGTGCTTACGGTCCTGATGAGGACTTGACTATGCCGTGTGGCAAGAGGAGGTTAACAGCGGCGCGCGGTCACTCAATTATACTACGCGCAGACGATGGAGGTGGACGGGTCTGACCTTAACTGCGTCGACCACTGCGTATCCGGTGTGGTGCCGCGTGCGCCGAGCGCTCCTCAGTGGTACGAGTTACTCTGGTCAGACGTTGCGTGAGTGACCCAGTTGTC
>JAABKJ010007545.1:111385402-111579284 GCA_011634705.1 Andricus grossulariae | reverse complement strand
CATGAAGATCCGCGTCACTATGAAGATGCCTTGGGCGCGAGGAATATATATTCATAGGTGTAGAATATACTTCACCATTCCTCTTTCTGATATAAATGCGGTCTTTAGGTGGGTAAAATTCAGTTGATACTGCATTTCTGGGAACAGTATGCTTTACAAATGCTCCGGCTGTTAAATATATGTGACGGTCGGAAAGTTCTATATATATGTGTATATCAGCTGACAGTGGAGCAGGAGAATTAGAAGGATATTCAACAGGTCGTCGTTGAGCGTGCAGGAAGTCCTTATATGTATAATGTCCGGCTCTTGGTCGTATGTAAATCGAAGGTACGAGATTATCAAGAGACGCATTCTTCCTTAACATCCATTCAGGGCATTCATTCGGTCCGAATCTTTGGACGTGTTCTCCTATATAAGTTTCTGCATCCATTTCTACGCACGCAGTGTTTGGAGGAAGGTGATCTGGAAGTACACCTTCACCTAATTTGGTAAGAAGAAATGGACTTTTATGAAAGTTCTGTATCAATAGTATAACCTGAAATTTGATAAATTTAATGTCATGTATCGTTATTCTGATTCAATAAAGAACTATTCTTTTCAAATCAAATTTGGTAATTATTTGCTGTATACGTGAAAAGTAAAAAAGCCTAACAAAGCGACGCAATGGTTTAACATTTTCATCTCTATTGAAACAATAGGAAGGTCATATTGAAAAATTGGTAACGCGACGTAGTTTTTTTCAATCTTTTGAAATCTTTCTAAATTTTCTCCTAAAATTCATTTCTCAAAGTAGAAAATCATTTGAAATTTCTCGAGGCACGGTTAAATTTTGTTTGTCTTCTCTTGAAACCTTTCGAAAATTATAAAAAGCTTACTTCTAAATATTCAAAAAATTCAACTTTGTTTAAATTTTTTTCAAAATTTTTGAATCCTGAAAACTAAACATTTATGCAGAAAATTTAAAATCTTTATAAATAGATAAAGAAATTAAAAGAATCCGCTAAGATTCATATTCACGCAGTGTCGCAACAAACCAGGATTTTTTTATTTTATTTATCTAACGTTATCTCTGCCAAGGCTTCAATTTTTAATTGACTTTAAAATCATTCAAAGCAAGCTAAAAGAATGTGAAAATTCTATAAATGACAATAAACATTTTTCAGGAATAATTTCAAATTTACTTTTTTCGTATTAGTTGAAGGCAACAGTTGGTTTTCATATTTTCAAATGTTCTATAGCATTTAGAACAAAAACTGTGCTTCTGAAAAAAAATGTTTCAAAGTGCATTTGTACATCTTTTCGGGAAGAACAAATTTGCTTTCCAAAATTCTCTCTTATCGCGCATAGTTTCTCTAAAAAATAGGATTCGTGATTTTTGAAAATCCATGTGCGATGGATGTAAAAATACTATTTTTCAGGCTTACCTGACTTCAAATGTAGACGTTTATAATATTGAATTATTTCAAATTTATCACATGTAAATGTAAGTTTTTGGAACATTATCAATTAAACAACAACAATGAACCTGGAAGCTTTTGAGAAAGCAATCATTCTCAACAACATATAAATGTAATATTTTTTATAAATGATAATGTCAGTATTATATTACACTTACTTTGAAAGTGAAGGCAGCCTAATATTGTCAGGATGAGAATCCCAGTCGAAATCTTCATTTGGATCGAATCAGAATTTAGCATCATGTCGATAAATGGCTGCTTTATATACCAAGTTTATTGCTTTTTATCTGATGACGCTCCATTCATTCATCAAAGCAATAAAGTGAAGTGATCAAGCGGCAATGGCAGTAAAGACAGAAATCGAAATCATTTTCATATATAAGCTTCGTCTGATAATTCCTTCTACGCCTTGGATGTTCTTTTGACCGTTAATTTTTTAACCTTCTATTTAATTCCTATTAAAATGTTATTAAAATTGTATGATTGGTAATAATGTAGTTACTATGAATAAATAAAATATTCTGTGAGTTTGAGCAATACCCGAAAACCGAGATAAATATTCATTTCATCTGATGATGTAGATGTAGAAAAAAAGTTGTCTATATTTTATGAAAAATGAAATTGGATGTTCATCACATTGGAAGTGCAGATGTAGAGATGAAAAGCCTCATTGAGAGCTCTTAAAAGTAGACGCTCGGAAAAATACAACGCTTCGAGGAGAATTATGATAGATTTGAGACAAAAAATGCTGAATGGTTAAATTCTGATTTCCCAGTTTTATTGAATTCAAAAACTGAGTTGAAACATCTTCTATCTTCTTATGCTGGCCGTCCAAGCCTTCAATTCCATGAAAAATCAGATCGCTCAAAGCGTCGAGAACTTGCAATAATTATTGCTAAACCAAAGCACGACCCAGAAGCATTAATAATGGCTTCTTGCTATGCAGCGCATCGAAATAAGAATAAAAATTTGTATACCGTTCTCAGCAAGGTTTCACAAAACTTAGAGGAACCGCGAAAAATTGAAAAATTTTTGAAGGCACCGAAAATTCCAATTAAACAAAAGTCTGCCGAAGAAGCTTTAACTTTCCTCCTGGACAATTCTCTAACTAAATCTGTGCACACAAATATACGGTTAGAAAGCAAAAAGAGTGATGCTGATATTTCGCCGTCGTACAATTGTATTAGAGAAGTTGAATCTACAGGCCTTGTTGGATCACACTTCCAGTAGGATTGTTGAATCGCAGAGAGAAGTCATAATTCAGCATATGCAGAATTCAAGTAGTATGGAAATGGAACTTTTCTTGATTTGTTCGTGGGGTATGGATGGTAGTACTGGTCATTCACCTTACAAGCAATCTTTTAAATCAGTGATAGATAATGAGAGTATCAGTAATAGAAGCTTGTTTGTCACTCCTCTCATTTCTTTACGATTGTCAACGGCAGAGAATGTTTTGTTGTGGAACAATAGAGCGTCTCAATCGCCAAGATCTTGTCGTCCTGTTCAGATACTGCAAAATAAAGAAACCGAGACCGTTATTTTGAATTGAAAAAAGAACATTGAGGATCAAATTGACAAGCTAACAACTCATGAAGTTGCTTTAGATGATGATGATGATGGTCGGTGTGTTCGAATCCATTTTTCTTTGTTTTTAACTTCGATAGTTGGCAAGGTATTGAACATAATAACAGGTACAACATCCATGCAAACTTGCCCTATCTGTCATTCGACTCCAAAATTCTTTAATGACCTGCCTAATAAGCTGACGGGCTTATTTCTACCAAACACGAATTCTTTGATTTATGGACTCAGTCCATTACATGCATGGATCAGAATACTAGAATGTTTCTTGCACATTTCATACAGGCTTTCTCTAAAGGTCCGGCAAGTAAGATATCCTGCTTAAAAAGTTCTATTTGCTCAGCGGAAAAAAAAGTTCAAGACATTTTGTTGGAAAAGTTGGGATTGATAGTGGATAAGCCAAAACCAGGAGGCTCTGGAACAATAAATGATGGAAATACAGCTTGAAGAGCTTTCAAAAATCCAGATGAACTAGCGACACATCTTGGGCTTGACAGTGAGTTATTTCATAGTTTTAAAAGAATTTTAACCACTATGTCGCAACAGCTTTTGCTAAATCCACTTGAGTTTGAAACCTTTGTGATTCTACTGCTCAAATATATGTTATTCACCACAACTGGTACCCAATGCCTTCAACGTTACATAAGATACTTATTCATGGAGAAGAAATCATGATCACAAGTCTGTTACCGGTAGGAATGCTTGGCGAAGAAGCTTCTGAAGGTCGCAGCAAAGACTACAAGAATTATAGACAATTCCACAGCAGAAAGCACGACCGCCAAGCTAATATGTACGATGTGTTCTATAGAGTGATGGATTCCTCAGATCCACTGATATCTGCAATCAGTGTACATTCACGACATCAGAAAAAAAAATTTCTGCCTATTTTAGAAGATGACCGAGTTTTACTCGCTGTGCCTCAAGTAAATGTGATGCAAGAAGACGAAACATCCAGTTCCGACACACAAGATCGAGAAGATAAAGTGACTGGTTTTTTAGAAGCTGAACTGCTTTGAGATGAAATTGAATTAATCGATGAAGAGGACGATGGAACTCAAGATAATTCGTAAGCGAGGCTGACCCCAAAACCCCCGAGTAACTATTCTTAGCCAATTCCGTAGACTTTCCAAAATCTTCGCCGCCATATGGGGTCCTCCATTTTGAATTTTGAATTTTTGACTACATATTCATAATCAGCGACACCGAAAACCCCTGTGTAACTATTTTTATCCAAATTTGTAGACTTTTTGGATTTTTATTTAAAAATCGAATATTGACCATGAAACTGGTTCTCCAGATAAGTAATCAGCGCCCTCGAAAACCCGCAGAATCCACGTTTTAAGTAGATCCAATAATTTTTTGAAATATTTGTCCACCATATTGTATCCGCCATTTTGTTTTCTGAAATGTTGACTTCAGTTTTGGAGTCAGCGCCCTCAAAATCCCATTGATACCACGTTTCAAGTAGATTCAATAATTTTTTGAAATATTCGTCCACCATATTGTGTCTTCCATTTTGTTTTTTGAAATTCTGATATCAGATTCGGAATCAGCACCTTCAAAAACCATTAAGAAGTAACCTTGCAATTCATTATTGTACATTTTCCTGTGTTTTCTGACTTTTAGCCATGGAAATGGGTCGCCGAGCCGTTAACCTGACACTTCCGAACTAGGTTACGAGTTTCACATACCGCACCATAATGGCGCTTACTACCATGTCCCAGACGTGCTGTCAAGAGTGACCAAGAATGATATGTTACCGATTACTAGCATAGGCGTGAAGGAAGATTCGTGGTACTTGCGCTGTTTAAAATTGGTTGAGGATTGGCCGAGGAGCTTCACCGTTTGGAAATTGGAACAATGGATGATCTATCCTAATCAACCGAACCCCGTAACAGATGGATTGATGCCTGACTTAGAGGATTAGAAATTGGTCCTACCAAAAAATTGGACACTAAAAGTGATGGATGAGGCCCAGCGAAAACCTTGATCCGAACATTTGAGTCACGAAAAGACATATTAGCGAGTGGCTCTCCAGTACTGCTGGTCCGAGATGTTTCGCGATGTCGTTAATTACGTTGAGGGTGGCGTTACGTGTCAGAAGTGTAAAGTAGAGCAGGCCTGCCAATCTGGCATGATAGGTCAAAGTGTCGTTGAACAGAAAATGGATCCACGATAAGAAAGGTTTTCAAAGATCTAATCGTGTCTCGTGGAAGGTAACCGAAAGTGATTCATACTGACAACGGCACGATCACTACAAAGATAATTGGAATGTTGCACGCAAGATCAAGAACCCTGATTTGAAAAATGGGCAGAGAAAGTTACTAGGTTGGACCATTCACGGGATTTGATTTGCCGGAATTAGGATAGACCCCATAAGACCCAAGCCAAATACTATAAGGTTATGAAGCGCGATAGGAATTAGAGGGTAGGTGATCTGGTCGTTAGGCCTAAGCGTAAACTATCGAAGAAGGTTGACAACCTCGCAAGCAAGTTGTTTAATCAATTCAAGGCCCTTTTAAGATTAAGCGTCGACTATCTCCAGTAGTTTTCACTCTCGTAGACAAAAAGGGTAGATTTATCGGTGATGAATACATTGAGAACTTGAAACCTTTCATCGCGCCGGACAAGCTTGCGACCCAGACTATAGAATAGAATCACCTCCTTGCAGATTCTCTATGACTATCGGTATCAACCAACTTGGGTGATCCTGAAATGGCAGAGGGCGCGCGGATCATGTGAAGCCACTCCCAAGTTTAAACCCTTATCATTCCTATTTAAGAGTTCTGAGTAGATAAAGTATAGAGAGAAAAGGAAATCCACTCACATTCGGAGAATTATTTTGATAACAAAGTTTTCTTATGTTTTGCGGCCAGAAATATCGGCACGTTCTTCTAGCAAGATGGCGGTCACGGAGCATCTGGGAAGCTGTGATTGGCGAATTAGTTTTGAATATTTTTAAGCCTTCTAGTGTAAATTCTGAAGCATTCCAAATTTCAGCAGAAATCTTCTTCTCGGGATCCACTTTTCATTGTAAATCATGTGGTAGTGAAATTGAAAAACAGAATTTCGGCTTTTATTCCAATATTTATTATAATTGCAATTTTATGAAATACATAACATTCCAAATAAACTAACAATAGTCACTCAAAGTTATATCAACGCAGTGTCACAACTAACCCGGTTTTCGACAAGAGTGTAATTGATGTAATTAATTCTCTTTTCTTAACTTAGCGTTTTTATGAGTCATTTTGTTGCTGTTACAAAAACGTTCTCAATTCCACTGTACTGTTCAGAAGCATCAGGTGAACTAAACATGAGCATCTCTAGGAAGTTCCACGTTACTGTGAAGATACGCTGGGGGCGAAGGATATATATTTATAGGTGCAGAATAGACTTCCCCATTCATCTTTCTGATATAAATTCGGTCTTTGGGTGGGAAAACTTCAGTTAATACTGCATTTTCGGGAATATTGTGCTCTACAAATGCTCCAGCTGATAAATATATGTGATGTCCAAAACAATCTATATAAATGTGTATCTCAGCTGACAGTGGAGCAGGAGAGGTAGAAGGAAGTTGAACAGGACGAGGCCGAGCCTCTAGGAAGTCTTTATATGTATAATGTCCGTCTCTTGGACGTATGTAAATCAAAGGGTCATAATCCCTAAGAGGCACATGTCTCTTTAACAACCATTCAGGGCATTCATTTGGTCCGAATCTTTGAACGTGTTTTCCTACATAAGTTGTTGCATCCATTTCAACGAAGGCGGTATTTGGAGGAAGTTTATCTGGACGTACACCTTCACCTAATTTGATAAGAAAAAATGGACATTCGTGAATGTTCCGTATGAATAGCATAACTTGAAGTTTGATAAATTTATTATTATATATCGTAATTATGATCCATCAAAGACTCAAAGACTTTCAGTATCAAGTACGAAAATAGATTTACAGAAACCATATCGGCAATTGTTAACTTTTTGTGTCAACCCATCAGCGGCGCAATTTTGTTTCTATCACGGATTTTCATCTCCTTTCTGATGCTTCAGCTATATTACTTTAAGTCAATCAAACTTATCAGCTAATTCACTAATTTAAGTAATTACTGAAATAACTAGTAATTTCACTAAATAATTAGAACTTGACCATACGGTACCGCTAGCCGTTCATGAGCTAATTCCGAAATAAACCAGGAATTTAGGGAGAAGGTAATACCTGGATGAAAAATTTCACAGTCATTCGAGAAACAAAGAATGTCAAATAGTAATGCAGTATTGCGAAAATTATTTCAAATTATAATCCGGTAACATAAAAATTATGTCGAATTATGATATAAAGTTGGGATGATGATCCTTTTTGGAGAGGAATTAATTCAATTTTCGAGGATTTAATGCTAAATCCCATTTATTTTCAGCATTTTATTTCACCTAATGAAATACATATTAATTTGAATTAAATTGAAGCAATAAAATTGGGGCCCAATAAGCTAGCACCTCCACAACCGAAATTCCCCAATTTTTCTGTATCAGAATTTTCAGCTTTTGTTTCGTCTATTTTTGAACTGTTTGGTCGATTTTTGGATGTGTGATAAAAAAGATAATAATTTCTTGCAGAAATGAGTTAAATACGAAATAAAAATTTTGAATGAAATTAATTTTTTGGTTTGTTTATTTATTTTAAATATTATTTTAATATAATTTTCCCAGGTTTCCTGAGAAAATTAAAACAAAGTTGAAAATTTCAGATTTGTAGAAGACATATCTAGAAAGTTTCTAATAGTGTTTTGTATTTTGCAAGACTACACAAAATCTTAGGAAAACTTCAGTTTCACTTAGAAGATAATTATAACTTGTGGAAGTTCAAGGAAACTAAAAAATATTTATGAATTTTCGGAAAACTTTCAAATTTTCCAAATAGTTTTAATCTCTTCAAAACTTCTCAAATTCCTAAATATCTTTTCAACTGACACGAGATGTCCCTGAAATTGCTGCGAAATCTTTCAAATTCTTTTTTGATAATGTTGGAAACCTCTTAAACTGTTCTAAAATATTTTGAAATATACTGAAATTCAAAGAAATCTACAATTTCGGTTTCCATTTCTTTGGAATAAAACTGAAGGGCCTATGACAAAGCCACCGAACGCGTCCTCGGGTTGCGGATAGAGGGTCCCTGTACCCTACTATCCAACCGAGCAATTCACGCCTACCCCGAAAGGGAAACGGCTTAATGATATAATAATAATAATAATAATATTATTATTGATTATTAAAACAATTTTGTAATTGTTTAGATACGGGAATTTTCCTGTATCGGCAAGTTTATAGTGTCAGATATTTTATAATGTCGATAATTTTATTTTTTGCGGATTTTTCAGTCGTTCCGCTAAATTTAGACTTTGAACGTAACAATTTAAATTGTTTCATTAAAAAAAGGTTTGATTTGTAAGTGATAACGTTGAATTTTGAAATATAAATGAAGGGTGGCAGTACAGAACTATATAACCAACAAAATCGGAATTTTTCAGGAGAGCGGAAAAACATTCTATAAAATCGAAATCACCATTTAAAGAAATGACTTCCGAGATAACGTGTTGTTGATTCAAGCCCATAAACATTTGATTAGAAACAGTTATCCATTTGCGAGGAAATAGATGTGTCAGTTGACAATCTCAAAGTGACACTGACAACAAATTGAAACTGGCTAGGTTGCAGATTGCGATACAAAATTTAATATTTAGTTGCAATAAAAATTTAAATTTATAACCGAGATCTTGAGTTTCTGAATGAGGGTAAAAAAGCTTTTATTTAAAAAAGTGAACCTAATTTTGAGTAAATCGTCCAAGAATTTTTGAGGTTACAATTTCACAGCTTTTGAAATCCGTTTTTCCGTAGCAACGTGTATTTGATTAAAATGAAAATAACTTAACTTCTAATTTAAAAAGCCTTCAGTGTAAAAAAATGTTTAAGTGTTCAATTTTTAATGTTTCTAACTTAAAATTGCTTAAAATGATATAATTTTTAACATTTACAAATTTATTGCTTCATTCTTCAGTTTAGAACATTGAAAATGATAGCATGGTTTTCTGTTTTTTAACCAGAAGTCTTTGAACTGTTCAATTTAAAGAAGTTTCAAATTTTTAATTGTGCAGTTGAATGGCATTTAATTTAAAATCGTTTACTTGAAATGTGTTAAAAGCTTCCATTTTATACACATAAATTATTGATCGTTTGAGTTCTATTTTGAGTACTTTAATTTGCAGTTCAGTTTTAATTACTTCAAATGACGACATTTTCAGTTCTAGAGTTTCAATTTTTTAATTTCAAAGACCGTGAAATTTTTTTGCAATCCGGGATAAAACCGAGAAATGAGCGGGAATTTTATCCCTTCATTAAAACGGCCTACCTGTAAGTATAAATTCAAAACGTATGGTTTTCAAATTTTTTGAAATTCGACTCTTCAAATATTAGGATGATCATTTTCAATACAATTTGAAATCCAATTCCAATTAATCGAGAGAGATAAAAAGTGAATTAAACCTCGTTGTGCGCGATCTAATCAATCGATTAAGAACCCCATGTGATAAAATTACTAACATTAACTTTCTTGGAAATGATATATAAATTCCCATTTTATTTAAGTCGATTCACGTGTAGCTAGTCTAGCAAAGTTATTAATACCCAGCTGTCAGTGACACACTATGCAAGCATGATTGATTTGCAGCTCGTGCCTTTCTGGGTCTAAAAAGTCAAGGCTGACGATAGGCTTCTCCAAGGAGAAAGTTCATTCAAATATCTTACAAAAAGCTAATAAAAACTTGATAAAATATGTCCACCAACCTAAATTCCTAAAAAGATAATACTTTTATTGTGTTCAAACTGTACTAAAAAAAAGTATACACTAATACTGATTATGTCATAAATAATCGGGTGACTCATACAATAGGGGTTATCAAATTTGATAAAGTTGGTCCCACAAAGTAAATAACATCTCGCAAACAAATTTTAGAATCGAAAAAATTTCCATAAGGTCTATCTTTACAAACGATACTTACTTCGTCAAATATTTTATTTTGCGAAAGCATTTCTAGAATAAGAAATGTTGAATGCATAACGAAACACCTAAATTTACATATTCTTTGTATATGATAAATTATTCAGGGTCGTGAATATCCTAGAAGTATATATCCGGAGATTAGGTTACTAAAATGATATTTCATCCTTCCACTTTTTTGGAGAGTATACGTTCTTAAGGGGTCATAAATGTACTTTGAGGGATCATATTACTAAAATTCTCGGGATGTGCTTAGTCATGGGGGGTATAAAAAATAGAAGCATTGTTGATAGTATATATATATATATATATATTATATATTATATTAAAATATAAAGACTAAAAATTTGTTGAACACCAATGCGCATTCAAATTTATCTCATTTTTTACCGATGATATGATTTGCGTAAAAATGGCATGCGTTCTCTTTGGCAAAGCCACCCTTCACATGTAAATCAAGTAAGTATCCAAAGAATACACAATTAAGAGAGGTAAAGGTATATTTTTAATTGAAACAGGACCGTAGCTACATGTACAGAAATTTCGGTACTAATAGGAAAAAGGAAAAACTGACTATTATTAAATGTGGTTATTTTGTACAAATCTTTCTGTTTTAAAAAGTGTTTTTAATGATTTGAGCCATTGAAAAAATGTATCAATTCAAATTAAATTAGATTAAGTTGTAGAGAATCTGTTTTCCGAGAGAATAAGCTATCATTCATTAGAATCAGTTAGGCATGGGTAATTTGGTAAGAAGCGAACGAGAATTTATGTGGGAAACAACATTTTTTTAATAAAAAATTCTTGTATGCTTTCAACTTTTCCATGAAAAACAATATTTTCTCCTTGAAACGAGAGTATCAGTAATAATGTTGAAGTTTTCAAGAAGAAAATTATACATTTTTTTTTAGGAAAAACGATAACAATGATGTTCACGGAAAAAACGAAAGGTAAAAAGCGTTGCAAGTAAATATTCCGAGGGTAATCTAGCCGCAAAAAAAATTAAGATCGGTAAGGGTAAAACAAAAATCTCGTGATCTTCTATTTCAACCGTGCCGATCTTAAGTTTTTTGCATGCTGCGATTACCACTAGCACTTTTACCTAAAACGCTTTTTATCTTTCGTTTTTTCTGTGTTGTTCAACTCAGACCATTTATTACAAAATCCCAACGTTTCGAGAATCCACTATTCTCTTTATCAGGGGAAGTTATTACATAGGTTATAATTAAATGTTAGGTCACTATATTATACTAGTAAGGTTATAATATAAAATAACCTCAGCATGTTAATAATAATATACCCAAATAAATTAATCTTTTATGGAATATCGATACAGGGCTAAGTTCGTTGTGTATCGAAGTATTTTTTTTTAATTCAATACAAAAATTCTGGATTCATTATAACGTCATCTGATAATTAAATGAGAATAATAGCACTTATTGAATTCAGTGAATATTTGATCAATTTCACAATTTTACCGAAAAAAGATGATGACTTTGGAACTGTCAACATAACATTCATAATCATAAAGAGTTCATTGATCGATAATATCAATCATTTACGAAACTCTGGCTCAAGACAAGATAAGATTTGAAAAAAAATCATTCTCCTTATCGATCCTTCTCGTTAAAATACAAAATAAACAAATAATAAGAAAAAGATTTTTGTTTATACAATATTATCTTTTCCGAGGATTCAAATGGTGCGATATTTAAGGAAAATATCCTACATTTTCAACAGATTTACATAATTTATCATACACCAGAAACTTGCCAATCCACATATTGTTATACTTTTCTTGCTCGCACTTTCCTGTAAAGTGATTTCAATTTCGGATAGTTGCAAATACAAATACACTACCCTCCCACCTATTACATTATCACCTATCGCGACTACCCCTGATAATTTTGATTTCATTAGAGATCCTCTAGCGAGAGTTGAGACAGGTGAACCACCACCACTCGACTAGGGCCAGCCCGAATACGGAAGTCGTCACAAAATTTGAATATATGTTTGACAACGCATTCGCGTAGAGAAAGTTGTAAGAACAATCTAACCTGAATTCATATTTGCGACATGGCGATTTCTTGCTATTTGAAAGTCACGCGTTAAGAAGTACTTCCGTATTCCCGTTGGCCCTAACGAATCAGAAACGATTCCCACGTATCTCAACGCTCTCTAGAGGATCTCTAGATCCCACTACCGGCTTTTCAAGAAATGCAGGCATTCAATATAACTTACTAAATATGTTAGTTTCAATTTGTAAATGGCTAGCCATCCTAGACCGAAAAAGAAAATTTCCATAAAATAAAGTTTGTATAAATATACTTTGATCCTCTCCTAGGGGCTGTAAAACCTTGTAGTTGGTGAGGAGGGTGTGAGGTTGGTGTGAGACGAAAAAGTCAAACGGACCTTGGCCTGCATCTGAATGGATATATATAAAAGGATCCCTATAAACTGGCTCTTCTGGTATGTAACAGATGACTGTAGTATGGTAGAAGTGTGCAAGAGCCTAGCTACGGGCCTTTTGGATCCCTAAGTCGAGGTTCCTCTCGGACCGATATTCAGTTTTGAAATCGGGACGGGAATGACCTACGGCCAGCCCAGCGACCAAAAAACAGCTCTTCGTTGGTATGGTGGGCTACGAACGGGTATTTTTTAGTGTTTCATTCGATGTTGCTGCCCCACTAAGCCATGGGTGTACAGTGATTGTGCCCGTGGCACTTTGGCACCTAGGGGTACGAAGGTGCCCTAACAGCCTCTCGGGGACACTGGATGACCCCCCCCCCAGCAAGTAATCTTATCCCAGCATGCGGAGCGCTGCAGGGGTGGACACTTTATTTCCCCAGCTGCTCGTGAGATCAAAATGAACACGCTAGAAAATAAAAACCCAAAGGAAGGAGGAAGAGAGGTGGCGGAGGAGGGAGAGGGGTTGAACCCGAACGGGTCTAATATAACCCTTTCCTCCTAATCTTTCTCTTCGTCTAGCAAAACTCAGGTTGCATCTGTGCCCCAGTTTCCCCGGGAGTTGAGGGATTAACAGTCCCCCTGAATGAGGCTATGAAAACGAAAGCGGCCTATAGGGCTGGTCAGTCGACCGAGACGGCCCTAAGCGGAGCAGTGAACCTGATCGAAGGAAAACTCAAGCAGAAAGATCTCGGGATTGGAACCTTTATGGAACCACTTTATGTGGAACAGTTGACTCAGGATGTCCACAGGGAGGCGTTTTATCGCCCCTGCTGTGGTGTAAGAATGTGGATGAACTGCTCCATCTGCTCATGAGTCGGGGCTACCACGTTATAGGCTACGCGGACAATATATTGGTTATCGTGCGTGATCAGCATCTGGATATGCTCTTTGGAATGATGCAGGAAACACTGGGGACAGTGGATTCTTGGTGTAAGAAGTCTGGATCATCGTTCAATCCAAGAAAGAAAGACCCGGTTGTATTCACCAGATGGTATGAGTGGGGAACCACGCGTACACTGAAATTGGGAGGACAACAACTGGAAATCAAAGTGCGAGCTAAATATCTAGGATTCATCCTAGATAAGAAGCTGTTATGGAACGAGCACCTGGAAAACAAGTGCAAAAAGCTAGTAGTGTCTCTGTGGCTCTGTAGAAGAGCCATAGGAAAAAGCTGGGGCTTCAAGCCGAAGATACTTATGTGGATCTACACAGCGATCCTGCAATCAGGCTAACCTATGCGGCGGTGGTATACCGAAGTAGGGTTGAACTTTCCACTGTGAAGTCTCGACTCGAAGGAATCAGGGGGCCCACTCTAAGATAAGCCACTGGTACCTCAAAGTCGACACCTACAATGGTATTGGGGGCACTAACAGAATTGTAGGCCGACCTTAAGATTGCTCAGGGAGAAAACACCCAGTCGCTATCTCTTCGACAAGAAGTATCGTGTTAGCCTATTCACGAAAGAGGGTTGGGTTAACGGTGGAGCACACCTGCTCAGTTATGGGGACAGCTGGTTCATAGATACCTCCAGAAGCAAGGCGAAGACAGGAGCCGGTGTATATCGTAAAGGAGTAGAAAGGACTTCACAATCTTGATGTGGTCCTACGCCACAGTTCGCCATGCTTCAGTGCCCATAAAAGGCACTAGAGTATGGCAACAAAAGAAATACCCGTATCTGCTCAGACAGCAGTGCTGCTATAATGGTCCTGAATGGAAGAACGACTACGTCGCTACTAGTGTCGGAGTGCTTCGAGGCACTGCACAACCTAGCAATGGGCAACCCAGTGACTCAAGACTTCACGGCACTATCCATCCTGCACGCATAGCGCAGGATGGCTGATGCCTCTCCTGTCCTTGTTCCTCGTGTGACTAGTAACTCAAATGAGGGCCATGTTATTCTTTCCTGCTAGTTGGGTTAATACATCTTTGGTTTCCTAAAATAAGTTTTAGGTTATGTCCGGTTTTCCAACTGCCAGGATATCCACTTGAAAGACACTGATGAGGATTGTCGAGGAGACATTGATGTGTTACACGATCAACTCCATTAATTGGGATTACAAAGTCAAAGATTACAAAGAATATCCATAGGTATAATTTTCCTTATCTTTCCTCATTTTCACTTTCTCATCTTCCCGAATTCCGCCTTTGTGGGTCCAAATGTCGCCATGACTGAGCCTTATGAGATCGATGCGAGCCTCTAGATCTTTTTCTAGGTATTTGTGGAGCCTCTCTGTCTCCGAAATGTCTTCAGCTTTCTTGCAGAAGCCCCTCGAGTCTTTCTGTTGGTAGGCTCTAATGGTTTTCTTGTTTTCATTCCAGGCTATCTTGTAGTTGTCCCAGTCTCTTGTGTAAAACTGTTTCATCTTGGGGTTGTCTTCAAGGCATCCCACTTTGACTTCAAGACGTTGAAATCTGACTTTTTCTCATCATCCAGACTTCATAGCTATTAATTGGTGTCTTACGTTTATAATTATATATCTGCGTGACAAGACGAGCGGGACTTGTTTCAAGATATAAACCTTTGTGTTATGTCTTGGCTGAAGTTCTCGCTCACTTAAGGCATTTAGGGCTTTTAGGCCAGTGAAACAGGGTCCAGACAATCTGGACGTCAACCATAAGAAGTACGGAAAACGTATAACATTTCACGGTTGAATGGATTTATTTTATATGCATATTGTATAATAAATTTACGAAATTGTTTTATCATAAACTAGGATTAGCTTTTATGGCGTTCAGGATGACCCTTTTTGCCAGGGAAGGTAGGCATTGGAAACCTTTTTTTCTACTTCAAGACATAAAATAAAGTCCAGTTCCGTATTATAAGCCAGACTTTCTAAACGTCTTTAACAAGTTTTGAAAATATTACTGTATATTTATATAGTTCATACATTATGAAATTAATTAAACATTTAAAAATAATGAAGACAAAATTTTATTTCAAAACCAGGAACATTTAGAAATTAAATCAATCAATCTTTCCGTGACGTTGGCAATGTTTTTGAAAATGATACTTAGTTGCAAAAAGGTTTAGATCATTCACATCCTCAATTCCAAAATGCGTTATTCCTAACCATGTTTGTGTAGTATTATAGAGGCAGATATTTCCGTGGTATACTGAAATACCCTGAAATTATCTATAAAATTAGTGCGGAGCTTTCTAGCAAATCACAAAATATTATACAATATAACAAAAAGTCTAGATCGTTCATTTTTTCAATTGAAAAAATAACGAAGATATGGGACTTCGAATATTTTGTACCTTTCTTTTTAATTTCACATGTTTGGTTTTCATTAACCGATTTAACTTTTTAAAGCCTAAAATGTTTTGTAATAACATTTTCTTTTAGTTGAAGAAAAATCTGAAAAACATATATAATTCTTTTGAAACAAAGGAATAAAAATCGCGTTCTTGAACATACATAATTTTTCTCATATGAAGGTCATTATGTGTTTTACAATTTTGGTGAGTTTCATAGTGGGAGAGCCACGATAAAAAATTTGAGTCCAGTGTCCGGCACATTGAAGTTCTTGCTCGAGTTCTTGAGATAGCAGTGTCTTCTATGCTTCTAGAATCATGCGAAGCTGATAATTATCGTCAAAAATTATATAATAAGTCACACTGCCAAAAGAATTACATTTCATAGTATGTGAATTATCTTTAACTGAAATATTACCATGAAGTGTGTGTTTTTAGTCGTCTTCGCAAACGCCAAAAGGACAGCAGTCTCTTGCACAATCTGATTGTTCGTCATAACGGTTTCTTTGATCATTTCCACAAAACGCTACATTATGACATCCTCTGTCTGTATCATCATATTTCCATTGATATTTAAAATGTTTACAGCCTTCAGGGTTTTTTTAATGCAGCAGACAATCTGCCAAAAAAATTAAAAGATTTTATTAATAAAACTAAAATTACATATTTACATTTTTATATTGTATACTTGATTACTAAAAATGGATTTCATTTAATATGCAACAATTTGCAGAAGGGCGTCCTAAAATGGCATTAGTTTGGGTAAAAAATTAATTTGTAGGAAATAACTAAGCAACAATGTGTATTAGAATTTATATGATTTTTTGAGTTAATAATCTCATTTTCACAAAAATAGTATGCGTGCTCCTTTGGAGAGTCATTCGTCACTTGCAAGTTAAGTATGTAGCAAAAGAATTAAAGTGAGAGTTGAAAATATAGTTTTAATTAAAACAAGGCCGTGGCTACGACTACCGAAATTTCGGTACAAATGGCCGCAATTGTCCTTGCCCCGCAATTGCCCATATATTGCAGTACAAATACTGAAATATTTACAAATTAAAAGTTTTTATTTCTCCAAATATGAGTAAAAAACGTCGTTGTGAGGCAACCAGAACGGAATACCAAGCCGGAAAATTCTGTCGAGCTTGCTGTACATGTTATTGAACAAAGTATGTCAGACAACAAAGGATGTCAACTTGAGCTCATATTTTAAGGAATTATGGTAACGAAAAAACAGTTCTCGGGAAAACATATCTAATTATAGTTTTAAAATATGAAATATTATTGCTAATAGTCTCGTTTAAATAAGAAATGATTATTTTATCATAAAAAATGTTTAAAACTGAAAAAGATTGTTTGATTCCAATTTTTTTGGACCGTTCTTTTCTTGTTATCGCTACTCATTAAATTAGAAAAATAATACGTGTTTAATTAATCATATCTAATTTTTTCAAGCATAAATTCTCTACACCTTGACTTCATTAGGTTTTTCCTGATAAATATATTATTATCCAATATAGTTATTTTTTGGGAAACTTTTTTTCAATTGTTTTTTAACGACAGTCATTAAAAAATATATCTATTATTAAAATTAAGTAAAGTGGTAGAGAATCTTTTTCCCGTGCTGCTTATTTGAATAACACGTTCGTTCCACAACACTGCTCCGACTCAGGTCGCTGATAAATCTCTCTAGCAATCACCTCAGACGAAGAGCTTTATAAAGTCGCCATTTAAAACCACCGTGTAAACTCTTTCCTTTCGGGCGTCACTTACTTCACTGACGTTCTTCATCATGCATTTATTATGAACCATTGGTCGTCACACATTCTGACCGTTTTTTCCTCAATCTGCCTTTGAGCATGCTACCATTTTCTTTACCTCGATATACTTCTTTCATCAGTCGTTCATATTTCATCCTCTCAACATGCCCAAAATATCCCAAGAATTTTCTTTACACTTGTCAAACAGTATCTCCTTTTCACCCAATTCTTTGAGGATTCTCTCATTGCTGACTTTGTCCATTAGTGTTTTACCGTACATATTGCGCAGGAATTCCATGCCTACTGCAACTATTTTACTGTTAACCTTTTCTTGGTAGGTTCAAGTTTCGCTACCGTACAGCATACTGGTTTCAAGTACAGAATTATGTGTAGCCATTTTAGCTTTATTTATTATATTGTTACATCTGGTCATGGCTCCTGTACTGCCGAAAACCTTCCTACCCTTGTTTATGTGCCTGTCTATCTCCTAATCGATCTTTCCATCACTGGTAAGTAAACTACCAAGGTACAGGTACTTATCAACAACATTTTTTAAATTAACCATTTTTTACGCTTCTAATTTTTTAAAGAAAAATAACATTTTCTGCTTCAAACCGTACGAATAGGACTTGCAGAAAAATAGCCGGATTTTTTCAGTACACATATAAACTGCCTTAAAACAAATTGTAAAACTCACTGTTCGTTGCAAATGCAATCATATCGGGCTTCGAGACGATGTAAAAGAACAAGAAGAAAGCAAAAATTTTCCAAATCATGTTAAAAAGCTTGCTTTTTCTTACTCTGAATATTCACAATTTAAAAGTTTGTATTTTCCAAAAAAAAAAGGTAACAGCCTTCGTTGTATGACGAGAAGAACGTAATGAAAAGCCGGAAACATTCTGACGGCCTTACTGTACGTGTCACTGAACAAAATATGTCAGATAACAACGTATAGCAAGATTCAATCATATTTTTCTTCAATGTTCACTGATAAATAAGGTATTATCAAATGTAGTTATATTTTAAATAACCGATTGTTTTTTAGAATGGACCAACTCTATTGACCCCTTTATTGCAAAATCTCAACATTCTGAGGATCCACTATTCTCCACATCCGGGATATTTAATACTCAAGTTTTTATTAAAACTCAACTAATTATGATATAATAATACTGTTCAAATTACAATATGAGGTATCTTTAGTTTGTAAATAATTATAGAGACGAAAAAAATTTATTAAGTAAGGATTCCGCAAATTTTGAGTAAAACTGGAACATAGTCATTTGGTGAAACTTTCAACAGCAGTTGAGTAAACAGAATTCTATTTGAAAAATAAATAAACATTTTTCTTAGGTCCCAGGATTCAAACGCTGGACCCTTAGGATTAAGATTCAACAACTCCAACCACTGCTCTACAAACCTTGAAGTCACTTTTTTCAAATTTAATGAATAAAACGGTAAATTGATATAAACGTAATCGAATAATCAAATAAAAATAATTGTACTCATTAAATTTTAAGAATATTTGATTTCAGATTGAAAAAATATAATTATTCTTGTTATTGATCATTTCTCGCTCAAGTCCAACGCAAACATAGACACCAGAAAATTTTTTTTTTTTTTGTCTGAAATTATCTATGCCGAGGCTTCAAACAGTGCTATAAATAACACAGAAATATCTTGTTTTTTACATGATTGGCATAAATTCATAGAAACCACAAAAATGTTATTGAATATGTTGTCATTATTTTCTTGCTTGCGTTTTCCTTGACAGTGTTTTCACTCTCGGATCATTGCAAATACAAATAACTGGATTGTATTTTTATTGGAAAAAAATTCACTAAAATTGGCTATGTGAGTTAAGCTGACAGATTAAAATGAAAAAACATATTCCTTCAATATTTCTTGATTAAAACAAACTACCTGGTATCTCAGATATTTCTGTTCTGATTCCAGTTTTTATAAAAATTATAATTTTTTGTACAAAGTCACATTTTCAATTATTTATTGTTTAAAATAATCATAAGGGACATCCAAACTTAATTTACAGAAATATTTAATTATCCTCTAATCTTAGGAGGTTTGAAAAGCTCCATGTTCCTGTAAGGAAAGCTACATAATGTCGAGCTTCAATCAAAAGTGGGTTACGTAAAGTTCCCTGAATTAAAATCATATTACTATATTTGTATAATAATGCGCAATCCATATAATTATGTATGTATGTATGTATGTACGTGTATAAATATATATCAATACATTTACTCAAATACAAAGATTACATGCTTGAAAATGACCACTGTATATTTATGTTTTTAATTAAAGTGTCTCGTCATGCCGTAATTTTCGTTGAGTAGTACAATATTTTTCATAAGTCTGGCTTATCGTTCCCAAATTTCGGGACAACTTGTCCTACCTCTTTTCCAGCTTAGCCAATTTTTCGAGAGTACTAAAGTATCTAAATAGCTTCTCATAACTTTATTCCCCAAAATGATTGATAGGAACATCCAAATCTAATTCTCATTAATATTAAATTACTTTATTATTTAAAGCTTTGGTTCTAAGAAGAGTTTGGGTACTTAGTATTGTCAAGAGGCTCTAAAAAGTTACATAATAATGATAGCTATAAAATATATTATGAAGTAATACGTTGTAAAGAGTGTACATGTATTTCCTACTTCGTCTAGACGCCCTACGTAATACATAGGGTACCCAGTAGAAATCTTTTTATCTGTAATTACAATAGATACAAATTCTTCCATTATCTAAAATCAGTTTGAGCGCGCCTGGGGCGCGCGTATGTTGGACCTCGCTCTCGATTTTTGACAAACATTTGTAAATGTATATTTATTTTCTGAATTACCTTAAAATAAATGAAAACCTATAATTCTTCCCTATCTCGCATTATTATGTTGAAAATAGAATTTTTGTTTTTATATTATTTTTTATGGCTAAAATAAAATATCCTACAAGTCTTTTTTTTTTAGATTTTTCACGTCTTTCGCGTCTTTTCGCGTAATGTTAAAATTATCGTTTTTTTCATATCAATTTCGATAAATAAGTCAAAAACGATGAGTTCGGTCAAAAAATGGTGCAAAGAATGTTTGTAGGAATTTAAAACGCTGAAATTTCTCCAAAAACTTTTCCCCACATTTTGCGTCGTTCATTGGCTCAAAAAATGGTTCAAATCAATTTTGTAAAAGTTTTTGAAAGCTGCAATTCCTTGTTGAAATTTTTTTCCTTATCACACGCCGTTTGGTTCAAAATTAGAACTTTAGATTTTCTGCATAGTACTTGCAATAAATAAACCGAAACTACGCGTCAAATTGAAAAATGGTGAGAAAAAATTTTGTAGGATTTTTCAAAAGCTATAAGTGCTCTCTAAAACTTTTTCTCGTATTTCGCGTCGTTTGTCTCTAAATTTGAATGTTTTAATATCAAATTTCGGACAATTCTAATACTTTCTCAATCAGAAATGACGAAAATGTAATGAATTATAACAAATTTGTATCTGTTTTTTTTTGGGTGAACAACTTTTGTCTATCCATTTTTTTCGCACCTTTTGTCGTTTTTCCACAAATTTTTCATTTTTATTTTAATTTAATTTCTATTCTCTAGTTTATTCTTAATCGGTTCTTTTAGCTTATTCTTAGTCTCATCACTAATCTCAAACTTAAGACCTTTTTCTAGTTTATTCTTAATATCTTCTTTCAGTTCATTCTTAGTCTTTCATTTTTTCAGTTTTAGAACCAAAACTACCTGTCCTAAAAAAAATGAAAATAATGAAAATGAATGAAAATGAAAATAAAATAAAAAATACACGCGCGTTAGTTTCATAACCCTTGTTTAAGGACCAAAAGAAATCTCCAGCAAAGCTGTTATATTATACGACATTTAAGGACTATAAGGGCAATTTTCAATTGGACTTCCACATATTATCACAAAAATAAATAAGAATTACTTTCATCTGAGAAAGAAAAATATGGTAGCTTTGCATTTGCTTAATTTTCTAATAGCAGTAACTCACTTTGAATTTGAATTCGTCACTTTGGGCCTTAAATTGTGCTCGTGCAATACGTGTTGGTTTAGTGAAGACGTAAAGTTATAATTCAAAATGAGTTATTGAGAATTTGATAATAATAAATTGAATAAGAACTGAGTTATATTGAGAATAATCCCATATCCAACTTGGCCGTTCAGGCGACGTGCTTGCGAATTGAATGAAGGGTTATCTTACATTTGTGATCAATTTGTGATCATGTTCACTATATTCCTGATACCCGAAACTTACCCAGGTACCCAGATATTACCCGAATGCGCGGATATCCGGATACCGGATATTTAGCAGGTTATTACCTGACTACCCGAGCAATACTCGTGCCCTCGGGTACTCACCCGAGTACACAGTTTACCAGCTGATGGCAAAGGCAGAGCCCTAATAATAATACTTATTATTCATCCAAACTATGAATTGAGTTCATTGTAAATGTAAATGTGTAATAGTAAAATTAATGTCAGAAAGTAAATTGTTGAACAATTTTTTAGTTTTCTTGGCAAAGTATTGGAGCCACCGGTTTGTTAAAAAAAATAGGTTTTAAATTTTAAATTAGCAGTCCTGAAAACCCATGTACAGTTAACTTTATTTATATCAGATTATTTTTCGACTTCATGTACGCCTCATTCGAGTCGTCATTTTGTTTTCTAAATTTAGATTTCATATTTAAAATCAGTAGCCGAAAATCCACTGCGAAGTAATTTTCTTTAGATAGAATAATTTTTTTGAGTTTCGGGGCATCACATTGGAGTTGTTATTTTGTTTTTGAAAATTTGGATTTTAAATTAGAACTGAAATACCTAAAAAAAACCCTGGATAGTAAGTTTCATTTTGATCGTATTGCTTTTCCGAGTTTTTGACCTTAAAATTATAGCCATTTTCTTTTTGAAAATTGGGATTTCGAATTTGAAATAAGCTATCGAAAAATACCGTTAACAGTAAATTTTTTGCCGATTTGATAATTTTTTTGAGTTTGAGTAAGAATACTGGAGCCGCTAATTTGTTTTTTACTATTTTGGAATTTCGGTTTGAAATAAGCTGCCCCAAAAACTCCTTTTTAGCATATTTAATGCAGATTGGATAATTTTTTAATATTTTTTCCATCTTTTTGCATTTGGGTCCACTGCCGTAACGTTAGAAGATTTGTATTACTCCAGTAGAGCCTTAACAAGTCGCGACGAAGTCATTAGTCTTTCCTATATATAATTCGAAGAATTTAGACGTAAAATAACTACATTATTTAATCTAATTAATATTTGGAAGATGTTATGATCATTTAAAGATGTTAACGTCCTGAGGCAGATTTTTTCTTGTTTCTCAAATTTCATTTGTCCGAAGTAATCGTTTTATCATCAAAATTTATAATAATTACATTATTTAAAATAAATTATTTATCTATTGAATTTAAAAACATACTATTTTCCATTGAAAAAAACAAGCAGGACCTCAAAGAACAAAACCAAAAACTAAACCGAAAACAACACAAAAAATAACCTCAAATACTTAAAGCTTTCTAACTTTACTCAAGAATATATCTATTTCCATCAATGAAGCATAAAAATATGCTCAAATCATTTCAGCTTGTTAGCTTTTCTAAATAATTGTCGATTTTATCTTGAAAATATATATTTTCTTTTTAAAAAAATGTTAAGATAACTTTCAATTGTAAAATCTTATGTTTATAGCTTTTCTCGTGGAAATTAGATATGAGATCAAAGTCCTGTACATTGACTTCACCAGAAATGAGCATTTTTCTGTCGCATGTACATACCGCATTGAAATGCTAGATCTTCACGAGCGCGGCGCTAGTGTGGCACACGTATCGATGTGTAGATATAACCGCAAGGCTTAAAGAAGAATGAAAAGTTCAACCTGGTTCTGAGATATGAATAGAGAAAAAGATGAAATTTTAACTTTTAACTGTATCAAAAAATAAAACACAGGAAAACATTCAAGTTGAAAATAGCTATGCGTCGACGCGGCTATGAATACAATGCAACCAAATTCCAGAGGAAACCTCTGTCCATCTTTAACTGGTGAAAAATTTCCTTTCTATATAATACAATAATCCTGGCTTTTACGTTGAAATCTGAGCATTTTAATTATTCTCTATATCCAAATTCAAATCTTTATACCGCGAAGGTTATTTTGATTCGCTTCTACAATAATTCTAAAGTACCTACCTTGTCAATTGCAGGATCACTTTAATTACACACACTCCAATCACAGATATTTCGCGATGAATAAAATTATCATAATTATTTGAATCTGCTTCTATGTTAATAACAACTTATTTATCTATGTAAATCACATTCATATCACAGTGGTACATAGCACAGGCCGACAAGTTACAGAACCAGAAACCAGAGTATACTTTTCCGAAGTTTTCGAGTACGCTGAACACGAATCTGGCATCAGAATTGCTTTATCATGTCAGGGTTTTGAGATATCACAACCTAAAAGTGCAAAAATCGTGATTTTAGCCTATATTTGAGGTTACGTGGCATCGCGATATATTTTTTTTTCTTCAAACAACTACAGCTAGCACCTCAAAGTATAAGCCTTGCCCTTTCAGAAGCACTTTTGTTCGCTCAAATATTCCTTTTTTTTTTTTTGAGATATTCAATTTTGAAGTTTCAAAGTTACATGAATTCCTCAAGTTTTGTACACCTTCACGTTTAGTAACCGCAAGGTTTTGAGCGACAATTCTGATAAATCACAGATGTTTTAAGGATGTCGAAAAATCGCTGAGCCCAATTTTTCTGTTAGTTTTACAAAATTAATTTGTTTAAATAATTTGTTTAATTTATCTTGTGATGCCAGTTTTCAAGTCATGACATACCGAACTACTTGTCATGTCCTGTAAAGACCTGAGCATGTCATTTCATGTCATGTCATGTATTATGTCATGTGTCATGTCATGTTCCATGACATGTCACGTCGTGTTATGTGCGATGCCATGTTACATGTCATGATATTTCATGTCGTGTAATGTCATGTCATGTCATGTTTCATTTCAATTTTCATGTAATGTCATGGCATGACATGGGACATTACATGTCATGTGTCAAAGCAATTGTCATGTCATGGCATGTCCTGTCACATGTCATGTCGTATATTGTCTTGTCATGTCATCTCATGCGCCGTATCGTGTCATGTCTTGTCATGTCATCTCACGCGTCGTACCATGTCATGTCATGACATAAAAACGACAATTGAAATGATATGATACATGACATGACAAGACACATGACACATGACATGACACATGACATGACACATGACATGACACATGACATGACACATGACATGACACATGACTAGATGTACAACTTTTGTTTCCAATATTTGATAATATTGTGCGTATTGGTTTAAATAAACGCAAAAAACGTGACCGAGCTCATTTCCGTAACTTTCTTCGTCTTTTCCTTGTTTTTACAACGCAATCCTCTTTTTCTCAAAAATAATGGTTTCAGGCAAAAAGTGTGTTTCTCAAAAAAGATGTATTCTCATACTTGCTAAAACTTTTGTGAGAAACTTGTTTCGATATTCTGCTTATTTGCTGAGATAAACACAAAAAACGTGATTTTTATGGTGTTTTTTATGGTTTTCACCATGAAAGTCGCTTTGTCGCCAATTTTCACTATAATATTCGTAATCAACGCGTCATAATACATAAGTGTATGATGTTTCAATGAAATCAGAAAATTTAGCTATTCGAAACTTTATTTGAAAAGTTTAAAAAAATTATTGTTTGAATTAAAAATAACAATGGCTGAAAAAAAAAACATTTCTGCTTGAAAAATTTTGTTTGAAAATATGCATTATATTTTTGGAAAATTACAAAAAATGCACCTAGAATATAGCATTGTTAACTTTAAAAGAAATTAAAAAGAAACTTTGAGATAAATCAGTGCTGAATTGAATCCTGCAAAGTTTGGTTTGAAAATGTATTCCTTATTACAATTTCTATACAATGATTGTTATTCTAAATTCAAATAATATATTTAAGAAACTTTAAATATTAAACAAAATTTTTATACAAATATTTGATAATTGTATTTTTGATAAATGAATAATATTGATTAATAAACCATGTTTTCAATGGTTTAAATTGGAGAACTTTGTAGTTCGAGTATTTTATAATGCGGCATTTCTTCGGGAAATTTATTATTCTTGAATATCCCAGTTCAGTAATATTATAAAATATTCGGGAATTTCATTATTCGGGAGCTTTACAATTCGAGAATTTTACAGTGTCGGGAATTTTATTTTTCGAGATTTTTCAGTCATCCCAAATTTGTAACAAAAAAAGATGAATTCTTAACCAGCAATTTAATGGTAGATAGATTTATTCGAAATTAATGAAATTTCAATCAAAAATAGTTACGTTTTCTTATTTTGTTCTAATTATTCAGTTCGCATTAAAGTGGAAAAATGAAAAAACTGGGCAATAGGGAAAAGACTGTGAAGCTAGCGATAAATAAATTGGAATTTTGATAGTTAAGAGACTAAACACTAACATTTTAAATAAACATTTAAGTTCATTTGTAATCCCTTGAAAATTTTCTGTTGGAAAACTGAAAATTTTGCCTCAAAACTAAAGCTAACTTTCCATTGCACACTTTTTTATTTCAGATTATACACTTTTACATTCGGAATACACATAAGCTTCGTACATGAAAATTTGATGACTATTCATTTTTGGGTAAACAAATCTATCCGATCACTTTAAAAGTTACTTGATACTACATGATATGATACTTATTAATAATATACTTACCATCTTTGAAATGTATATAATTTTAATTTGAAGTGATAGTGATAGAAGTGATAGTGCGATTTGAAACTTTGTTATCATATTATAGCACTCTTGTCTTATATTAATAAAAAAAATTTAATTTCCAATGCGATATTTAGAAATTTTTCTGATTTTTATTTAAAGATTTAGACAAATAAATAATTTCATTTTGAAACATATTTTATTGGAAAATCTCAAAAATGAATAATAGTTTTGAAGGAAATATTCAAGATTGAATAATTTAAAGTTTTTAAATTAAATATTGTGTAATATTAAAATACATAGAAATTAAAATTACTGAAATTGATACCTGAGTAATTGAACAATTTATTCAACTTTGAATGTTTAAAATTTTCAAGTACTGAATTTTTATGTTGGACGCTAAATGTTAAATTTTACCACTCTTTCCATTTTTGATCGAAATTCAAAAATCCGATCAAAATTGTAATTGAATAATATGGTACCGTTCAATTTACTTACAGAAAAAATCGATTCAAATATTTCTTTCCATATGCAATTAAAGCGACATTTTTAAGCCCAGTTTAAATTTCTTCAAAATTGAATAAATCTAAAATCGGGGCCTTGCAAATTAGAATAATTAGACATTTTGTAAATAATATAAA
This sequence comes from Andricus grossulariae, assembly GCA_011634705.1. Classification (NCBI taxonomy): domain Eukaryota; kingdom Metazoa; phylum Arthropoda; class Insecta; order Hymenoptera; family Cynipidae; genus Andricus; species Andricus grossulariae. Next base: position 111,552,235 of record JAABKJ010007545.1, on the reverse strand, counting down.
GAGTGCGAGTTTTCCAAGTGCACAAGTGTCCATTGCTAGTGTGCATGCGCACCCCTAAAAAATACATAGTTCCAGTTTTCCATTATTAAAATACTCTTTGTCAAAAGAAATGAACAACAGAATGTAAATAAATAATATATAATTATTTATATTATAAAAATATTTATAAATTCTGTAAATAATATAAAGAGTGCGAATTTTTCAAATGCACAAGTGTCCATCGACAGTGCGCATGCGCACACCTAAAAAAATAGTTTCAGGTTTTCATTATTATAATACATTTTTTTAACGAAATGAACAACAGAATGTAAATAAATAATATATAATTATTTATATTATTAAAAATATTTCTATATTCTGTAAATAATATAAGAAGAGTGCGACTTTTTGAACTGGGTAAGTGTCCATCGATACTGCGCATGCGCGCCTCTTGAAATATATTGTTACAGGTTTTCATACTCATAATGCTTTTAGTCAAGCAAAATGAACAGCAGTAATTATTCTGTATTCGCGTGTATAATGAGGTGATGAAATATTTATCAAATTTTAAAGAATGTATTTCTTATTGTAGTACGCGAAAATTATCGTTTTACATATTTACTGAGAGTGATATTTAATTCCAAAACTGCAAATTTGCAAATACTGGGAGGTATAAAGGAGGGCTTGAAAATACTGGGAGGTTGTAGGAGGCTTAAAGGAGGATTTGGAAAATACTGGGAGGCTGCAGGAGGATTAAAGGAGGACTTGGAAAATACAGTTCAGATTATAGGAGGACTGAATTCGGAATGCTTAGGCTTTAAGAGAATTAAAATAGGATGTGCAGGCTTAAATAGGCCTATATAGGCCGTGACGTAACAACAAAAACTGCACATACGAAAAATTACCATAATTAATTATCAAACTCAAAGGGAAATTTGTTTAAATTTTCAGGAAAAGGTGAAAAACAGTATACAACATTGTCTTAGATGAAGAGAGTATAGAACAAGTCGATAGTTGCGTGTATCTTCGAAGTTTATTTAGTATTGATGGAAAGGTCGATGGAGAGGTAGCCAGGCGTATAACCGAGGGTAGGAAAGTTATCGGCAGTGTAGGAACAATTACTGGAAGTAAAAATATAACAAATAAAGCCAACATTGCAATTTATAAGTCTGTACTTATACCCACTGTGCTGTACGACAGCGAAACCTGGACCTACCAAGAAAAGGACAAGAGTACCCTGCTGGAAGTAAAAAGACTGAAAAAGATAGAAATTGGGAGATAGGAAAAGATAGAACTGCTTATTATCTGTTGAAATAAAAGTCATATTTTATTTCTTGTAGAAAATACAAGCCAGTAGTCACGAAAAAAACGCACCGCGTGCTGTACCTCTCGGGTGGTGTGGAAACTAGTAAACAAAAACATTTTCAACCCAAATCTTGGCAACAATTAGGCAAGTGCCAAAATAGGTAGACTGCCATTTTGTAAATATATCCACTTCTTTTTGTGTTTTTCTGACGGTTTACTATCTATTACAGCATATCGAAATGCATTTGTCATGTGATATTTCCATATGGTAATACGAAATTTTTTTTTAACTATGGCACACCACTCCGATCAGTTTAGGGAAAAATATTTTATTCTAGGGGATGTAGACATTTTTTTGTTAAAAGATGGTTGTCGCGAGTCAAAACCATCACCTTTAAAAAAAATGTGTTAATTCAAACATTTTTTTAACCTGTTATTTTGGCCATATAAATCGGTCAAGTTGTTCTCGAGAAAAACCCCTTTTTTATTTTTCTCAATCTTTTTCTATCTCTCTGCCAATCTACATTTCCGTCTATCTTTTTTAATCTCCTCTTCTTTATCTCATCCTATCCTACGTTCACCAATGTTAATCTTTTACTATCTCTCTGCCAATCCAAATTTTCGCCTATCTTTTTCAACCCCCTCTTTTATATCTTATTCTATCCTGAATCTATCCACGTCAATATTTTTCTACCTCTCTGTCAATCTAAATTCCCACTTATCTTTTTTAATCTCCTCTTCTCGATCTCATTGTATCCTACATCCATCAGCTTCTATTTTTTGTCTATCTCTTTGTCGATCTAAATTCATGTTTATCATTTGCAATACCCTATTCTCTATCTCATCCTGTCCTTTATCTATCCACATCAATATGTTTCTATCTCTCGGTTAATCTAAATTTTCGTCTACCTTTTTCAATATCATCTTCCCTATCTCATTGTATCATACATCTATCGACTTTTATCTTTTTCTGTCTATTTTTCAATCAAAATTTACGTCTACCTTTTTTAATACCGTCTTCTCCATCTCATCCTATCCTTTATCTATCCACATGCATATTTTTCTATCTCTCTGTCAATCTAAATTACTGTGTATCTTATTTAATTTCCTCTTCTCTATCTCAGCGTATCCTACATCTATCAAGGTCTATATTTTTCTGTCTATTTTTCAATCTAAATACACGTCTATCATTTTCCATCCCTTATTCTCTATCTCATCTTACCCTGTATCTATTCATGTAAATCTTTTCCTTTCTCTGTTAGTCTAAATTCCCGGCTATCTTTCTCAATCTCCTCTTCTCTATCTCATCCTTTACTACATCTATCAATGTCTATCTTCTTCTATCTTATTGTGAATTTAAATTTACGACACGTTTTCTTTCTGCGGTACGTGGTCAATACCAAATAATTTTTTGTACTAAATTCCCTAACTTTTAGATGGATTCCCGAATTTTGAGGGAAAGAAAATGATAAGATTACTCAATCGCGGAAGATAGAGAAATAGATAGACAAAGATTCAAATTTATATTAAAGAGATAAAATGAAGTAAAGAAAAAGATGAGGGTCTTCGGTTGCGAAAGGTAGAAAAAGAGATGGAATAAGATTGAAATTCGTAATAGATAGACTAAGGGATAGAAAAAGGTAAGAGTTCTCGGTTGCCCAAAGTAGAGAAAGAGATAAAAAATTATTGAGGTTGGAGATAGGAAAAGATAGCGTTTTAGGAATGCAAAGTGACCCATTGAGAGATAGAATAGTTCTATCTTTTCCTATCCCCCAATTTCTATCCTTTTCAATCTTTCTACTTCTAGCAGGGCAAAACCTTCTGCTTGACGTGGATAGATAAAGGATAGGGTGAGATAGAGAAGAGAGGATTGGAAATAATAGACGTAAATTTAGATTGACAAAGAGATAGAAAAAGATAGACGTTGTATGTAATATAGGATGAGACAGAGGAAAGGATATTGAAAAAGATAGACGTGAATTCAGATTGAAAAATAGATAGAAAAAGATAGACGCTGATAGATGTCGGATACGATGAAATAGAGAAGAAGAGTTTGAAAAAGATTTTTTACGATTCAAACAAAAATTACGCGTCCTATCAAAAAATTATTACTGATAAATTTGTAACTCTTCTTTTGATGAGCAACTTTTGTCAATTCATTTTTTTCATAGTTTGTGTCGCTTGTCCAAAAATTAAATTTTCTAATTTTTAATGTTGTTTTTTACGAATAAAACAAAAACCACGCATCCTATCAAAAAATAATGCATAACAAATTTGTAGCTCTTTTTTGGGTGAACAACATTTGTCTTATTATTTTTCTTTCGTAGCTTATGTCGTTTGACCACAAACTTATTTTTTTTTTAATGCTTTAGAACTACGCTTACTATCAAAAAGTGATTATTAACAGATTTGTAGATCTTTCTTGAATGTACAATTTTTCTCAATGCATCTTTTTTCGTATCTTGTATAGTTTGACCGCAAAATGGGATTTTTCATTTTTAATTATTTTTTTGTGGAATCGAAATTTGAATTTTCAATTTATCAAGAAAATTCAAAAAGTTGTTATGACAATCTTATTGGGTATTTAAAAATCAATGTTTTCATTGTCTTGACTTTTTTTCATATCGTGCGTTGTTTGGATTAAAATTTGTATTATTGTTTGTTTTTTTTTAAATTTTTTAAATGCTATAAATCTGGTAATTTGTTTTTTATCGAAAAAAGTCATCGAAATAAATTGTTTGTCTCTTGGAATATTACTAACAGCTGTACATAGAATTTTCAAATTCTAAAAAAGTGGTCCCAAACATTTTGAAAATATCTAACTTCTTGAATTTTCATCTAAGATGGCTGGCTGACACATATGACCTTTATTTTAGAGCAGAAAAAGAGTACACTAAAGGCCAATCCTATATGTTAATTCTTTCGAAAGTTATCGTGCTTACAAACTAAAAATCTACAGACACACTAATGCACAGACACATTCGCGAAAACCTGTATTTTGGGTTCAGAGGGTCTCAAAACGTGAGCATTTGACAAAAACGGGGGGGGGGGTCAAATTTTACACAAATTTAATACCTTCTCTGATCAGAATGTAAAAATGTGTTGTTTTTTTTCAAGAGTCATAACTCTTGACTTATAAAGGGTAGAAGATTATTATTTTTTAGATTTACGCATAATTTTCTGCAGTACAACATTTTCTCTAGCATCATTAACGTAGCTTTACCCTCAAATGAAGTGATTTGCCCTGAAAAATAGATCCGAAGTTTCCAACTTTGGGAAGCTTTTAGCCTCTTTTTTGAAAAAATCGGGGTTCTTTGAAGTGTCCTAACTCCGCGCTTATTAGAGATAGGTTTTTTTTTTACTTTCTCAGAATCTACTCTAGTTTTATTTTGCTGTTGAACATTTTGATCTAAACTGCAATTGGACTAGTCAGTTGACGCAAAAACGATTTTTTGAACTTTTTTCAGAAATATTTCCGGGACGCGTCATAGTCATTTCTCGAAAATTTGGAATTTTTATCAGGACCCCTCGATAAACCAATTTAGAAAAAAAAGCGCTTTGCCTACCTAATATGGTGAAAAGACCTTTTTTCGTATGAAATTCCTGGACTATAGTAAAAATGATCATTAATGAATTTTAAAAACAAAGTATGATAGATCATCGTTTGTTGGATTTATTATCGAAAAGGGGAATATAATATTGTCACAGTGTTGAGAATCTCATTTCTTCTACATAATATGGCTTCAAATCACCCTGTAAGCTTCAATAGTATTTAATTAACAATATTTAATCATTTTCTAATTGCAAACCCGCACTACACTTCCTTTTATTACATAGAATTCACAATTGTTTACTTTTTGAAGTTCTAGGTAACCTCAACCGAATATATTTACGTCGACTTTTTTAGTATAATTTGCTTTTCCATTTTTTCCAAACAGCACGTAACTAAAAGAAGGATCTTTCCTTTTTCTGAGAATAAATCGAAGAACTGAGGGTGGTGTCCCATGGTAACGACAAACTTGGCACAAAACGTCAAATCACTAGACCTTTCAGCAAATGATATTCTCCTTGTAATTCACAAAAACACTTTCATTGGCTGAAATCTCTAGTGGTTTGACTATTTTCATTTTGCGCTAAGTTTGACACTCCTGTGAATTCGGCACTTAAAATTTGAAATATCCAATTTTTTGTTTGTAATCGTTTGTCGGTCATTTGTCGGTGTTTGTTGGTCAGCTTTCGGCGTTTGTAGGTTAAAATTGTAAAAGTGATTAATATTTCAATTTTCTGGGGCCAACTTCACACTATATAGCCATTAAGATATGTTTGCTAGCGCTCTAATTTTTAATATTTTCAAAAAATTCTTTGCGATATCGTTTGTCGGTCGTTTTTCAGTCTTTGATGGTCAACTTTCGACGTTTGTTGGTGGCAATTGAAAAAGATATAGAATTTCAAAAAATAGCTTGCACCCGGAACAATTATGAAGGTGCAACTGTTTCCGGGCAGATGGCCTCCTCGGCGAGTCGGCGTACTCGCGTACTTGTGATTGACACGAAAATTTCAAGAGGCATTAATGACAAATACGACAAAGAATTTTTGTTTTCTCATTATCAGTTTAATTATGCATAATTTAGGATATTTATATACATATTCTGATTGCAATTGAATTGTTTGTAATATACTGTGTACCTACGTGAATTAATTTCGCGGAGTGTTTATGATTAATGAAGTTTTGGGTACAATTAAGATCAACTAATTTTAAGAACGGACTAATACTAAAAATAAGCAAAATCGATACATGCTTTCCTTTTATGAAAGATTAGATCTATTTATTATTTTATAATTTCCTTTGTAAACTCCAAGAAAACACTAATACTAATAGGAACAAAAGGTGTTTGGAGTATTGAGTGGTGAAAAACAGGAAAGAAGTATAAATTAACTAAGGAGTCGTCCATATATTATGGAACAACTCTGTTCTACTTTCTTACATTATTTTACTATTTAGAAAAATTACTATATTAGTTTTTTTCGGAAATTCGTCCGCAGTAGCACTAAATTCAACCAAATTTAATTTTGACGTTTAAATTTAGATATATACTATGTTTTGAATTAATAATTAAAAAACGAAGTTAACAACATTGTCTTGAAAAAATATTGTAACTCTATGAAAGAAGCAAAATCTGCTGTTAACTGTTCAAACTCGGTATTAACTTTTTTTTTAATGAAAAAAAAATTATTTAAAGTATAAATTTTAATAATACAGTTTCATTACCATCGATCGGTAATACAGGGAGGTCGGTAATTTTTATATTAACATTTTATCATCAGCCGGGAAAGTAGGGAGACCAATTACCAGCACTCGGTAAAACAGGGAGGTTGATAATTTTTATATTATCAGTTTATCATCAGTCGTCAAAGTAGTGAGCCAATTCCCAAATATAGGTTTAGCATTTTCTTCAATAATAGCTCTACCATGTACCAGATCTCCATCGACGCCACCGTCATCAGCAGTCATGAAAGAAAGATTATAAGTTTCTTAATTTCCTTCTTCATCATCATTTCCTTTTTCTTCTTCCTTTTCATCTTTTTTAATTTTGTTTTTCATCAATTTACTTTGTTTGATTGATATATCTGATATATTTACTTATTTCTGTAGTAGTGTGACTATAGGCTTAAAACTTAAAAGTCTCACTCAAACTATTTACTGTAGCTTCTTTGCACAAATTGAACGTACGGTGTGTCCATCAACTTGCTATAAAATACAATGTTCAAAGTTAATATTAGATGTTACTGCTGGTGGCGATGGAGATGAGAAGGAGCAGAAGAATGAGATATTTGAGGAAGAGGAGGAGGTGTATGAAGATCCTTCTCGACACATACACTACCGTCGGAAATTGTCGGTACGATCAGTAAAAGTACTATTAAAAATCACTGCTAACTTTGAAACGTGATTACTTGTTCAAAAACAGAGCAAGAATCTTTCTTAAAAAACCGTTAGAAAGCTTATCAAATTACGCGTCAATTTAACATATAAAGAGATATTTCTGACCTTTTGGGGAGATATACTGCGTGAGAAGTTTCTTAAAAAATTCAAGATTTTTTCGAATTTTGTACCTCGACTTCAACTTGTGGCATGACCTAGAAAAGTTGTAGCAAAACTCTCAAATTCATACCACTTAGTCTTTGAAGTCTTATCTTTAATGTAAGCCCATAAAACCTGAAAAATCTTAACGGGTTCTCGAGATACGACTAAAAATGTCCTAGCTGTGACTCAGGACACTTGAGGGGAAAAAACCTGAAATTGACAAGACGTAATCTGTGGAATCTCATCTTCAATTTAAGCCAATAAAACTTCAAGAATAATCAGGAGTTCCCAAGATATGACAATAAATGTCTAAGCGTGTCTGCGTCGAGTCTCAGTCGGCGAGCACCGCAGACGACCAGACTTGCTGCTAAAGCGACTTGATTGGTAAGGTAGGCCTCAGATATACTGTCTGAGGCTCGATCTATGACAAAGGATGTGCATTACTAACGATCCCTTCTTCACCGACGGATTTTAAAATGAGAATTTAACAATTATCGATCTCACTACATTGCCGAAAGATAGTAAAATTATAATTTCCAAGTCACCGACATCCCTGTTTCACTGACCGATGCTGGATTCGCTCCCTACTTTACCGACCAATGATAAACGATAATATAAAACTTACTGGCCTCTCTGTTTTACTGAATGATGGTGCAATGCTAGCCCTGCACGGATCTGCATTACCAACCACACTGTTTTACCGACTGCTGATAACTTGGCATGGAATATATCTTTAAACTTAGCTTGGAACAGAACTTTTACTCGGTCGGTAACTTAATTTTAGCGTGGATCAGAACCTGGTCTCGTATCCGCCTAGCCTAACTACTCTTTAAAATTAAATTAGAACAGAAGTTTTACTCGGTCAGTAACTTAAACTTAGCGTGGGTCGGAACCTGGTCTCGTAGTCGCCTAGCCTAACTACTATGAAAAGTAGGTATTTGTAACAGTTTGAGAAAAAAATACAATACATTTAAAATAATAAAATAAGTCCTGTTCTCAAAACAATTAGCAATTCAGTTATTTTAAATTATCAAATTAAAATGCTGAAAATTTTACTTGTATCTTAGGATAAAAGCGTTTTCAGAAATGAAAAATATAATAAAAATGTAAAATCATCAAACTAATTGTTTTAAGGTACCTAGGTTAATGATACAACCTCAACGAAGTATTCAGATATTTATTTACACTATTGAAAAGAAGTTCGGGCATACATTCCTTTTGACCGTTTGAAAATTCATACTTCAATTCAAAGTCGAATATATGTGCTGAAACTAAATTTACGACCTTGTAAGTAGAATCATTTAAAAGATTAGAAAATTTCGCGCCGGATCCATCTACCCAGTGGGAAATGCCTGCATTGAGCTGTCACTTACAACTGGCGCAGTACTGAACCAGTGGTCTTGCCAACGTCCAGCTAAATCTTGGCAACCAGAACTGGCGAAGTAGTGGGGGAATTGGCCATGCCAACGTCTAGCCAAGTCTTGGCGGACGAGTACTGGCGCATTACTGGGGGAATTGCAGTTCAACTACTGTGCCTTCAGAATCGGACCGAAGGGCCTATGACAAAGTCACCGAACGCGTCCTCGGGTTGCAGATAGAGGATCCCTGTACCAAGGGTTTCTGCTGAATATGGTTACAATTATTAATAAGCAGTCGCGGACAATCGTCCAGGGATGGTCCCGAAGGAATAACCCCTAAGCGAAGGCGTAACAACCGTGCCGAAAGCTGAATGGCACCTGGACGAGGTGTCTTAAACGGTGTCTCTGGGATACCGGGTGACCTCTCAGAGTATGCAGCCTTATCCTTGCATGCGGGGCTCTGCAAGGACGGACAAATCCTTTCCCTAGCTGCTCGCGGGAACAACAATAACGCCATCAAACCACCAAAATGTTGTAGATGCGGTTCAAAACGATCGAACGCGCAGAGCATCCGACAATCGGTCGGCAAACAGTTCCGATCACCCTAGAGTTCGGGGTGCTGCAAATAATAATTTAAATGGAAACACGACAATGAACTGGTGGAACGTCCACATTGAGTGGACGAATAAACTCAAGGATGACGTGCTAGACTGCTACGAGGTCAGCATTATCCCTGGTCGCGGAGGCTTTATGGCGCGCATGCACACTCTGTGGTGGCAGAAACACCCAGATCTTCAGCACGTTTCTCATCAGTCTTTGCGAAATCAACACGCCTACTTCTTAAAAAATAGATATGTACGCGGAGCGCTTCCCCAACTGCTGCTTGAGCAAGCTGCAGACGAAGATGAGGAAGCGACATTAAGACCAACCGCGGAAAGCAGACACTTTCTGAGAGATGATAGCGGTTTCAGGACAAGGAGGAACATTGACATACAGGTTCCTTCTAAGCCCCAAGATCTGGCTGAAATGGATGCCTCCCTTCGGGAGGATATCTCGGAGCAGTCCGACCTCTGGACCATCAATTGTTTAGATTATGTAGCTGCGAGAGCATTGGCTGATTCAAATCGAAGGCCAAATCCGACGACGGATCAAAATACCAAAAGACGCTTGTATCAACTGAGTAAGAAGATTGGATGGGCAAGACAGAATGCGTCCCACTACTGCTGACAATCAAGCAGCACATTTTTAACAAAATGCGGGTGTTATTTGACGCAAGGAAGAGAATATGGAAGAAGGAGACATAGATCGGGGAGAATCAACATTTTCTCGCTGACCCATCTCACCTCTTCAGTGATCAACCTGTTTCTGTCAAAAATCCACCTAAGCCCAACGAGGTAGAGACTTTTTGGATAGAGTTATACAAGATCCCAAAAACACTGGAGTTGCAAGAAGATACTGATAATATCATCCGCTTCAAGGAGTTTTGTGTCAACCTCATAACATCTGTTGAGGAATGTCCATCAATCACTGCCGAAGAGGTGAAAGAAGCACTTAGAGGCACGATGAACTTTTCCGCTGTATGACCAGATGGTATCAAGAACTTCTGGTGGAAGAAGTTCACTTCTACACACCAACATTTGTCCTGCATAGCCACCTCATATTTAAAGTCGGAAACGCCCATTCCGCAGTGTCTGGTATCAGGACGCACTATACTCGTACCGAAAAAAGGCAACTTGTCCAACTCAGAGAATCACAGGCCAAAAACTTTTTTGAACACCCTGTATAAGATCTTTACAGCTATCCTGAACAACATGATTGTCCGAAGAATTGAGCCTGTGTGGTGAGAGGTGGACGAACAACGTGGTTCGAAAAAATGTGTAGCAGGACGTCGAGAGAACTTGCTAATTAACAGGTGCTAACAAAAACTCACGACAAAAAGATCACAGCAAAATGACGTGTAAGGTTTCATTCGGGCAGGTTATCACTGCTAGGAGCGAGTTTTGCTACCAAAATCCATTGGCAGATGAAAGGAGCTAGTTTTTCTTCTTCTCGGTCCCTTCAAGGAACGAATTTTGGAACTCACTCTGATCTTGGAACGCAATAATGAGGTGAATGGAGCCATGTTTGCTCCTTTTTGACCTTCACTGCTAAATTTAAAAAAATTGTAACACAAACCAAAAATTATATTTTTTAATTTTACTTTTTTATTAGCATTTATAATACCAAAAACTGTGCATAAAAAAATTACTATAATTTTCGTATTCATAGAAAAATATGTTTAATGTTTAACATCTGAAGCAGGCCTCTTCTTGTTATAAATTTAAACGAGCGTCGGCTGAGCACTGTCTGAACTTAATTTATAGTACTACACCAGTACTGGCTGCCAGTACTGTCCGGCAGCACTGGTCCAGCACTGGCAGCCAATACCGAACATAGCTATCATTCCAAGGTTCTGCCAGTACTGGCGGTCAGTACAGCGCCGACGCTGCTGTGCTGGTGCAGTGCTGCGCCAGTAGTCTATTTCCCATTGGGTACTTTAAAATTATTTTAATGAACTCGTCAAAAAATATTTAGCCTGAAAGATAAATGTATTTTTACCAAAACGAACATTTTGAAATCTTGAGTTCAACTCTTTGTCAAATCTAGAAAAGTGTTCCTAACATTTTTAAACAGCACAAACTTAAGAATGAATTCTACTCTTTACATATAAATCAAGAGCATAATTAAATATTATATGATTGCTGAGTATTCATAACAAATATTTGCTCGTGCAATCTTTTTAATACTCCATTGTATATTCAATGGAATCTGACGTTGCACCGTGCGTATAATAAATGAAGATTAACGACGAAACTCGGACTTTTGGCTTCCCAAAAGTTTCAATTGCACGAGTAAATATTTTGTATAAATACTCAGCAAATACATAATATTCACATAATCTCGATTTATATATTTAAAGAGCAGGATTTACTGTTGATATTATGATTTTTCGAAATGTTTAGGAAGACTTTTTTTTCGTCTTTGAAGTGCAGTATAGATTTTTTAACGATCAAACGAAAAAAACTTCCTGTCGGTAGTGTATTTCAAAGACAATTAAAAAGAATGAAAATAGAAATACAAAACCCGTTGTCAGTGCTACCGCTGACGTCTTTCCGATTTAAAGAAACTAACAATATGCACATAGATTTCAGTGAGTCAAAATTCCTGTTCATACAACGTTCTTTGAGCCGATGCTTCAGTTGCTAACATTTAATAATTTTTAAATAGTAAAATAATATTAGAAAGTCAGGAGGAGCCGTAACATAATATATGGACCTTTTAGTTAATTTTCTATTTCTTTCCTGCTTTTTACCAATCAATACACCAAACACCTTTATTTCATATTAGTATTAGTGTTTTCTTGTAGTTTATAAAGTAAATTATAAAATAATAAACAAATATAATCTTTTGTAAAAGGAAGGCATTGATGCATTTAGCTTATTTTTAGTATCAGTCTGTTCTTAAAATTAGTTTACCTTTTCATATTCTTCGACGTTAATAACATTAAACCCTGAAATTAGTGGAAAAAGGTTTAGTGTATCACTTCATCATGCATATTTTATTGAAAATCGTATTAATGCTGATTAATGCTGATGCGAAAAAGATAGTTGCAGTCGATCGTTTACCAGCTGAAAATTCCTGTACAGGAACCTCGGAGGATCCTGCACATGTTCCTGTATAGGAAACTGCACACGAACCTGTACAGGTAATCTTGACGGTTCCTTTGCAGGAATTTGGCGAAGGAAACTGTACATGATCCTGCAAAGGAAACTGCACCGACAAAGGAACCTTTGAATGATCCTGTACGGCTTCCTGTACAGGTTCCATTACGAAGAAAATTAAGGCGCAGGTTCCTGTACAGAAACGTGTATAGGATCCCTCACAGAAAGACATCAAAGGATCCTTTGGAAGGATCCTGTACAGGAACACGTATAGGGTTCTTTGCATAAAGCCATCGCGAAAACTCTTGTCGCTTAGAGCTATAAAGCTGCCTTCCTTTTATTCCCTTGAAGATCCAACTCACCATCGAGAGAGCCAAGCAACTAGGGAACCCTCGCGGATTAGTTCCTACACAGGTTCATGTATAGGATCCTGAACATGTTCCTGTACATGAACCCCCACCTCAATTGACTCTGTGAAGGAACCTGTACAGGATCATTCAAAGGTTACCTTGTATACAGGTTACTTTGCAGGATCATGTACAGTTTCCTTCGCCAAATTACACACAGGAAAATGTGCAGGATCCTCCGAGGTTCCTGTACAGGAATTTTCAGATGGGGTAGGACGAATTCGGAAGGAATGAGCATTTTATTTTAATAAGTGCGGATTCATTCGGACTGAGTTTGGAATGATGCGGAACCAGTCGAAATGAGCTCACGTTATTTGGCAGATTCAGACGGAATGGACATTGTATTCTGATAAGTGCGGAATCAATCGGAGTGAATTCGGAATAGCGCAGAATAAATCGGACTGAACTCGCGTCATTTAACAGATTCAAGCGGAATGAGAATTTCATTCCGATCTATGCAGAATCATTCGAAATGTAATCACGTCAGTTAACGGATTCAAACGGAATGAGAATTTCATTCCAATCGATGCGGGATCATTCGGAATGAGTGCTAAATGGTAGAGTGATTTACAGTAGTTTGCTGACACCAACCGAATTCCTTTTTGAAATTTTCTTCAAATTATTTACGAGATACATTATATTCATTCCAATTTTAAACTTCTAAAAAAAAGTTGGATATCTGAGATTATCGAAACCCGAAGATTCTGAATTTCTAACTTTCGCAGCGGTAATTTCAAAATTTTACCAATTTTAATTTCTAATGTTTAATCCCTTTCAGCTGGTCTACTTGGAAGCCTAGGCGCAGGTATAAAGGGAACTTCTGCAGGCATTTAAATCTGAAATCTGAGTAGCTTTAAACGAGCAGCACTGAAACGGCACTAGGCAGTGCCGTTTGAGTGCCGTTCCAGTGCCGTCCAATCGGCAGGGATACTAATTCCAATGCAAATGAACAAGGATTACTTGTCCACTATTATATTATGCACTAAGATATTTCCATAATAGCTTTTGACTTTTAAAAATTTAAGTAAATATGGATATTGAAGTTAGCATCGACACGACGAAATCATTGTTAGGTTTGGCAACTGAACGGAAGTTGGAAGTAATTTGACTTATTTTTGTGTGTGTTATCGTATTGGTACCCCTGTTAGCATTAAAAATATTCAAGGAGTTCGTTTCCCACCAAATTGACGTCCTCGTGCGAGGTTGCCAAATAGCACATCAATTTTCGTCAACAAGTTCACTTACACAACTTCAAATTTAATTATTATATATTAATAGGTGGTAAGTTTTCAGTTTATTAATTTGTATCACTGTTAGAAAGACCATTCTGCTCTGTCATAAGATTCCTTATTAAATATCCTGAATTTTCGAATAGAAATCTCCGATTTATATGATTCTGCTAGATTAGGTTCATAAGACATAACGTTTATTTAAAAGCTTCTATTTTCTACAAAAGTTGGTATAAAATGCTTATATTTTGGCGAAAGTTGCGAAATTAATACAAGTTTAACCTATTTTAAGGGCATTACAAAATCTTGTAATTTACTCCGTGCATGTTCCTCAAGAATAATTAACATGTTTTTGAAAATTTTAATGTTTTTCTTCAAACTAAGTACACCATGAGTAATAAATAATAAAGATTGCCTGTCTAGGGTTGTAAGTCCATGAAACGTTTCATTGAAACATTGAAAGTTTCATGAAACAATGAAACGTATCATAGGACCAAAGTTTCTGAAACGTTTCAAAGTTTCACAAACACGTATGCGCTTGCGCACTCATGTCAGGTTGAGGTTAGGCTAGGATGTCTTTATGATTTTCAGTGAGGTCTTTTACAATTTCTTTGCTGGAGAGAAAGAGACAGATTCTACCATTAAAAATCTTAGAAGCAAATCTTATGTTTCCACTTTTGGTGAGGGTACCGAGGGCCTTCACGTATGCTTTTAATTCTATGCCTTCACAGGCTTCAATTAGTAAACCTTGTTCTTTTTTAGGGAAAATTTCAGAAGTGGCGGATGCGTAGTATTTTTTGTTGGAGGAGCTTTAAATTTCACTTGGGTTTGAAACTTTTAAACTCTCGAAATACTCGAACTATGATCGCTCGTCGTAAACACAACCTTTCGCGACGGTAGTTGAGCCAAGACTAGAAAAAAAAATTTGTATTGTTCATATTCGAGAATTTTATAATTCGAGAATTTTCTGTCGGGAATTTTATTATTTGGGAATTTTCTAATTCGCGAATTTTATTATTCGGGAATTTTCCAATTCGGGGAATTTCACAGTGTCGAGAATTTTCTTTTTCGGGATTTTGCAGTCAACCTGTAAAAAAATGATGTAATTGTTTAAATTGGGGAATTTCGTTGTTCAGATTTTTTATAATTCGGCAATTCCTGTCGGGAATTATATTTTTCGGGAATTTTCCTATGGGAAGACTGAAAAAACCCTAAAAATAAAATTCCCGACCCTTCATAATTCCTGAATAATAAAATTCTCGATTAATAAAATTTCCAAATAATAAAAATCCCATATAGCAAAATTCCCTAATTGGAAAATTCCCGAATAATAAAATTCCGGAACAGTTTATAATATTACCGAATTTAAAAATTCCAAGTAATTAAATTCCAGACAGAAAATTGCCGAATTATAAAATATCCGAACTCGAAAATTCCCAAATTATAAAATTCCTGAATTTAAACCATTAACATTTTTTGTTTATGAATATTATTATTTATTAAAAACACAATAATCAAATATTATCATAAAAAAAAACGTTTAAAGCTTCTAAAATGATTGTTAAAATTTGAAATAACAACAATTAAAACAAATGTTTATCCAGAAACATATATTTTTTCAATTATTGTTATTTTAAATTCAAACAATTATTTTATTAACTTTAAACATAAAAAATTCCTGAATAATAAAATTCTCGAATAATAAAATTTCTGAATTATAAACTTTCCGAGTAATAAAATTTCCGAATTGGAGAATTCCCGAAGTTCCGAAAATTCCCGAAAATTGCCGCATTATAAAACTCACGAATTTAAACAATAAAAATTTTGTTGAATTATGATGATCTATTGACTAAAAATACAATAATCAAATATTTTATAGAATAGAAAATAATTTTTCATGTTAAAAGTTTCTAAAATGATTGTTTAGATTTAAAATAATATTAATAATTAAAACAAATTTCTATTCATAAATATATTTTTTTCAATTATTCTTATTTTAAAATCAAACAATAATTTTACAAACTTTAAATATTAAAAAAATGTCCTCTGTTGAAAATATTTTATTATTGTATTTGTAATAAATAATATTTATAAATTAATTTTTTTTTTTTATAAATTCGAAAATTTCATAATTCGGCAATTTTCAGTCTGGAATTTTAAAATTTGGTAATATTATAAACTGTCGGAACGACTGAAAAATCTGGAAAAATAAAATTCCCGTCACCGTAAACCTCCCGAATTGAAAAATTCCGAAAAATAAAATTCCCGTCATTTTAAGATTTCCGATTTGGAAAATCCCCGAATACTGAAATTTCCGAAAATTTTATAATATTGCCGAATTGGAAAATTCCCGAAAGTTTATAAAATTACCGAATTTGAAAATTCCCGAAAAATAAAATTCCAGACATAAAAATGCCGAATTGTAAAATATCCAATCTAAAAAATTCCCGAATTATAAAATTTCCAAATTTATAAACAGTTAACAAATTTTTCGATGAATATTATTTATTTATTAAAAATACAATGATAAAATATTTATGTGAAAAAAAATATTTGATGTTCGATGTTTGTAAAATTATTGTTTGAATTTAATATAACAATAGTTGAAAAAAATATGTTTTTCGATGAAATTTGAACGAAATTATTGTTATTTTAAATTAAAAAATAAATAAATAATATTTATTAACTTTTTTTAAATTGTTTATAAATTCGGAAATTTCATAATTCGGGAATTTTCTAGTTCAAATATTTTACAATTCGTCAATTTTCTGCCTGGAATCTTATTATTCTGAAATTTTAAAATTTGGTAATATTATGAAATAGAACGATTGAAAAATTCCGAAAAATAAAATTCCCAATAGAAAATTGCCGAATTATAAAACTGAAAAATTTAAACAATCAACATTTTTTTAAATCAATATTATTTATTGACTAAAAATACAGTAATCTAATATTTTTATGAAAAGAAAATTATTTTTAAAGTTTCTGAAATGATTCTTTAAATTTAAAATAACAATGATTAAAACAAATTTTCGCCCAGAAATATACATTTTTTTCAATTATTGCTATTTTAAATTCAAACAATAATTTTAGAAACTGTAAACATAAAAAACAATTTTTTTTGTTAAAAATATTTGATTATCATATTTTTAGTAAATAAATAATATTTGTAAAAAAGTGATCTAATTGTTTAAATTCGGCAATTTTCTGTTGGATATTTTCAAATTCAGTGATACTATAAAATGTCGGGAATTATATTTTTCGGGTATTTTCCAATGGGACGACTAAAAACACCCGAAAAATTAAATTCCCGAATAATAAAATTTCCGAATAGAAAAAAAATCATCATTTTTTTAAATCAATATTATTTATTGATTAAAAATACACTAATCGAATATTTCTAGAGAGGGAAAATTATTTTCAAAATTTAAAGTTTCTAAAATGATTTTTTAAATTTAAAATAACAATGATTAAAACAAATTTTCGCCCAGAAATATATATTTTTTCAATTATCGCTATTTTTAATTTAAACAATAATTTTGGAAGCTTTAAACATGAAAACCAATTTTTTTTGTAACAATATTTGATTATTCTATTTTTAATAGATAAATAATATTCATAAAAAAATGATCTAATTGTTTAAATTCAGGAATTTTCCAGTTCGGAAATTTTATAATTTCTTTCAATAATTTTTTGTGATAAAACATTTTATTATTGTATTTTTAATAAATAAATACAATGTAATAAAAAAGATTTGTATTATTTGGGAATTTTATTATTCAGGAATTTTCCAATTTCTGGAATTTTATCATTTGAAAATTTTATTATTCGGGAATTTTCAAATTCGGCAAAGGGACGACTGAAAAATCCCGAAATTATAAAATTGCCGAAATACAAAAATTCCAAATTGAAAAATTCCCGAATAATAAAATTGCCGACAGTTAAATATTATTTATTTATTGAAAATAAAATAATTATAAGTTTTTATCAGACATTTTTTTATATATTTAAAGTTTGTAAAATTATTGTTTAAATTTAAAATTACAATATTAAAAAAAATGTATTCCTGTTTGGAAAATTTATTAGATTCGTAGAAATTTTAAGGAAAAATTTCTTTTTTCGTTCAAGGTGCACGTTTTTTAAAATTTACTTTTTATACAATTTTTATACAATTATTGTTATTTTAGATTCAAAAAATAGTTTTAAAAAACTTTAAACATTGAAAAGAATTTTTTCTTTGATAAAAATATTTGAATAATGTGTTTTTAATAAATAAATAATAACTGATTTAGCTCAAAGTTTCTCTCAAATTTTTTATTCATTACCAATTCGATTTTTGAGAACATTTTTAGAAATTTGAAAAAAAATACTATGCACATTTTCAAACAATATTTTTCATTCAGAAATAATTTTCTTTCAACTTTTGTTATTTTGAATTGAAACAAAAATTTCAAAAAACTTTAAACTTAAACAAAAATTCTATGAAAAAAATATTTGATTATTTTATTTTGAATAAAAAAATGGGAGGATTGAAAAATACAGAAAAATAAAATTCGTGACACTGTAAAATTCCCAAAAAAATAAAATTACTGAAATAGAATATTCTCGAAGTGTTAAAATTGCCGAAATATAAAATTAGTGAATTAAAAAAATTTTTAAAGTTGTTTTTGATTATATATTATTTATTTATTAAAAACATAATAATCAAATATCATTAGAAAAGATTTTTTTTTTAATTTAAAGGTTTTTAAATTATTGTTTGAGTTTAAAATAACAATAATTGAAAAAAAAATATTTCGCGATGAACAATTTTGTTTGAAAATGTGCATAGTATTTTAAAAAAATACAAAAATCGTTCTCAAAATTTGATTTTTGAATTAAATTTTTTTTTATTTTGAGATAAATTACTGTTTTAAAAACAATTTTAATAGAATTATTGTTATTTCAAATTCAAACAATGATTTTCAAAAACTTCAATCATTAAAAACAATGTTCCTTGATAAAAATATTTGATTATTATATTTTTGGTAAATAATATTCATTAAAAACAATGTTTGTAATTATTTAAATTCGGGAATTTCCTATTTCGGATATTTTATAATTGAGAAATTTTATGTCGGAAATTTCGTTACTCGGAAATTTTCAAATTTGGCAATATTATAAAAGAACAGCTAAAAAATCCTGAAAAATAAAACTCCCGAATTTGATAATTTCATAAAATTATAAAATTCCCGAAATATGAAAATTCCCGACAGCTTATATTATCAACAAATTTAAAAATTCCGGAACTATAAAATTCCCGACGGATGTTATTTATCACTATATTATATTGTTATATATTATTTATTTAAAAAAATACAATAAACAAATTTTTTTATCAAATACGATTTTTTCCAATGTTTAAAGTTTTTTTTAAAATTGTTGTTTGAATTTAAAATGTCCGTCCCTAAAAATTGCCCACAAGAACTGATCAATAAATATTAATGAATAATATTTTAATAATGTAATAATAAATTATATCAGCAGAAACTTTTTGAAAATATTTGAAAAAAATAAAAATGGTGGGGGTTTCAGAAAATATATTTCAAAAAAAATAATAATAAAATAAAAAAGGTTTTCTGGAAAACCCTATTTTTTCCATTTTTTTAATAATTTTATACAGTTTCTGTTTATATAAAAAGGCAAAAAGTCGTTGTATACGAGATTTCGTCTCCAAAAAATAAAAATTTGTTTACTATCGCTTTTCACCATTTAAAAAAAAATGGTTGAATTTTTATAAATAATGGCCAGGAATAATAATCCTAATAATAATCATAATAATCCAATTTGTATCAAAAATTTTTATTAAAAAATTGGAAATTGTTTTCATTTGAACACTTTGGGTATAAAACTGTTCCAATTTTCATGGTTCTTATTTGGCAATGAAAATTTTTCATTATCTTATCATTTTTGAGATACGTTTACTTATCAAGCGATTAAATCGTGAATTAAAAACTTGAACTTGATCTTGAATAATGTACACAATTACAAGGACGTACAATTACCATCAACCAAGAAAGAAATAATTTTAAAAAATGTATTATTTATTTCTAAAATAATAAATTTTAAGTAAATTTGATTTGTTAATATTAATCATGAATTTTACGTTCAAAAATTTATTTTTAATAAAAGGGATTATAAAAGTCTGACCTGAACTGAAATTTAGTTGTTCTATTGATTCATTATTTATTTATTACTAAACTATTGAATTTTTCAGGCTAGGACCATTTCAAAGTAGTTTAAAAAATGTGCGATTTTTTTTATATGTAGTGGTCGCAATACTTTATTTTCAAAATTAATTTTCAACTAAAAATGATAAATTTTTAACCAAAAATTCAAAAGTTAAAGTTTTAGTGAAAAAATTAATTTTTGACAAACGAAAAACGAATTTTGAACAAAATAGTCCCATTTTCATCCAAAAAGATGAATTTTCTACCCGAAAAGACGATGCTTCATCTAAAAAAGATAAATTTTAAACCACAAAAATTTTCAGTTGAATAAACGATTTTTCAACTTAAAAAATTAGTTTTCCGGAAAATAGTTAAATTTTCCACCAAAGAATTTAATTTTCAATAAAATAATTAAATTTTCAACAAAATTGTGGAATTTTTAACCAAAAAGGAGATTTTTCTAGAAAAGCTGTTGAATTTTTAACCCGTAAATATCAAGTTTCTACCAAAATGGCAAATTTTTAACAAAAAAGAAAAATTTTCTAGAAAACCGTTGAATTCTCAACTAAAATTATTATTTTTTCACAAAAAAGTGCATTTTTATTAAAATAGTTGATTTTCAACCATGCAGTTGCATTTTTAACAAAAAATAAATAAATTTCTATCAAGAAGATTAATTTTTCTTCTCAAAAAGACGAAATTTCAACTAAAAAATATAAATTTTTAATCAAAAGTAGCATAGTCACATTTTCAATTTAAAAAATTAATATTCAACAAAAAATGAGTTTTTGAAAAATATTTCAATTTTCAACCAATCAGATGAATTTTCAATTGAAATTATGAATTGAAAAAAATGATTTTTTAACAATTGAAAAAAAAGAAATTTTAGGCAATAACATAAGTTTTCTACTCGAAAAGACGAATTTTCATATAAAAAAGATCAATTTTAAACCACAAAAATTTTCAGATCGAAAAATTATTTTTTAACTTAAAAAATTATTTTTCAAGAAAATAGTTCAATTTTCCACCGAAGAATTTTACTTTCAACAAAATAATTGAATTTTCAACAAAATTGTTACATTTTTAACAAAAAAGAAGATTTTGCTAGAAAGCTGTTGTATTTTTAGCCCGTAAATATCAATTTTCTACCAAAATGGCAAATTTTTAACAAAAAAGAAAAATTGTCTAGAAAACCGTTGGATTCTCAACTAAAATTATTATTTTTTCACAAAAAAGTGCATTTTTATTAAAATAGTTGATTTTCAACTAAACAATTGCATTTTTAACCAAAAATAAATTTCAATCAAGATTGATTTTTCTACTAAAACAGACAAATTTTGAACTAAAAAAAATACATTTTTAACCAAAAATAGCATAGTCACATTTTCAATTTCAAAAATTAATTGTTAACAAAAAAATCAGTTTTTGGAAAATATGTTAAATTTTCAATGAAAGAATAGAATTTTTCAACTTTCAACCAAAAAGAGGAATTTTCTATAAAACCGTTAAATTTTCAACCCAAAAATAATAATTTTCTGCTCTGATCTTCAACCAATAAGATGAATTTTTAACTAAATGACAAATCTTTTACAAAAAATGCATTTTTAAACTATTACTTAAATTTTAAACAAACAGTTGCACTTTTAAGAAAAAAATGTCACACAAGAAGATTAAGTTTTCTACCCTAAGAGACAAATTTTCAAAAAAAGGATAATTTTTAACTGAAAATGGGATAGTTAAATTTTCAATAAAAAAAAACTCATTTTTAACTAAAAACATGAGTTTTCAAAAAGGTAGTTAAATTTTCAACCAAAGAATTGAATTTTCAACAAAAGAATTGCATTTTCAACAAAATATTGAAGTTAAATTTTTAGTGATAAATAATTATTTATCAACAAAAAAGAAAGACGAATTTTCAAGAAAACCGTTGAATTTTCAGTTTAAAAAATTAATTTTGAAACAATTTTCAATTTTTTAATTTAAAATATTAATATTTAATCAAGAAAAAAAAATTTCCAACCAGAGATGAATTTTTAACTAAAATTATGAATTTTAAACAAAAATTATTTTTAACAAGGTGGTTTTAACTACTACCAAGTAATGAAATTAAAAAAAAAAAAAAATCAGTTTGAAATAAAAAACAGTTGAATTCAACCAAAAACGATGAATTTTTAAACAAAAAAGACGATCAAAATCTAGATTTTTTTTTAATTCATCAAAATCATAATTTTTTATTTTTTTTTTGCAAATTTTTATTTTCCATAGATAGAAATTTTCTATCTGTTGAAATTCATTATTTCAAAAGAAAATGAAAATTTATTTATAATAATTGTTTAATTGTATTGTAAACAAATTAATATTGCTTCAAATATCGAACTTTTTTTTTAAATACGCGTGTGACGAAAAATGAACATTAAATTTTGTAAATTTCTAATTTAGAAAATTGCAAATTACCGCTATTTAAAATTTTGTTGAGCAATGTCAAAAATAACAGAAATTGGAATTTTTTGTAATGTAAATGTAAATTAAAAAGTAAATTTAAGTATTCTTTTTATTTCGGAGGGACTGAAAATATATTTTCAAATTAAAAACAGTAATAATCAAAATAATTCAAATTCTTAAAAATTAGAAATTTTGCAAATTGAAAATTTTATAATTTTTGGTTAAGCAAAATCACTAATTTTTGTCAAGTCAAACATTTCCTAAAATAAACAACAATAAATTTTTATTTTTCAGATTTAGAAAGATTGAAGTTTAAAATGTAGAATTATAAAATTCAATTTGAATTCAATTTTTTTCAATTATTCAGTACTAAATATTAATTTTCAGCTAAAAAATATAAATTCAAAACCAAAAATGGAAAAGTTAAATTTTCAGTAAAAATATTAATTTTCAACAAAAAAAGATACATTTTAAATCAAAAATTAAAAAGTTAAATGTATAGTGAAAAAATTATTTTTAACCTAAAAAAATACAAATTTTCTAGAAAACCGTTGAATTTTCAAACAGCAAATATTAATTTTCTGCCAACAAAATGAATTTCCAACAAAATACTTTAATTTTCAACCAATTAGATGAATTTTCAACTAAAATTATTGATTTTCAACAAAAAATGCATTTTTTAAAGGTACTTCATTTTCAATCAAACAGTTGCATTTCTAATAAACAAAAAATGATTTTAAATTGTTTAAACAATTATTATTTGTTTAAACAATATTTTTCCCTTCAATCGTGCACATTTATTATCTTTCGGGATAAAGTATACAAAAGTTGATGAATTGCAAAAGTAGCACTGCTTGTTTAACATATTTTGTCATTATTTAAACCATTTTTATTTGTTTAAACAATGTTTTCTCCTTAAAATCGTTAAAAGTTATTATTTTCTGGAACTAACGACATAAGTAAAGAATGTTGAGAGCAATATATTAGTAAATGATATCTGGTAATTAATTAAACAATTTTTATTTGTTTAAACAATTTGTTTTACTGTTAAGCGAGAAAAGTCATTATTTTCTGGAATTAATGACATAATTAACAGATGTTGAGAATAATATTGGTTTCTAAAGGATATGTAGCAATTTGTTCAACAATTTGAATTTGTTGAAACAATTTTTGTTTGTTTAAACAATTTTTTTTGTGTAAAACGTTAAAAGTTATTCTTTTCTGCAATTAATGACATAATTGACGAATTTGAAGACTAATATTTTTTTGCTCAAGATATTTTGCAATTATTTAAATAATTAATAATCACTCACTTATAATCAAAATTGTTCAAACAAATTTAAATTGTTTAAAAAATTATTAAACTTCCTTTATAAAAAATATTATTCTCAACATCCGTTAATTGTGTCATTAATTCCAGAAAATAATAACTTTCCTCGCTTTACAAAAAAGAAAAATTGTTTAAACAAATAAAAATTGTTCAAATAATTACCAAATATCGTTTAAAAAGATTCCACTCTCAACCTCCGTTAATTGTGTCATTATTTCCAGAAAATAATAACTTTTTACGATTCAGGAAGAAAAAATTGTTTAAACAAAAAAAAATTGTTTAAATAATTACCAAATATGTTAAACAAGAACTACTACTCTTGACATTCATTAACTTTGTATCATTTATCCCGAACGATAACAACTTTTCACGATTTACAGAAGGAAAAAAATTGTTTCAACAATTAATAATTGTTTAAACAATTTGGGATGGTTTAAATGTTATTTTAAAACTCGTAACTTATCAATTAAAAATAATTCATGTTGAAAAAATTCAAAAAAATACCTTTTTTAGCATGAATTTGAAAGAAAACTGCTATTTTTCGGGGCATTTTCCGGGCACAATAAAAGGGGATTGGGGCTATCAAATTTGATTTTTTTCCATTTTCTTTGAAAATCGAGCTTTCCCATTTTTTCAGGTTTAGAAAGGTTGAATTTTAAGACGTAAAATTATAAAATTCGATTGAAATTAATAAAAAATACATTTTTATAATAAAAAATGAATATTTCATCGATTAGAGAGAAAAGTTTCTTTTTAAAAAATTCTTAATTTGAGTAAAATTATAACGAGAATGATGAGGAAGGTTAAACTAATAATATAACAATATCTCGGTTTGTTTTTCAAAATTTCCAAGCTTATACTGTTTGGAATTTATTTATCTGAAAATTGTGAAACTGTTTTCGTACTGATAACGTATTTTTGAATAAAAAATATAAATTTCAATAAAATATTTATAAAACATAAAGAAAATATTTTAACAAAGTTTTTTGCAATGTAGTTTTTCTTCAATAGTTTTTGGAAAATTATTAAATTTTAATAACGAATATCGTTTTTTTTTTTTTTTGGTTAAACTATTTTTTTAAATAAAAATGATTTTAAACAAATATGTATAGTTAAAGACTAATCATCCGATTTGGACGTTTTTTACAAATAAAATATTTTCAAATTTCAAAAAGATTTGTGTGTTTGGATTTTTGATAAAATATTTAGTTAATTTTTTCTGAAGGGAAACCTGGCTACAGTGGATAATGCAGCCTAGAGTGGATAATCATTAATTAAAAATAAGAATTCATGTAAAATAATTAATTTAATTAATAATTATGACACTCTGAGTGTTTATGAATTTAAATTAATTTTTTATTTTTATTTTTGCTCTTAATTAATGATTATTCACTGTAGATGGAATTATCCACTGTAGGAATGATTCCTCTAACAAAAAAATTGACATTTTTTTTTAATTTTAAGAAGTAAAATTTTTTTATTGTTCTCAGATTTATCGAACAAGGTATCATATCTGTTCTGAAAGTATTTTGGAATAATTTTCAGTCAGTAAGAATGATTTAAAAAATTGTTTATTATATTATAAACAAATTAATAAATAAAATTTATTTTTCGGGATTAGCAATGCTTAGCGCATTCAGATCCAAAATTATGATATAAAATGAAAAATAAAATTATATTTCATTATGATCAATTGAAAATAGATTCGATAAGGCGATTGTTTAAACAATTTTTATAAACAAAATCAAAGTTTTCATATTTTTCAACGAATAGGCACACATTTTTTCGGAATCAACTACGAATGTCTTTTCGATGACTTTTCGCTATGATAGTTTGCAAATTTATAGAAATTATTAATTATTTAAACAATTTTAATTAACAAATTCAGAATTGGGCTATTTTATAACGAATAGGCTTAATCTTTTTTACGAAATAAACCTAAAATATCTTTCTGATGAATTTGCGCTATAAGACTTCACAAATTTATAACAACTATTATTTATATAAACAATTTTCATAAACAAATTCAGGTTTTGGCTATTTTTCAACAAAAAGGCTCAATTTTTTGCGAAATCAACTAGGAATATCTTTTTGATTACTCTATGCTATAAAACTTTGAAAATTTCTAATAATTATTAATTATTCAAATAATTTTCATAAACAAATTCAGAGTTTGGCTATTTTTCAAAGAATGCGCTCAATTTCCTTTACGAAATCAACTAAGCGCTCCTTTTCTATTACTCTTTGCTACGATAATTTGCAAATTTACAATAATGAACAATTATTTAAACAATTTTCATAAACAAATTCAGAATTTGGCTATTTTTCGAAGAATACGCTCAAATTTTCTTTACAGAAACAACTAAGAATGTCTTTTCAAATTCTTTTTGCTACGATACTTGGCAAATTTACAATAATGATCAATTATTTAAACAATTTTCATAAACAAATTCAGAATTTGGCTATTTTTCCACGAATAGGATCAAATTTTTTACAAAATCAACTAGGAATGTGTTTCTGATTTCTCTTTGCTATGAAGCTTTGAAAATTTATTAAAATTATCAATTATTTAAACAATTTTCTTAAACAAATTCAGAGTTTGGCTATTTTTCAACGAATGGGCTCAATTATTTTTTAATTAATCGACTAAAAATCTCCTTTTAATACTACTCTGATACGATACTTTGCAAATGAATAAAAAATTATTAATTATTTAAACAATTTTCATAAACAAGAAAAATATCATAGCAAAAAGTAATCGGAAAAAAATTCCTAGTCGATTTTGTTAACGAAAATTGAGTGTATTTATTAAAAAATAGTAAAACACTGGATTTTTTTATAAATATTGTTTAAATAATTAAAAATTCTGATCAATTTGAAAAGTGCCAGCGAAGAGTTATCGCAAAAATATTCCTAGTTGATTCGTGAACAAAAATTAGGTGTATTCGATGAACAATAGCCAAACTTTGAATTTGTTTATCAAAATTGTTTAAATAACTGCAATAAAGCATTTATTTCTAATTAATCATGATGAAATATAATTTTTTCTCATATTTTATACCAAAATAATTTGTTTATAATGTGATACAATTTTTTAAAAATTATTCTTACCCATCGGAAATTATCTATAAATAGTTTTATCGCAGATATATCCTTCGATCAATCCGAAAATTAAAAAAAATTGTTCATCTGAAAACTTGAAGAAAAAAAATGTTGTTTCTGAATAAGAAATTAAGAAATTTTTTCAGCAAAAATTCAGACCCATCGATTTTTTTTTAATTTATCAAACTTTAATTTAAAAAAAATCAAATCAAGTGAACAGTGAAGGCTAAAAATTCAGTTGATAGAAACATTTTTTTGTAAAAAAAAATTCAGTTGCAAAAACTTTTGTTGAAATAATAATTTTTCGTAAGTTTTGAAAATTTTTCATCAAAAATAATGTTTCTTCTTCCGTAAAACATTAATAATCATGAAATTTTTATTTATAAATTCATAATATTTTTTTTAGATATCCTGCTTTCATCACAACTACTTAAATTTTGAAGAAAATAAATAAAATTCAAAAAAATCTGTTTTCATTTTTCATAAGCTAAAATTGTCAACATTTAAAACTCAGATTTAGTTTATTAGATACCTATATAGTTTCTACATTTCAAATAAAAAATTATTTTTTCGATAATCCATGATTGTATTTAAAAAGATTGATACTGCACTAGCACTCAAAATGACGAGCAAAACTAATCTTCCTGATATCTAAATTTTTTTAAATTTATATATTCAGAAATGGACCTTAAAATTTTCAAAAATTATCCAATATTTCACAAAATATTAAAAGAATAATTATTTTCCGAAAAGAGAAAACAGTAAGGAAAAAAATCGAGAAACGCATAATTTACAAATATTTAATGCCTTTATTTTTATATATATTACATATTTTTGAGTCCCGCAAAAAAAATCAGGAAGCGGAAAATTTTAATTTTTCTTCGCACCTCCATTATCAGGAGTAACTTTTGCCTCTTCGAATTTTTCGAATTTATCATGAGCATTATGTGCCAGTTTTTTTACACCATCTCCGAATTTTTTGACGCCTTTACCAATATTCCAAAAAAATATTTTGTACTTTGGCAGAGCTTTATTTTCATTTTCATTTTTTTTGAGGTCTTCTTGAGTTTCCTTCAGGTCTAAATTTTTTTTTGACTCTGGACTGTCTTTTGTTTCATTTTTTTCAGCTTCTTTGGTTTTATCAGCTTCTTTGGTCTTATCAGTTTCTTTGGTTTTATCAGTTTCTTTGATTTTATCAGCTGGAATTTCGGCAGGACCATCTTCTATAAAT
Organism: Andricus grossulariae; assembly: GCA_011634705.1. NCBI lineage: Eukaryota > Metazoa > Arthropoda > Insecta > Hymenoptera > Cynipidae > Andricus > Andricus grossulariae. Next base: position 111,523,860 of record JAABKJ010007545.1, on the reverse strand, counting down.
TCTTTTTTTTGTTTTTCGGGACCTTGATTGTTAGAATTCCTATTTTCCAAAGCTAAATATACTGCATCTGGTGAAATTGATTCTGTAAAAAAAAAAATGAAAATTTATTAAAAATAGTTGTTTCATTGCATTTTAAAAATTCTAAAGAAAAAGCCACTGTTTTTGCCAAAATACGAAAACGAAGAAAGCTAAATATTAAAATTAAAAACATTTTACGCAAATTTTTTTTTTATCATTATATGCTTTCTAATTTTTAAATTGTTTATATTTAAACACTTTTCAATCGGAACAATAGTTCCAATTTTCAAAAAATTAAAAAACTGAAAATAGGAAATTCAAAAAAAGTGATGAGCCATCTTTTAATTTAAAAATATAGTAGTTTTCAAAATATTTTGAATACCCAAAATTGAGAAACCTTAAAAATGAAGCGCTGAAATTTTCAGTTAATATGATTAAAATTTAATTAATAATCACTACTTAAATATATAATAATTATTACATATATATTTTTTATATATATTTTAACATTTAATTTTTGTTTACATTTGGATTGTCCAATATTGTTAATATTTTTGATATTTTTTAATTTGCAAACAGTACATTTTTTGAAAATGTTTCTTATAATAAATAAAAATAATTAACATAATTATTTACCAACAGCAATGAAGAAAAGTGAAAAGGCAAAAATGGCAGCAACAAAAGCGATCTTCATTTCTGCTACGGAGGGAAAGAGCGACTAATCATTTTTTAGAAGACTTCTCGCTAATATATATAGCCTAATAAATCCAGGGCCGTACTAAATTTTTACTTTGTGTAAAATTTAAATAAACTAAATAAATTAAATTTATAATTGGCAGAGTTTTGCAAGAAACGCTTTTTTTTAATCTAAATAATATGTCCGAATTTATAAAAGCTGATTTTCATAATCTTGAAAAAAATAAAATAATTTTTTTAACTTTTTCAAACTATCCTTTTTTTTTAATTTAGAAACTTAGGCTCAAAATATACCGAAAAAATGAGAATATTTCAGCACTTTAAATGACCAGATCTAGATTAATCAATATTTCAAAAATTCCTATTTTTAGAAATAATAGTTCGTAATATTAAAATTAATTTTTATAAAATATTTTTATAGGCCTCAGGAATCTCAGATAATTTTTAAAATCTTTTCAAACGAAACTAAAAAAAATTTTGAATATATAAAAACTTTATCAAGCCCAAAATTTACATAAAACGAATATTTTAGCAATTAAAATGAACAGGCAGACCCAAGTCGGTCAACATTTAAAAAATTTATTATTCTTAGAGTTTTGAAAAAATAGCTAGTATAGATATACTTTATTATCTACATGATATGCCAAATTATAAAATTTTTTGCAAAATTTCGATATTGTCAGTTTTTCTTGGTTGAAATCTCATTTTTATAACTCTAAAAAAAAAATATTCAAACCTTTGCATACTATTCTAATTTTTTTTTGAGCAAGTAGAAACCTCAACTAAATTAAAAAAAAAAATAATATAAAAAAAATATTCAAAAATTTGTATTTTTATAAATAACACTTCATAATATTAAAATAAATTTTTATAAAATATATTTCTAAACCTCAAAAAAAGTTCTTTTTTTGCAAGCTATACTAATTTTTTTTTGATCACGTAGAAACTTTACCAAATTTGAAATATGACCAAAAAATAAGAATATTTTTGGAATGAAAATGACTGGACCCAAATCAGGCAATATTAAAAAAATCGTAATTTTCAGAGTTTTGGAAAAATCGCTGATATATAATTTTTTTTTTCGAAATCCACAGAATACACCCAATGTTCCAAAATCTTGCAAGATTTCAATATTTTCAGATTTTCTAGATGAAAATCTTATTTTTATTAACCTGAAAAAAATCTTATCTTTTGCGAAATATACAACATTTTTTTGAGCATTTAAAAATTTTATCAGATCCAAAATTTACCTAAAAATTTTCAGTTTCGCCAAAATCACTTGTATTAATTTTGTTTCGTAATCAACATAATATCCCAAAAATTTTAAAATCTTGCAAAATTTCAATATTTTCTGATTTTCTAGATCAAAATCTTATTTTTATAAATCTCAAAAAAAAAACTTTTTAATACCTTTGCGAGCTATAATACATTTTTTTGTACGTAGAAATTTTATCAGTTTCAAAATTTAATTCAAAAAAATAATATTTTAGTAATTAAAATGACAAGACCTAAATCAATCAATATTTAGAAAATTCTTATTTTTATAAATATTAATACATAATATTAAAATAAATTGTTATCAAATATTTTTATAAACCTCAAAAATGTAAAATAATTTTTAAAAGCTTTTTAAACTAGCCTAAAATTTTTTGAGTATATTAAAGCTTCATCAGATTCAAAATTCACCTAAAAAAAATCAATCTCGAAATATTGAACAAATTTGTAATTTTTAGAGTTTTGCAAAAAAGGCTAATGTATATAATTTTTTCTTAATCTACATAATATTCTCAATTTTTAAAAATTAGGCAAGATTTCAATATTTTCAGATTTTCTAGGCCAAAATCTGATTTTCATAAAACTCAAAAATCTAAAATAATTTTAAAATCTTTTGAAATTATCCTGAAAACCTTTTCAACATCTAGAAACTTGATATAAATCAAAATTTACCTGAAAATAAGAAGATTTTGGATATATTTTCTTTTTCCATGCCAAAATCTCATTATTATGAAATTTGAAAAAAATAAATGATTTTTTAAAGTTTTGCAAACTATCCTAAATTTTTATTAACATTTAGAAACTTTATTCAACTCATAATTTATCTAAAAGTAATACAAATATTTTAGCTAGTAAAATTACGAATGAAATTTTTTTTTTCGTAATTTACATAAAAGACATATATAATATATTTTATTTAAATAAAATATATTTAATATATTTAAAATAATATAATATGAATATAATAAATATAAATATAATATAAATAATATATATATTCTACCAATTAAGCAAAGAGAATATTATCAACAATGATAATAAATTGTTTAAACAATTATTTTGTTAACTTGAATTTATTATTACTTCACTCCAAATGAAAATTAAACAAAAAGCCAGAAATTAAAAAAAAAAACCACTTTATTCTAGCATTATTCAAGTATAATATTATTAATAATTATGATAAATTGTTTAAACAATCATTTTGTCAACTTGAATTTAATACTACTTTACTCCATATAAAAATTGGGCAAAAAGCCAGAAATTCAAAAGAAAAAACCGCATCTTTCTAGCATTATTCAAATATAATATTATTACTAATTATAATACATTGTTTAAACAATTACTATTTCTAACATTTATGAACTTTAACTTCCATCTAATTGGAAATTGGACAACAAATGGAAAATTTGTGAAAAAACCGCGTCTTTCTACTTAATTCTATGAGAAAATTGCTAAAAACAAGAATAAATTGTTAAAAAAATTCATGAAAATATATCATTTTCAGTATAAAGTAATATTTCATGTATTACAAACAATTCGCATCGAAGAAACCGCAAAAAATCATAATTAGCGCCAAAAACTCGCAAAACTCATTTTTCACTTATGGGGTTTCTTTGGGACCCTATAAAACAGACTTACGGGGGTGATATTTGAAAAGTGATATTTTATTTGTATTTTATGGCTGATTGTGAAGAGAAATGTTGAGTTTCAACTTGATTGAGATAATATTGAGGATTCCGAATAAGATTTAAAAAAACGTCTTTGTTTCTTATGGGAAATGCATGTTAAACATTTTCATTTTTTTTTCAAAACAAAAAAAATGGATTTATTTTTGGATGGATTCGAACAAATTTGGGGGTTGTCCCCATAAAAATTCGAAAAAAAATTTTTTTGACCACTCTATTGTACAATAGGGTGGTTCATATTTTTTCAGAATTTTCATGCGTATCGTATCACCCCTAGATTTGTTAAAATCCACAATAAAATAAATGTGTTAAAAAAATATATTTAGAGGTTCTCCAAGGACCATGAAGTTTAATAAGTATTTTCTCTTTACAATTAGACACAGAATACGAATCAAACATTACTTTTTTAATATCACTCCTATAAGACTCTTTTATAATATCCCCAAAAAACCCCATAAGTGAAAAATTGGGTTTTGCAAGTTTTTTTGCACAAATTATGATTTTTTTAGTTTGTTTAATACAGATTGTTTTTAATGAATAATTTATAACTTTCTGTTAATAATTAGATGTTTAAATAAATTGTTGAAACAATTTATTATTGTTTATAGCAATTTCATCTTAGAATAGAGTTAGAAAGTCGCAGTTTCAACTTATCAGTTAGAGCGAGATAATAATAAATTATCAATTATTTAACAGAAGTCATTATTTAAACCATTTATCATTATTTATAACAATATTCTCTTAGAATAATACTAGAGAGCTGCAGTTTTTTTCTAAAATTTTCCACTTTTTGTCAACTTTTCAATTAGAGTGAGGTAATATTTGATTCAATTTTACAAAGATAATTTTTAAAATAGATAATTATTGTTTATAACTATATTTTCTTGGAGTAATGCCGTAAAGTTGAGAGTTTTTTCTGATATTTTCAGTTTTCCTTTAACTTTTTAGTAAAGAACAAATAATAAATAATAATATTATTATTAATTTAAACAAGGAGGCTCTCAGTACCTATTCCAAAAAAATTTACATCTAATATGATCCATATATGACAATTTGAAGAATATTTCAAATATCTGTTTTATTTTGGAAAAATATATTTAAAAAAATACGAGAAAAAAAAGTCAGAGAAAAAGTGGAAAATTTTATAAAAACTGCAACTTTCTAGGATTATTATATAAAAATAATATTTAAAATAATAATAAATGATTCAAGTAATTATTTTTGTTAAATTTACTAGATTAGTGCCTCGCTTTTACTAAAAAATTCAGAAAACCCACGACTTTCTTACTCTAATCTAAGAGAATATTGCTAAATCCAATAAGAAATTGTTTAATAATTTTATATCAACATCTCATTATCAGTATAGAATAGTATTTTATTTATTAAAAACAATTTGTAATGAAAACCCTGAAAAAATCATAATTAGCGCCAAAAACTCACAAAACCAAATTTTTCACTAATGGGTTTTTTTTTTGCGACACTATAAAACAGACTTATGGGGATGATATTTGAAAAGTAATTCTTTATTTGTATTTTGTGTCCAATCGTGAAGAGAAATGTTGGGTTGCAACTCAATTCGCCTCCAAATAGATTTTTGTTTAAACTTTTTTTTTTTGCATTCGAAAAAATTTGGGGGCGATATGCATGAAGATTCGAAAAAAATTTCAAATTCATTTTTGAAAATAGGGTGGTCCAAATTTATATGTGCCTGCAAAAATTCGAATTTCGACTTCTGGTGATCGGAAAGCTCGGTTTTCGAAATTATGGAAAAAAGGAAGTACTTGTTATTAACTTTTTGTGAATTAAAGTTTAGTCACCATTTAAGAAATACTCAAGAAATAATTTCTATGCAATAAATTTTCATTTTCACACCTCCCCTAACCCCTCAGTATTGTGACCGGAAAATGCAAAAAAATGCAAAATAGCAGAAAACAAGTTTTTTTTTGTTAAAAATACAACTGTTTGGTTCAAAATTAATCTGTTTTGGGTTGAGCTAAAGACGGTAATTTTTTAAACTTTTTCAATAAAAACTGTTTTTATTCTATAAGTGAAAAGTATCCAAGTATTTTCAAACTAATTATCAATCGTTTAAACAATTATTATTTGTTTGAAAAATTGTATTTCCCCCGTAACAAGTGAGAAGTTCATATTTTTCAGGATAAATAATGCAGTTGATGAATCTCAAGATTAAAACTATGAAAAGGATCAACTGATTATAATTGTTTAAATAATTGAAAACTGTATTTCACAAAAATGTCACTTTTAACATTCAATAACTGCGTCATAAATTCCTGAAAATACTAACGTTTCACGACTCTGTTGAAAACACAACTAAACAAATAAAAATTGTTTAAACAATTGCAAAGTATTTTGAACAAAAAATATTAATTTGTACATTTATCATTTATATCATTTATCCTGGAAATAGTAACTTTTCGCAATGCACTGGAATATTTTTTTTTTAAATAATTGAAAATTAATTTCAAATTCCTGAAAAATTATCATTTATTGAATAAAAATAATTAATGTTGAAGAAGTAAAAAAAAAATTAACAAAATACCGTCTTTAACATAAGTTGGACATAAAAATACTAAACTTTAATTTACAAAAAGCTAATAACAAGTACATCTTTTTTCCATTTTTTCGAAAATCGAGCTTGTCCCATTCAAAAGCCCAGGTTAATTATTTCCAAAACCCGCGGGTTTTGGTTAATGTGGACTTATTTGAAAAGAGAAATAGGACATTTCTTTTTTCGGAAAACGAACAAATGTTCAATAAAATGTATCAACTTTAAATTATGAGAATGAGAAAATTTTTACTATAAAAATAGATTTTTTATATAACATAAATGACCATAACTTCCTTACTCTTTGATCAAATGTATTGATATTATAGGTCAATCGATTCGTCTCGAACCAAAGAATCTTTTTTATTTTTGTATCCACTTTGAATTATGTTAGTGAAAAAAGTTTTACTATAAAAAACCGTATTTTCAAATATTATGCATTACCATAGCTTCCTTACTCGTCAATTAAATCTATCAATATTATCGGTCAATCGACTCGTCTCGAACCAAGGAATCTTTTATTTTCTTGTATCATCTTTGAATTATGTTGATTGAAAAAATTTTACTATGAGAAACCGTTTTTAAAAATATTATTAAGTACTAAAAAAATGCAATAAATATCTTTAGAAATCCTTCGGCCAGTTTCAATATATTACACAACATTGCAGAACCATGTTCTGTCAGAGATCTGTAGCAATTTTGTAACAGCGCTATATCTCAAAAAATATTGTTAAGAACAATTTGGGAACAGTGTTACAGAGTAAAAATGTTCTGTAATAGTGCAAGTTGTGGCATGTAGGGTAGCGTAGATTTATGAAATATATTTTGTTTATGAGGCTGTGAATCAATAATGGCTCGTTGTAGGTGAAAATATCAAGATAGTAAGAAGTTTTAGTTTTGTATTAAAGATTAATAAAAAAAGGTTTTAATTATTTCTGTTTATATTTATAACAATTTTTGTAAAAACGAAGCAAGATAGTTTACTCTCTAGATCTGAATTAGTGGAAAACTACTAATTGATAGTAATTTTCTACTAATCTATACAGCGCTGATTTGTTTACAGCTGATTAGTACAAATTTACTAATTAAATATGTGAGCATAACCGACTAAATTCATTAATAACTATATCTAATAATGGAATTGTTAATGCTACTACTAAATAAATTGGTAAATGTATTGCTAATAATTATTGTAAACGGTAGTTTAAAAAAAAGTTAATTGATTTTACAATGAAGATACTTTCCTTGCAATTAAATAATAAATGATTAAATATATAAAACAATACAAGCAATGAGAAAAATGTACGAACAATACATCAAATTACATATAACCATAGTAAACAGTCACCTGCCAAAGTGGTACGAGTAGGTTTTCAACATTTTTATATTCATCTGTGCATAAGAAAAGGCACATTAATATTCCTTAGAATCTAGTCGAGTCTGGTGGTTCTGCAGTATGTTTGCCAATTTCTACACACTATTGCCCTCAAAGATGTTTAATTTTTCTAAAAACATATTTTAGTTTATCTAACTTTTTTCAAGGACACTTTTCCAGTTCTCATTATAATGAGATGTCATTTTCAACTAAAATGATGAGTTTTCATAAAAAAAAAGAATTTTTAACCAAATAGTTGAATTCGCATCTAAAAACAGAAACATGTTTAGGTGAACAAAAAAATTAATAGAAATTGAGAATCTTAACAAAAATTCGGGATCTCCAGTCGAAAATCTCAATACTTTTTATTTGAGATTCTCGATCTCCAAGAAGTTTTGAGTTCACTTGAGCATGTTTCAAGAAAATATGAGTAAAAAAATTTCTTTTCAACCAAAAATGAAACGATTTTTCAAAACAATAGTTCTATTAGTCGAAGTTTCTTGAAAACATAAAAAAAAATTCTTTAAAAAAGGGGCAAAGAGGGAAATAGGGGAAAAAGCATGAACTCTGAAATATGAAAGTGATTTTCAAATGTATTTAGTTTTCGAAGTGTATACAATGTCGGTACCGGTAACAAAAATTTCCGGTACTGACCATTTTTTTACCGGTTTTTGAAGTGAAACTTTGAAGGGCGAGGTACGGCACTTTTGCCGTACACCGTGCATGTACGGTGGGCCGATTTTTTTTTTTTTTTTGAAAGGCCACAGGTCCAAAATGTTTCTAATGGATACCAGTAACTCACAGGCTAAATGGCAGATTTAAAAAATATATTTAACGGAAGCGCATCGACCATAAAGCTTAAAATCTGAAAAAATGTTAATTTTCACATTTCTTTAAAAATATTTCTTATATTTGACAGGTCTAGTCATTCAAATTAGTAAAATACTTCCTACTAAAGTCATTTTTTACACATATTGTACAGCATTAACAATAGAAGGGCGATATTTATCCCGAAAATAAAATAGCTTTTTTTACATATTCCTAGATGAAAATATTATTTTTGTTCGTTATAATTCTGTATTAAAGTCGTAACTTGTCTGATGATCGGATGCGTAACGAATTTCCTGAAGCTAAGCTCGGTATTGTGCTTTGTTCTCAAACGTCGGCATCGTTTTTCGAGTCTGTATCCGAGTTCTTATGAATCCATCCCTACTTTTAGGATCGCACGCATGTGAAGATGCAGCCGTAACATCTTTGACACACCTGTCAAAAGCTTGAGTGTGACATGGAAGGTGGAAAATATCATCCTTCAACATTTGCGATACATCTTCCAGAAGAAATTGATTCAGCTCATTTTCACTGAAGTGCATTTTCAGTGTAGGTTCGGTCACATTACACTTCTGCCAGTTGATGACATCAACATGATCTTTAGCTTTAAAATTAAGCTCTGGAACTTCAAACTTTCTCATCACTTTGGAGATGGATTTTCTGTCTGATAGAATGTGATTAACAGCTTGTTCTCTCACATTGAGCCTTTTATTGGCATTCATTGGCATTGGTTTTAATCACTTTATCGATGCCTTGTTTGAGATCATCTTCCAAGTATCTACTTAAAATTATGCTTCGGTACAGATTGATTGGAGCATCCTTCAGTTTTGCGTTACATTTAATGTGGAACCACATAAGAGCGTAGACTTTTATCGTGAATTTGGCTAGAGTCTTCAATTCTTCTGATGGATTTTCTGTGCCCATGTATTTCCTAAGAATCCTGTTCCCCATTGTCAGCCACCTAGCATTTGACACTTCTTCAGGATCTCCTGATGGGAATCCTGGAAATTCGTCACAGTTTCCAGATGACAAAAGTCGACATAAGGAAGCTGATTGCAAGTTGACAAATTCTTCCCTATTGGGCCTGAATATTGATCAGGCCCTAATGTTTTTTCTTTTTTTTTCAAACATGTGACGTAACCCGAGCTCATTACCATGGAGTTGACAAACCGCCCATTGCAATGGGCTTTCAATCTCTGTCTCTAGACGACGAATTATAATACCAGAGTGCTTTCCGGTGTTCGTAGGACAACCATCGCATCCGATACACGCTAGAGTCGATATGTCAACTCGTTTGTCAGAAAGATGGTTCAGAATTGCATGAGAAACATTTTCAGCTCCTGAGGATGAAGGCGTGACGTGTCCTGAGTAGAGCGATCCGGGCTCCTAAATCAAAGAAATATGCTCCTCCAAATGTGTGTGAGTGTTTTTTTTAATGAAAAATCCCATCTGCTGTTTCTTCCATGAATAAAGTTTTATCCTTTCTGCCATCGAAATACAGCGCTTGTAGTTCTAAACCTGGAGGACACTGCTTTAGCTGCAGGTTTTTGCGAATGTTTTTTGTCTCCCGTCTAACTTTGTTCTTATCAATAACAAAAGCTTTAAGTTGCGGTAATTGAGAAGAAAGGTCGTGTAGAAGCACTAAAGCAAGATTTGCCGAACTTCTGTCAGATTTGCCGTACCTTTCGTAGGCTATTGCAAAAGTGGGAAAATTAACTCTAGTCTGGGTGCTTTATTCCAACCCGACGGACATTCATTCATCCTCTTCATCATTACTAATGTCATCTTTGCCCGTACTGTCATTGAAATCTGAAGCAATTTCATTGTCATTTTCATTCTATATTAAGTGAGGGTAACGATTTTTTTCAAATTCTAAATTTTCTCTCTCCACATAATCATTCGATTTTTGACGTTTGTTCTCGATAATAATTTCATCGTCGCGGGTATCGATCATACGTTTCGTATCGTCTTGTAGAGTATGTTGGGAAATAGACGATATTCGCATTGTTCTTAAGCTGCGTTGATCCGAAAGAAAGTCTTTTATCCTCGAAGGAACTTGATTTTCTGAAACATAAATGCAATTTTCTTGACATTTGCAAGCAGCTAAGTCAAACAACCGATTTGCTTCACTGAGATACGAAAGCGCATTTTTCTCTTAAATTCAGGTTTTTTTCCATCCCTTCCAAAACTTGTTCGTAAAGTTTTAACTTTATTAGCTTCCTTTCTTATTAAGGCTATAATCCTTTGCCGAGTAACAATAGGAATCGAGCATTTTTTCCAAATATCTTCAAGTTTTGTTGCTACCACGCTCGATCCGTTAACGAATTTATTTGTATTGCAAAGAAAGTAATAATACCTCATAAGATCAAGACAGGTCGGCAACTTTACATCACTCAGGCTTTTGCAAACTCCTAAAATAGAACATTTTACATCTGAAGTTAAGGCCATTTTCAATGAGCGATACTAAAATAGATTGGAAAACTTTAAATTATGAATTCGGATATATTAGCGTAAAATTACCAACAACGAAGTCAACTATAACGGTCACAAAATAAAAAATGTTTACCTAATCAAGCGGAAATAACTCTATGCAGCAGAAATACATAATACATATTTATATATTTTTTTAAACGTATCATACAACTCAATGTATGAAAAATTCCCACAGAATGACAGAATACCATGAGAAATTGAATACATTAAAAAATTAGCGATGCGTGTCATTTAGAAAGAAAAGAACTGAATGAATTTGCTGCGAGCAACTTCAAAACACTCTAAAAAATTATTTTAACTTTTGTAATATTGACTATTATTATGACTTTCTAGGGCAAACATGAGTTTAAAGTGACAAAATGCACTGCAAATGCACTTTGCACTATCTCCCGCTCTCATTTTCGGGATAAATATTGCACTTTTCTTTTTAATGCTGTACAGTATGTGTAAGAAATGACTTTAATAGGAAGTAATTTACTAATTTGAATTATTAGGCTTATCAAATATAAAAAATATTTTCATAGAAAGAGACAAAATTAACATTTTTTCACATTTTAGGCTTCATCGTTGATGCGCTCTCGTTAAATATATTTTTTAAATTTGTAATTTGGCCTGTAAGTTACTGGTATCCAGTAGAAACTTTTTGGATCTGACGCCTGAAAAAAAATCGGCCCACCCTACCGTACATGGAATTCAAGGAATTCACGGAATTCATAGAATTCATGGAATTTATGGAATTCAAGGACTTCATGGAATTCACGGAATTCACGAAATGTATGGAATTCACGGAATTCATGGAAATCACGGAATTCGTGCAATTCATGGAATTCGTGGAATTCCTGAAATTCACGGAATTCACAGAATTCACAGAATTCATGAAATTTAAGGAATTCACGAAATTCACCCTTTCCAACAGCTCGTGGCGGCGGGAAGGCACCCCTGTGACTGGTCACAGAAATAATGTTGGTCAAACAACTACCCCTTTCCAAAATTTCATGGGGGGCAAAGCACACCTGTGACTGGTCACAGAAATAATGTTGATCAAACCCCTATCCCTGCATCTCTCTGATTCGTCTTCTATAATTAGTCACATAAATAAGTTTAGTTTTGTCCCTAACTATTTCCAATGTTTTTTAGTCTGTGACGTCAACTAGCAAGACGGCCGATATTGAGGATCAAACAGTAGCATTGAACACATGAGAGAAAAATTAATTTTTTCATATTTTTGCCGGCAGCCTAGGATCTATCCTTAAAATATGCTGTTTGAAAAAGCCGGTAAAAACAAGTGGGTAACGTAGTTGATGGACGGCCTCTATGGTGGAAACAAATCCTGGGTGGCACACATAAAAGAAACCAAAGAAATGCATTTCCTTGGATCTAGTAATTTTTGTACACTGTTATTAGTTATGTCTAAAAGTCTTTTCATGGGTCAATCTAGTTTCCCGATATATTTCGAGAGTTATAAAAGAAATTGACTCTATACTCTTTCATTTTATATACCATTTATTACCACATGTGGCTACAATTTGTACTGTTTATCTAATTATAAGAGCACTAACTTTTTAGTGACAGTATTGAAATACAGTGAAATGTAAGCCGTGATTTACTATTATTAATTAATTGTGTTGGTTTCCGCCTGAAGCAGAAACTGGTGGGTTATAATTAGCAAAATGCTCTCGTGAGATGGGGTTGTTCATCCCAAAGGCTACCATTTCTTGTGGATACATTTCGACGAGGACAGGAACACTTCCCCTTAAGTCAATCTTAATTACTCTGAACAAATGATTAAATATTGGGCGAAGATAACCATGGTCGAATCTTCCAATGATAAAACGACCCATTAGTACTATAGGCATATTTCCTACTATCTTTGGAAAATTATTGGGTGCTTCTTCGTAAAATATACGCTCAGAAAAGTACACGACCTGATAATGGACGCCTTGTGGAAGTCCTGACATGCCGGGTTTATGGTGTGGGTCATGTCTTATAATCGCAGTGGCATCGATCTCTGGAACTATCGACAACGAATTTCGGGCATTATCTGCGCTCATAAGCTCAGGCACATAATTGTGCAGAATCCCGAGACACAATTTTAAATCTGTAACAAGAGACGGAAACAAAGTTTAATAATTAAAGTATTAATTAAAACGATTGAATAAGAAAATCATTATGAATTATACGGTACCAAAATTGTGTCAATTTTTGGCCTGCGAACTTAATTCAGTAGAAAAAATACAAATGTGTTTCAATAGTTAATAGTATAAATTAGAACGATTTAATGGGGTCATTTACTATCACTTATACGGTATAAAATTTGGTCAAATTTCTTCATTTAGGAAAAACTTGTTATTTGCGGTGATCATATTACAAAAATTACTTCCATTGTTTTTGTTAAGCAGAGGCTAGTTTTTTCTGCGCGCGCTCGCTCAACACTTTTTACTATCCAGGCGCAGAGTGGGGTGAAAACCAAAAAACCTGGCCAAAAACCAAAAACTGAAGTTTTTTTCTTTTAACTGTTAAAGTTTTTCAACGTTTTATGGGTCCCTGTAGCACCATTTGATAACATCAGTTCACCAGACAGGGCCTACCGTTTGTTTCAATCTGAATCATAGTTGCAGCAAACGTCAAAGTGAACACAAGCTTATGCGAAAACAAGTTTTTTTTCTTTCAAATGTGCAGCATTTTTCAATGAATTGGCTTATCGGGACTCGGGAAAATGGATTCAAATTTTGAAGGAAATATGTAAATTTCTTCTTTGGCTATCTGCAGCTTTAGTTTATATGAAACTTTTCGCAACAGGAAACAAAAATGCGCCCTGCAGCAAATATAATGTGTTCCACCCTCGATACATATTGGTTTTGTGTTGCACCTCGCCATATTGGATTTGTAATTTTTTTTTTATTTAAATCAATATTAAATTCGTAATAAGCGACCTCAAAACCCCCATAATGTCAAATTTAAGCGAAATCAGGCATTTTTTAGGAAAAATGTTGTCATATTGTATCCGTCATTTTTTTTTAAAATAGGTATCAAATTCGTAATCAGCGACCCTAAAAACACTTAAGTCTCTGAGTAAAGATAGAGTCAAACCTTTATATTTTGACTCTGTTTTTGGGTGACGGAAATGATTTTTTTCAATATAATCACCTTAAATTATACAAAATTTCTAGAGCGTTAGGTTCACAAACTTTGCTTTTTTCAATGGCCAATAGGATTCATTTTCTCAAAAATCTGATGTGATGAAGCATATCTAACGTCAGATCGCCAAATTTTCTTATTTTTTATTTTTTGCAATCATCTGAAAATTACCGGAGAATTCTAAAGAGATGGCACCTTTTTTCAAGAGGCTGTTCTTTCAAATAAATTCAAGTAAGTTCCATTCTGAATCGTCAATATAAGGCGTATCGAGTTGACAGTCAAAACTTTTATTCCAATTAGCCATACAGTACGAATAAAGACTCTCAATATGAGCCCTTATAGAAGTTTCTAGAACGTCAGGTTTACACCCTTTTTTTAAATGGCCAATAGGACTACTTTTCTCAAATTTCAGACGTGATGAAGCAAATCTAGCATCATATTGCGAAATTTTATTTTTTGCAATCATTTGAAAATTACCGGAGAATTCTAAAAAAAAAACATTAAAAAAAAAAGTGCCGTTCTTTCAATTGATTTCAAAAGATGCAAACTACGTTTTGCTATTAAAATAAAAGTATTTTGCTTACCCTAAATTATAAATTAATCATAAGCGTATATCACCGCAGTTTTGATCTCATTAATTATTTTTGATTGATTATTTTTTTGTTTCTATCTTGAAATTATTTTTTATTTTTCACATAGTTGCTTTTTAAGTTTCAACTTAACTACAGTAAGGACTATAAAACATCCAAAAAATTTTTACTTGAGGTCAAACTCTAGCAATATTAAATTTTTTTGACTTCTTCCTTTGAATTTATTCTTAGAAAAGTAACTGCGTGAAAATTACAAATATTTTTAAGATAGCATCAAAAGAATAATCATCAGAAAATAATGCATGAGTTCAAGACTAGGTTGGACACGTTAGGGGCCATCCATAACCACGTGAATAGTTTTGGGGGTTTGAAGGGGGGGGGTCTATCCAAAGTCCGCGTGGATAAGAGTGTGGTAAAAATTTTTTTTCTTACATTTTCATACATATAGCCCCCAAATTTGTTCGAATACACAAAAAAATAATATATAGAGATTCCTCAAGCCCTATGAAATACGTCTTAAAAGAAATACGTTTTTATCAATTTTATTCAGAATCGTCAATATTAAGTATTTTGAGTTAACTCTCAAATTTTTGTTAACAAGAAACCATACAATACAAATGTAAGAATTACTTTTTGAATTTAGCACCTATAAGTATATTGTATAGGGTCCCAAAATAAAACCAAAAATTGGGTTTTGTGAGTTTTTGGCGCTAACTGTTATTTTTATGAGGTAACTTTTAGTAAAAATTGTTTCTAACATATAAAATATTACGCTATACTAATAATCAGATGTTCAAATAAACTTTTTAAATAATTTATAATTGTTTATATCCATTTTCTCTTAGAACAGAAGTAGAAAGTCGCGGTTTTTTCTACATTTCTCAACCGAGTTTTAACTTTTCATTTAGTGCAAGGTAATAGTCAATTTAATTAATTAGAAATAATTGTTTAAAAATCATTTGTGTTGAATATAAGTAAAAATAATAACAAATTGTTCAAAGAAATTATGTTAACATTTGATTATCAGCAGAAAGTAGTATTTTATGTATTAAAAATAATTTATATTTAAAAAATCGCAAAAAACTCATACTCAGCACCCGAAACTCGCAATACCCAATTTTTTACTTATGTGGCTTATTCAGGACACTATAAAACAGACTTATAGGGGTGATATTCAAAAAAAAATCATTCATTTATATGCGTTAGCTAATCATGAAAAGAAATGTTGAAGTTCAACTCGATTCACCTAATTTTGACGGTTTTGAATAACATGTAAAAAAACGTCTTTTTTTCTTGTGGGAAATACGTGTGCATTTTTAGACCACCCTAACGTGAACTCACGTTCTCCTGAATCTGCGGATTTCTTTTCAGAAAAACATTCAAAACTAAAAAAAATGTTCATGACATTTTAGCTTTTGAATACCAAGAATATCTATACACTGGGACCTGAAATTAGTTACCTCGGATTTACTAATTCATAGAACAGATGGCCCTGCAGTTTCATGGTGAGAGAGGAGATCAAAGGGGTCGAGAGATGCTTCCTCAACCATGCGTGAAACAGCAGAAGCGTAGCGAAAAAGGCGCAGTGCGCGGGTACTCACGCGTGTATATTGCGTAAAATTATGTATTATTCTAATTGGAAATAGTTCGCACGGTCCTGACTGCTTACGTTTAGAGAACCTGGAAATAGCTACAACGCCGTTTGCAGGCCATGCCAGAAACCGTAATTCAATCCAGGTTCCAGTGTAATTTCATAAAATATGAAATAAGTCTACGTGCGCAGAGTAGATAGGGTGGGGGGGGGGAGTTCTTCTTCAAAGTTCAAGTTTGTCCACAAGGGGGGCTGGGGGTCAAAAAGTATTAACAAATTGTCAATGTGGTATGTGGACGGCCCCCAACGACTACGATATTCTGGCATTACCGTTTCCGCCGGTTGAATGCGGGACCCTTTCCACCATTCCGTGTCTGCGTTCATTTCCGGCTCTGACTTCGCCCTGAGAACTTGATCCTGTATGAAAAAAAAAGAAAAGGATTTTAATAATTGCAATATTAATGAGAAAGGTGAAACGAAGGGCCTGGTTGCAATAAAAGCATGTACAATTTTATCTGGCGAAAACAAAGTCCCTGGGGGCTTTCAAAAAAATGTTCAAATTTGAATTTTTGAACGCTGTATTTGGTTGTTTAATTTTATTATGCATCTTTTCTTACTTTTACTCTTTTTGGAAATAATCTGTTTTAATTGTTTCTTCACTTTAAATCGTGCTCAATTCTGACGACTACTTTATCAGTCAAATGACACCCTATGTAATCTACAATATCTTAAAATTTTATTTAAAAATGTCCAAACCTAGCGAAGCACAAGTTGAAGTGGAAAAAGAATTAAGTCTGATTATCAACAACCAGATATAGCGTTTAAAAATTAAATCTTGAACATTTTGTTGCTTCCAGGGGACTCTAGAATTCCAGGGGAATAGTAGCGAAATTTTTATCAGTTATACGGTACCATAATAGTTTCCGATTCCCAGACGCAAAGTTAAATCTGTAACAAGAGATAGAAACAGAGTTTAATAATTCAAATATTATTTAAAACAATGAATTAAGAAATTTTTTATAAATTATACGTTACCCAAGTTGTGTCTATTTTCGGCCTGTGAACTTAATTCTGCAAGAAGAAATACAAATGTGTTTTAATAGTCAAAATATGAATCAGATCAATTTGACAAAACCTATTTTCAACATTAAGATGGTATATAATTTGGTAAAATTTCTTCATTTAGGCAGTGGTGGATTTAGGTATTTGCCGCCCCTCGGCTAACAGAAATCTGCCGCCTTAGCCTAACAGAAATTAACTATTCGATTTAGAATCCACAGTAAGACATCGCATTTAAGAAAATCTTGTAATTTTAGGTAATTTGAGGCAAAACATTGTTAGTTATTGATGAGCTGAATATATTCTCAAATTTTTCTTGAAATCGATTCATATCTTTTACTTCCTCAAGCGTGCCTAAAGTATTTATAACAGTACCTATTTGATATTGAAAATATATCAAAAATTATAAATTGATCAATTTTTTTTAAATGTTAATTTTATCTTTTTTTAATTCCGCGCAGAACATTACCTCAAAAATTTGTATTGTATTGTTAAAAGAAGAGACACATAGAGATATATAAAAAAATTGGCGACTGTAAGAATTAATTTTTTAAATATATTTTCCGTTTAAATTCAATTTTTTCCATTTCCAACACGCTGGAGGAGGTAACATATTAATAGATTTCGAAACAAAATTTTACAGTATATTCAGCTGATAAAGAACTAACCATTTTTTTTTTAGATATCGATTGATAGAAATTTTTTTCAATCCACCCTAGTGATTATATTACAAAAATTACTTCAGTTGTCTTTGTTGAGCGGTGACGGGAGTAATTACAAAAAAATATAATTACTTTAAAGTAAAAGGTTGAACCCCTAATATAAGCCCTTCTAGAAGTTTCTGAAACGTCAGGTTCGCATCCTATGTTTTTTTAATGACCAATAATTCGGAAATCACCGGAGAATGATAAAAAAATTACAGTATTTTTTTCAAA
This sequence comes from Andricus grossulariae, assembly GCA_011634705.1. NCBI lineage: Eukaryota > Metazoa > Arthropoda > Insecta > Hymenoptera > Cynipidae > Andricus > Andricus grossulariae. The sequence continues at coordinate 111,505,611 of JAABKJ010007545.1, read as the reverse complement.
ATGCCGTTCTTTCAATTGATTTTCAACAAATGCAACAAAAAATTTTAACGACAAAATGACATCAGTTTTTCTAAAAATCTTGAAAGTGATTGTTTTTAAATCCCACGTTTAAACATTTTTCTTCTTCTTCCAGAGATACATAGTAATGTATACTACATTTTGCGAGTTTTTGGCGCTGACTTTTATTTCTTTGAGGGTGTTTTTTTTTTTAAAAACATTCTTTAAATATATAAAAATATTACTTCATATTAATAATTAGATTTTGAAATGAATTATTTAAGCAATTCATCAAGGTTTATAGGCATTTCCCCTTTGAACATCAAATTTAGAAAGTCGCGGTTTATTAATTAATTTATATTTATACTATAATCCATATAGAAAATTTGAAGAATATTTAAAATATCTGTTTCATTTTGGAAAATTATATTCACCAAACCAAGATTGTTTGAAAAAATTTTTCTCTATTGTTTATTATTTTTTGATAACAAAAAAGTCAAAGCAACGTGAAAAATTTCAGCAAAAATCGCAACTTTCTAGCAATTATCTAAGAGAAGATATAGTTAAGAACAAAAAAAAATTGTTTGTACAATTAGGTTTGTTGAATTGCATTAATTATTACCTTGCTCTAAGAAGAAAGTTGATAAAAAGTTAAATATTTCGGAAAAATGCAACTTTTGAGAAACAATTTGTATTTGAACAAGTGAAAAAAATCATAATTAGCGTCAGAAGCTCGCAAAACCCAATTTGTCAATATTGGGGTTTTTTGGGACCGTATAAAACAGACTTATCGGGGTGATATTGAAAAACTTATTATTTGTTTGTATTGTATAGCTAACTGTAAAGAGAAATGTTGAGTTTCGTTCGATTTACCTAATATTGATTATTCTAAATGAAATGTAAAAAACGTATTTTTTCTTCGTATGGGAAATACGTGTTAAACTTAATGGGGCTTGTGGAACCTATGAATATAATTGAAAAGAAACTCATTTATTGTTTTGTTGATTTAAGCAAATTTGGGGGTGATATGTTTTATGTTTTATATTTTGAGAAAAACATGAAAAAGTGAAACAAATTTCCACTGCTTTTTGTTTGGACTTCCTACTATGTATCACGAATATTTAGTCAATTCACAGCTCCGTTTGGCTTCGTAATAGGCTCTCCAATCTGTCATGCATTTGTTTGCGTTAAACTTTGGCTAGGAGTTTTTTGGAAAAAGGACTGAGGGTGCTACTTTTTTCACATATAAACACATTTCTATATCGGTGACGACATATGAGGGACTAAACAAGCGTACTCAAAACCATATTCAAATTGCATAATATTTTAAATAGGGTCATCCACAAAATTTTGGTTTGCCTTACAGTTGAGCTTTTTATAAACTTTGACTCCCAAAGAATTTAAATGTGAAATTAAAACTTAATTTTGTTCATTTAATAATTTATAATAATTTATTAAAAAGTGACAAAATATATTGTACTTCAATCGCGTTACGAAACTGCACATCTTAAGCCATCAAACAACTTCCTATCATTATTTCTTTCCAAGATAATATGTTTGTGGAAAACGGTCTGTAATTAGTAAACAAATTCATATTTTGAACTTTAGAAAACTGCGTTGCATTCTGGACACCTTAAGGATCTTCTGTGAATTTTTTCAGAGTTTTCGAGACGTCCAGCTCGGGCTGGGAAGCCTCGAAAGTCGAGGCTTCAAAAAAGTGCCTCAAAAACCTTGTTTTTTGGCACATTTTACAACAGCGCTATCGTAAAAAATTTTTTAGAACAACAATATACATATCTTTCAATTCGGGAGACCTTAAGCTTTCACGTTTACATGGCCAAAATTTTCTGCGATTTTTTTTGAACGAGTTGCTCGCGTTCAAAGTGAGGGTCGCGTACTTTTGACGCCGACTTAGTTTCACTTACCACTCAGCTGAAGCCAGCATTACTACTTGTTTTTGGGAAAAAAGTCCCCGGATTTTGTGCATAGCACAAATTTGGAGCACTTAATTAGCACTAAATTTCTGCGCAATGAATAATCTGATATCACAAATAGTTTCCAAGGTTCACATACCGGAGGCAGCTGAAGCCAGCAACCCGCAAACAACCTGGTTGTGCATCAGGCATGTTCCCAGTTATGCGGCATCCATAAAATTAATTCTTTTTAGATTTTTATGATTAAATATCGCCATTATTATTACATCCAATTGTTTCAAATAGCATCTAATTGCTATTACACATGCATTCATTGCTAGTACACATGCATTCATTGCTATTAACATGCATTCATTGCGATTCGGACTTAGACAATTAGATTCGGACTAACATGGACCAAGTGATAAAAATTATGAAAGAGAAGTACAATTTTTTATTAATTTCCATTTGACAACTTGTTAAAGGCTTGTACAATAATGAAATGATCTCTAATTTTTAATTTCTATTGATTTTACTTCCTATTTTTACAACTTCAGTGGATTTTTTGAAGTGCTGCACAACCGGGGACAAACTTTTGTTAAACCAAAAAAGCTATCTTCCAAAAAAATTTCATAATTTTTCGGTTTTAAATGGAATCAATATACTTCCTTCGGGAAAAATTTAGATATTGACATTAGCCCTGCAACGGTATCCCAACCATCAAAATTGGATGTTCCGATCAAAAGTTATGGGCAAAAAACAAAACATGCTGCACAACCGGGGACACTCCCCTACATGTTTTTGACTAAAATTACCGAACACAACATTTTTTTTCTGCAGCATAAATTAGCACTAAATTATGGCATAGTGCCCATATCTATATGACAATGTTGCAATTCCAGCATCCGGGACCTGCTAACAGGGTGTCTACTCAAATCGTGGAAAAAATCCCTAACAATTGCAGGTTTTTTCAGATACCTGAAGTTTTTTCCAGGTATAATTTTTCATAGTATACGGAGCCATTGAAATATTTCACATTTTTTTCAACAATCAACTCGGAATATGTATACAGTTTCGCGAGTTAATTATATATAATGTTTTTTTTTTCAGTTTCTAAGGATTCAATTATTATATGTTTAATTTAAAAAGCTTTGCCAACTTATATCAGAAGATATTCTTAAATATATTATTTGAATAATTAAATATCACTAAAAACGTAATAATTCATTTCTTAAATTTATCCCTAAAGTCAGAATTTCAATAATAATCGAAACAAATTTTTATTTTATCTTATGCTTAAAATTCAGTGCATACTTAGGTAAAACAAATATGGTTGCCAAATAGTTAAACTTGGACTAAAAAAGATAGACCATATACACAAGAACTCCAATATAAGGCTGATGGATTTAGTTCTTTCTAGAACTGCTGGCCCACGCAGTTTCTCACCGCACAAGCAGTGTCAACAACGAAGAATTTAGTGCCACGGCCACTGCGAGGCAACCCCCGAAACTTTAAAATTATTAAATTATTAAAAATATAAAAATTAACTTTTTGGAAAAACGACACAAAAGCTACCATAAAATTTTATTAAACAAAATGTTTCGCCTAAATTATACTACAAATTTGCTTCAAACCATTTTATGCTAGGATGCGTATTTTTGGTTTAAATCGTCAAACATAACATTAAAAATAAAGAAATTAATTTTATGAAAAAATGACACAAGTTTTAATAAAATGTTAAACAACAATTTTGTATAGAATGCGTCCTTTTTTAATTATAAAAACAAAGGAATGAAAATACGTATCTTTCAATACCAATGCATATTATGAATTGTCATAATATAAATTGATTGAAATGATACATTTATCAAGGTCCCGGAAGCTGGAATTACAACATTATCATATCGATATGGACACTATGCCATAATTGAGTGCTTATTTAATGCTAATTTAGGCTGCAGAAAAAAAAATGTGTGGCCACTGGCTTCTCTCTAAATCTGAATCAGCTATAAGTATACCGCTAATTCAAATCAGCGTATATACGCTGGCAAATCAGCGAAATTTAACTGCTGATCAGTGAAATTTCACTGATTAACAGCTAAATGTCGCTGATTTTCCAGTGTATATACGCTGATTTGAATAAGCGGTATACTTATCGCTGATTCATATTTAGAGTTCCTGACGGCTGACATTTCCACCTATTCTAGCATTCTACACTTGAAAATTATTGATATTCAGACCTTTGTAACTTACTTTTATGTTTAGAGTATTTTCTCCAAAAACGCATGTGCAGTGGCAGTCCCATATATGCTAACCTTCCTGATGGCTGACATTTCCACCTAACCTAGCATGGCCGCAAAACCATGCTAGAAAACTCACTATTCCGCGAAATATTCTAGTCGTTTTTTGATCTATTATATTGAGTTTTAGTTGACAAATTGTCGTACGTCAACAAAAACACTTGAAAGACACTTGAAAAACACTGACATGCTAACCGATCACCCTGTCTGACTGAGTTGCGCAAGCCACCACATACGCATGCACGCACACGTCTGATGTTTCGCTGTATTTTTCACTTGTTTTCTAGTGTTCACTTTGCTTCGAAATCTGATCCAAAGTTCAAGTTCTTACTTTTTCTTTTCGTTGACTTTTTTTTCTCTTGGATTCGATTATATTGTATATAATGTAAAAATTCACTAAAAGAGAAATTATTGACTTTCTAATGAGTAATACTCTTGATTCGACTGATCATTATATTATATCGAAACTGAATGCTGAATGGTTAAATTAAAATTTTTCTGTTCGTTTTATTGCAAAGCAAACATAGAATATATGTTTTACAGAGCTATGGATAGCTCGGGTCCAATCATATGCTTCCTTAATCTTCAATACCAAAATAAAAAGAAAAATGTGTTGAACCTTACACCGGAGGTGAGAGATGTACTCAAGATTTCGCAAGAGGACGAATTGTGTCATTCAGACGTAGAAAGTCAGATCGAAAACGATGATTTGCCAGGTATCCATCAAACATTTGATACTTTAGGCGATACAGAATTATCGGATGATGAAGAAAAAATTTGATGTAAGAGGCTAGAGGAACTCACACAGAAAGCACCCCAAAAGCCACAGTTTTTATAATTAAAAATAGAAAAAAAAATAAATAGAAATATCATAAACATGAAAAAATAGAAATAAAAACAAATCAAAAATTAAAAACCCTTGTGATAGGCTCTGGTAAACTATTATAAGCTAATTGAGGATAAAAGTGTTACATTTTACGTAGATCATTTTTTAAATACTTTTTAATATTTTCGTACACCATGTTATATCCGTCATTTTAATTTTTAAAATTTTGACTTCAGTTTCGGAATCAGCGCCCTCAAAACCCCATAGATACCACGTTTCCAGTATATTCAATAATTTTTTTAAATACTTGTCCGCCATATTGGATCCTCCATTTTGTTTTTTAAGATTCTGATATCATATTCGGAATCATCACCCTCGAAAACCTTATATAAGTGACCTTACCATTCATGAATTCGATCATCATTTTTTAATTGTACTCTTTGTGCGGTTCTCGGCGGGCATCGCATATAAGGTAAGATTGTGTCCATTCATCGCTTGGCGATGGATGGCACCAAAGCTAGCTGAGAGTGACGTAGCTCTCTGCGATTTTATTGTGGTTTTCGCACTCGTGAACATCAAACGGGCATCCTCGTAGTGAAGGTATGAAAGTGCAATCTAGAACATTTATCGTGATTAAACCTATTTTAAATCGGACGCCTTCGCAGTGACGGTGTTCAAGTGCATACGAAACATTTTAAAACGGGCGTCCTCATTGTGACGGTAAACAAGTGCATCTGGAACAATTAACTTATTTTATACAGTTTTAAGTGAATACTTTAAATAGGGCGTCCTCGTAATGACGGTGTAGAAGTGCAACTGGAACATTATAAAACGGACGTCCTCGTAGTGACGGTGTTCAAGTGCATCTGGAACATTCTTTGTGATTGAACATTCTTTCTTAAAAATAACGCGAATAGCTACTGTGACGAAGGTGTCTAACTGCGCGCCAAGGATGAAGGCGTTCGGCGCACATTCAAGCAGTGGCAATTCCACGGAAGTACATCAACAACCATACACACAAGTGGTAAACAGAAAGCGTCATGTTCTAAATGAGAGCAAACTAGATACAAAGAAGAAGCCAAGGAAATAACAATGAAAATATCAGAAAAGGCGCTTTCTCTCTACCCAACTTGAATGGAAGCACATTAACTTACCAAGGATCACCTACTGAAAAATCAAATTCCATTCTTCACATACGTAACCCAAGGAGAAAAAAGCAAGAAATTCGTGATCAAAGGATTACCAAGGATGGGCACCATAGATATACAATCTGAACTAAAAGAACTTGGCCTTGAACCAAAGAAAATCTATACCATGTCCATCAGGAAGGACAAAAACCAGGACTACCCACCATACCTAGTAGTGTATGATTCAAACATGAAAGGTGAACACATCAAGCAACTTAAAAACATTCAAGCACTGTGCTACACGAGGATCCAATGAGAAGACTACAAAAACACAAGGATGGTCACTCAGTGTTACAACTGCCAAAAGTTTGGACATGGAACATCCAACTGCCATGATCACCCCAAATGTGTGAAGTGCGGAGAAGGGCACGCAACCAGGAGTGTCCTAAACCAAAAAAAGAGACGCCAAAATGTGCTAATTGCTCGGAACCACATACAGCTAACTTTTCTAAATGCAAACACTATCAAGACAGAGTGAACAGGATCCTGAAACTGAGAGAAGCAGCCCGTGAACGAAGTCTAAGGAAAATTGGAAAACACCAACCACCACAACAAATCACCAATAACGCGGGTGCTTACTACTCACAAGCAGTGACGGGAAAACGCACAACTTATACAACGAGCAACAACACTAATGCGACAACACAAACCTAGTGTTAAAAAATTGGCCAAAGAAAGCTATAGTGCAATTAACCTAGATCTTCAATTCATGCTTTAAAAACTCGTGTTTCCCAAATAAATGGAAAATAGCAAACGTGCTCGCATTCCAAAAACCGGGAAAAGATACATTATTTCTTCAAAATTACAGGCCCATCAGCCTATTGCTCACTCTGAGCAAAATTTTTGAAATTGCAATTCTCTACCGTCTCAAGAAATTCGAAACTACAAAGAAAATCTTAATGGATGAACAATTCGGATTTAGAGAAAAACATAGCACCGTCCAAAAGTTGGTTCGCCTCACAAATCATATTAGCACAAATTTTAACTTAAACAAATCAACCGCAGCAGTATTTTTAGATATTGAAAAAGCTTTTGATACCGTCAGGCACCGAGAGATTATTTACGAACTTAACAAACTAAGTGTACCTACGTATATTGCTAAACTTATCATAAGCTATCTGAGTAGTAGAAAATTAGCAGTATTATATAATAATAAAAAATCCGATTTGCAAGATATAGTAGCAGGTGTTCCACAGGGTTAGATTCTAGGACACACTTTATTTTCATTCTACATCAACGATATCGTGAAAAATAAAGATACGAACATAGCAATATCCGCTGATGACACAGCGGTGTATGCCTCCTCATGGAAAAAGTATAAAGCAGTAGAGTACTTGCAAAAACATATTCATAAACTAATTAAATATTATCACAAATGGAGAATTAAAATAAATTCAACTAAGACTGAATTCATAATATTTACTAGAAAATCAGAAGAGAATGAGGATGATCTTGTCATTATTTTGGATAATGTAGAAATAACTCAGAAAAAATTGGTCAAATACCTAGGTGTAATACAAGATAATAAACTTACATTTATGCGACATATCAATGAAGCGTGTAAAAAAGGCTATAAAATAAATGGTCTATTATTTAGACTGATTGATAGGAAAAGCGCTCTTAGTGTTAAAAATAAATTCATATTATATAAGATGATTATTAAACCAGTATTAATATACACAGCTCCAGTTTGGAGTAGCGCCGCCGATTCTGATATCAATAAGCTACAAATCTTTGAAAATAAATTATTGAGGCGGATAACGAATTCTAGTCCTAGAACGCGGAATACTGATATTAGAAAATCATTCCAAATAAACGACATTATATCCAACAACCTAGAATTAACACAAAATTTTTATAAATTCCAACTGAAGAACTCGAAAGCTCTAAAAGCTATATTACTGTACGAACAAAATACTTCTCCTCTCAAAATTAGGTACAAATTACCTTATTCCCTAATAAAAAAAGAATACTCTGATCACAAACATGTTACGCAAATGTAAATATTATTTTCTTCTGTGGATAGCACTATACATAGCACTTAGATATAAGCTAGTCTTACGTTTAAACAAATATTAAATGGGGGTATTTCCACTGACCTTACCCAATCCAAACTGATAAACGATTTTCACCAAATTAATTTTATAACCTACAAGAAATTATAAACATTCTGATTAGATATTAAAACGGGCACAGAATTTAATATTAATATAAATATATTTACAAATGTATATGTAAACTTATGTTGATGAATAAATGGTTTATAAAAGCAAAAGCATTGTTGTACATTTTGATGTGCTTTCCGACTTTTGGCCACGGAACCGAGCCGCCTGGCCCACTGTGAGGTATTCCAAACGATCTTTATATTCGACGAGTTTCGCCCGACCTTCACGTCATTTCTCTCTCTGGTCACTCTTCTTGTAGTGAGTTTGTTTTAGAGAAACTATTAGAGGTTTTGATCCTTCGTTCCTGTACCAAGCCATTTGCTGCATTAAATTTCATCTTCTCCGATCCCAGCGGACACTGTTATATAACTGTGATCTAGCAGTTCTAGAACACAAAAGAACAGGTTCTGTAACAGGATTAGAACATACTTAGACCATGGTCTAAATAATGTCGTCCCGAAATGGACGTAGCAGTTTTGTAACGCTGTTACAGAACCATGTTCTGTCAAAGATCTGTAAAACAATTCTGGATCAGCGTTATATGTAACAAAAATATTTTTAGAACAATTTAGGAACAGGGTTACAAAGTAACCATGCTCTATAATAGTGCCGTAACACATATGGAGCAGTGTGACGATGTAAATTTGTTGTGTGATTGTTCTGTAACAATTCTGAAACAGCGTTATATATCAACAAATATTTTTAGAACAATTGAGGAACAGGTTTACAAAGCAACATTGTTCTGCAATAGTGCCGTAACAAATATGTAACAGTGTTACAATGTAAATTTGTTCTGTAATCGATCCGTAACAATTCCATGGCGGTGTTACAACGTTTTTGCATTTATTGTAACAATTCCGTAACAGTGTTACAACTCTATGTGACAAAAAAATGTCTTTTGTATTATTGCTGCACTTAGTTTATATTTTACACAATCCAATTTCACGCACGGTACCCTACACATATAATCGCACGCCTATGCACGTTGAAAAATCGCACTCGCTGGGGATTCGAACCCTATCTAAACTACCTAACCCGTATGTACCTAGCCGACGCCTTAGCCAATTGCGCTATGGAACCGCCTTAACGTTCGTGCCAAAATCTCGGCTATGCTTTTTTGCTGAAGAAGCCAGGGTCATCTCAGAAATATATTCATTATTTTTTTAGTTAAGGCATATTATAAGAAAATAAATTTGAAAAATTGTAAGGTGCAAAAGAAGGTATAACCGATAAGCATGCAAAAAATGCCCCCAATGGGAATCCAATGTTGAGTCAGCCATTTAAAAGAATACAATAAAAAAAAATTAGTTCCAAAATTTCAAACCGTTAGCCGCCATATTGGATAACTTAGAGGGGGTGTGACCTTCTAGTGACACAACAGTTCTATCACTCTGTTCTATATTAGTTACGTTACAGAATTCCAGAACTGTTACATATTCTTACAGTAACAGCGTTACAGGACAGTGTGACCTTTATGTTCTTTTCTTAAAACACGTGTGACATTCTAGAGACATAACAGTTCTATCACTTTGTTCTATATTAGTTACATTACAGATTTTCAGACCTGTTACGTATCCTTACAGTCACAGCGTTACAGAACAGTGTGACCTTCATGTTCTGTTCTTGAAACACGTGTGACATTGTAGAGACATAACAGTTCTATCACTCTATTCTATATTAGTTACATTACAGAATTACAGATCTGTTACATATCCTTTCAGTAACTGCGTTACAGAACAGTGTAACCTTTATGTTGTGTAATTTTTATGGCACACGATTGGAACCATGTTATGTATAAATGTTCTCTTTTTGTTATGTAACATTGACAGAACGTGTCCGCTGGGAAGAAATATGACTTTTCTGTCCTAAAGGTGAAATTTCAATGCAAAAGACCGAATTTTCTACAAAGCAATTGAAACTTCGAACAGCTAAAATGAATTTTACACAATAGTTGTAGTTTCAACAAAATATTTTAAGGTTTTACCGTAAGACAAATTATCAGTAAATTCATAAATTTCTAACCAAATAGTTGACTTTTCAACTAAAAAAGTGGTTTGAAAAAAACAATGAAATACATAAATATTCAAATAAAAAAACTAGTTTTCAACAATACAAAAACGAATGATCAACCAGTTGGAATCAACGAAAAAAGACGAATATTGAACAAATTAGCTGTTATAGAATCAATTTCAAATCCAGCAGATTGTACTCGTCAAGTCGCAGAATCTCAAGGAGATGAAACATTCTGTTTTTCAGAGGAAACTAGGCAATACGTATCATTCCGATTTCCAAAACTACAACTATCAGAGCACATTTAAAGAACAGCGTCTACAGTGCCTTCAACTAAAACCTCAAAATAATAAAAATCACAAGACACGCATTTCCAAGACTGTATTAAATATTCTTATAACCACTGAAATATCCAGGAACGCTCAGCACCCAACCCTACCTCATTTAACGAACCCCGATTAGATTGCATTCATCTGAAATCGCCAAAAAAATTTCAAATTGATAATAATGACGAGGCACGCATTTCCAAGACTGTATTAAATATCCTTATAACCACAGAAATATCCAGCAACCCTCAAAACAACCCCTTCTACATTTAACGAATTAAATCTCGACTGCTTTTATCTAAAATCACCAAAAAAATTTTTAATTCATAATAATCACAAGACACGTATTTCCAAGACTTCAGTAAATATCCGTATAACCACAGAAATATCCAACAACTCGCAGAAACTACCTCTACCACATTTAACGAACCACATCTCGACTGCCTTTATGTAAAATAGTAGAAGTATTTCCTGTGGGTTGTTGTATATTTTTGTGGTTATAAGAATATTTAATACAGTCTTATCAATGCGTGTTTTGTGATGATTATCAATTGAAATTTTTTTTGGCGATTTTAGATAAAGGCAGTCAAGGCGGGGTTCGTTAAATTCCGTAGGGGTAGCTCTCAAGGGTTGTTGGATAATTCTGTGGTCATAAGAATATTTAATACAGTCTTGGAAATGCGCGTGTTGTGATTATTATCAATTAAAAATTTTTTTGGCGATTTTAGATGAAAGCAATCTAAACGGGGTTCGTTAAATGAGGTAGGGGTAGTTCATGAAGGTTGCCGGATATTTCTGTAGTTATAAGGATATTTAATACAGTCTTGGATATGCGTGTCTTGTGATTATTATAAATTAAAACTTTGTTTGGCGATTTTAGATGAAGGCAGTCAAGACGGGGTTCGTTGAATGAGGTAGGGGTAGATCTTGAGGGTTGCTGAATATTTCAGTGGTTATAACGATGTTTAATACAGTTTTGGAAATGCGTGTCTTGGGATTATTTTCAATTAAAGTTTTTTTGATGCGATTTTAGATGAAGGCAGCCGAGACGGGGTTCGTTAAATGAGGTGGGGGCAGTTTTTGAGGGTTGTTGAATATTTCTGTGGTTATAAGGATATTCAATACAGTCTTGGACATGCGCGTCTTGTGATAATTATCAATTTAAATTTTTTTGTTGCGATTTTACATGAAGGCAGTCGAGACGGGGTTCGCTAAATGAGATAGGGGTAGATCTTGAGGATTGCTGGATATTTCTGTGGTTATAGGGATATTTAAGACAGTCTTCGAAATGCGTGTCTTATGTTTATTATCAATTAAACTTTTTTTTGTGATTTCAGATGAAGGCATTCGAGACGGGGTTCGTTAAATGAGGTAGAGGTAGTTTTTTAGGGTTGTTGGATATTTCTGTGGTTATAAGGATATTTGATAAAGTCTTGGAAATGCGCGTCTTGTGATAATTATCAATTTAAATTTTTTTGGTCATTTTAGATGACGGCACTCCAGACGTGGTTTCTCAAATGAGGTAGGCGTAGATCTTTAGGGTTGGTGGATATTTCAGTGGTTATAACGATATTTAATACAGTTTTGGAAATGCGTGTCTTGTGATTATTTTTAATTAAAGTTTATTTGATGCAATTTTAGATGAAGGCAGTCGAGACGTCGTTCGTTTAATGAGGTACGGGTAGTTTTTGAGGGTTGTTGGATATTTCTGTGATTATAAGGATATCCAATACAGTTTTAGAAATGCGTGTGTTGCGATTATTTTCAATTAAATTTTACTTTTTTTTCGCTTTTTGATAAAGGCAGTCGAAACGGGGTTTGTTAAATGAGACAGGGTTATTTTTTAGAGGTTTTTGGGTATTTCTGTGGTTAGAAGGATATTGAATGCAGTCTTAAAAATGCGTGGCTTGTGATTATTATCAAATAAAATTTTTTTTGGCAATTTCAGATGAAGTCAGTCGAGACGTGGTTCCTTAAATGAGGTAGGGGTAGGTCTTGAGGGTTGTTGGACATTTCAGACGTTTTAAGGATATTTAACACAGTTTTGGAAATGCGTGTCTTGTGTTTATTATCAATTAAACTTTTTTTTTGTGATTTTAGATGAAGGCATTCGAGACGGGGTTCGTTAAATGAGGTAGGGGTAGTTTTTAAGGGTTGTTGGATATTTCTGTGGTTATAAGGATATTTGATAGAGTCTTGGAAATGCGTGTCTTGTGTTTATTATCAATTAAAATTTTTTTGGCGATTTTAGATGAAGGCAGTCGAGACGGGTTTCGCTAAATGAGGTAGGGGTAGTTTTTAAGGGTTGTTGGATATTTCTGTGGTTATAAGAATATTAAATGAAGTATTGAAAAAACGTAGCTTGTGATTATTAGCAATTTAAACATTTTTTGGCTATTTTAGATGAAGGCTATCTGAACGGGGTTCGTTAAATGAGGTCGGGGTAGTTCTTGAGGGTTGCTGGATATTTCTGTGGTTATAAGGATATTTACTACAGTATTGAAAATGCGTGTCTTGTGATTTTAATTTTTTTGAGGTTTTATTTGAAGGCACCGTAGTCGGTGTTCTTTAAATGTGCTCTGATCGGGGTAGTTTTGGAAATCGGAATAATACGTATGACCTAGTTTCCCCTGAAAAACAGAATGTTTCGTTTCCTTGAACTGGTTAATCATTCATGTTTGTATTTTTGAAATCTGGTTTTCCTGTGTGAAAATTGAACTATTTTGTTGTTGGTTTTAAACCACTTTTTTATTTGAAAATTCAACTATTTGGTTACAAATTAGGAATTTACTGAAAATTTTTCTTACGGTAAAAACTTGAAGTATTTTGTTGAAACTACAACTTTTTTGTTAAATTTATTTTAGCTGTTCGAAATTTCAACAGCTTTTTAGAAAATTCGTTCTTGTGCATTGAAATTTCACCTTTATAGCCGAAAAGTCATATTTCTTAGTTTAAAATTCATTTCGTTTGGCTGAAGATGAACTTTGTTGTCGAAAATTCAACTTTTCGGTTTGAAAATTTACCTGTCGTCGAAAAAAATCATCTTTTGAGACTTGAGATTCCACATGTTTGGTTGAAAATGCAAATTTTAAATTTTTCAGTCCATTCCGATGTTATTCTCCTGGGCAAACTGTGAAACTCGCATTCGGGAGAGTTATAATTTAACATCATTCATTAAAAGTGGTTTTACGCTTAGTAGCTGATTAACTATATTGTATCAATTCTAAATTATAATAACGGTATACTAAGTATTCAAATCGTACAATGCGTTGGCAGAGTATAGCATAAGAAGAATGTTGTGAAAATGCTGATAGGTTAGGTTCTTGCTTCGTATTTGAAAGACTTAAAATATTCATATATTGTCTACAATTATTAAAAGTATTGTTGTTAATTATTTGTTTGGAATGAAGTTATTCAGTTTTAGGAGGCTTAGTGTTGTAATACAAAAATATTGAAGACTAATTTTAATAACAAGTCAAGTGCGGTGCTAGTTGATTCTGTACCGAAATGCAAAAAAAAAAAAAAAAAAAAAACGTTGCCAGTGCATATTGCGATTTCAGTACTTATATAATTCAGCATTGAAACGACATATTTCACTTAACTTTCATGCTGGACACAACTTTAAAAAAATATTATTGTAAGAACACCGCATCATCAATATTTGACATCGTGGACCCACCTGGACCTCCCATTCGAGATGTAGACGAGCCAGTTGATAGAGCCTCGTTTAGTGGCCGCCAGACTTCGCATTTTCATGCCCATCGCGAATGCTGACCGAACTGACAACCGGAGATTTCATTTAGTTGGAATATTTCTTTTTGCATATGTTGTACTCAAATGATTTACATAAACGTACTTTACTGTCGGCTCTTGCATTTCTCAAAGTTTGAAGCCGATATTTCATGTATAAAAAAAGTTCTTAGGTTCAAAAAATGCACCCAGTTTTCTTTTTGTCAAACAAAATTTTTTGCGAAATTCCTCCTCGGATAAAGGACGTAAACGTAGTTTATTGTCTTCTCATACATTTAACAAAGTTTCAGCCCGATATTTCATTTAGAAAAAAAGTTCTTAGATTCAGAAAAAAATTCAGAAAATTGAAAAAGTGAGGCCGGCAAGGTAGGTATTTATGCATGTCACATGCCCTTGAGGAAATATACGTCATCACTTTGGACATGTGTTTCAACACAACCTTTGCTCTAAACCGAGATAATTCACTCAGTTTCAACAGGTTTTAATCATTTCAATTACTTGAACAGGAAAATGTTATTGCTTCTTGGAATTTTGATGCTCTGGTAAATAGCAAATTTAAGTAACGGTTCTTTTGATGTAAAGGGACCGTGAGACCATTTTTTGTTCACATGCGCGTTTAGCGAAGCAAAGATACAGCTTGCGAGTCTGAACTTGCAAAAGGGGCAGGTCCTGACTTGAGGAAATAAATGTCACGATATTATCGGTTAATATTAGGACGGACATTACATTTTCATGATAGCCGGTTCTCTGTTTCACCCATATTACAGGAATTTTACTTTCGGTAGAGGAAAGAAACGACTTGGAAAAAGTCGAATCATCAGATCAGGAGTAAACTCTATAGAATTTTAACATAAAATTCAACCAAGCAATTAGCGCCGCGCGCGCCGCGATTGCAATCGCAATTAATAATTTCTCCTGCTAATCATTATTATTAATATTAATTAATATTAATCATTAGTCCAACCTAGCCTTCGACCACAGCGCTGAGTGCCAACTATTGGATTATGTGTTTTTGCAAAAAAAGGAAATCTTGTGAACTGTAAATTCCAGAACTTTACCGATGAATGCAATGACTGAGTGAAATCGTGAGCATTTTAACCTTTATCTTTTAATGTGAGAGATAAACAAATCAACTAGTAATCATCAACAAAAACTGAATTTGGAATTATTTGTAAAATTAAAATCCCAATTACCTCGGTTCGTGATTTTTAAATCACTCAATAACGGAGGATCCCGCCGGAATTCGAATTCGATCCAGAGGAAGCAGCCAATCGACGGAGTATCAATCGGTAACCAGAGGAAGAAGGAAAAATAGCACCATCCAGGTTATAACAAATGTGCAAACTACCATCATGGTTCCCCACGAAATTCAAAATCGCTAACTTTATATCGAATGTTTAAGAGATGAATTTTGTTGTAGAATCTAATTAAATAGTGATGTGTAACAAAATTGAAGTAAAGTTAGCTGTAATATTTGAAGATAATAATATCATCAGGAAGATCAATGTTTTTAAACTTTATAATATAATGATCAATTGAAAAGAAAAAATGGCAAATTATTCTACTTACCGATAACACGCAGGTTTTGACTATTGATTCGAAATTTTATGCAATTCGAAATGAATATAAAAATGCATACATAAAGCAACAAATATATGTTTTTATTAAATTTAAAAAAATATATACATGCTTTCCTAACCTTACTTTCTTCTGGATCTTATTTCTCTGAAATATACAAAAAAAAATGCTCGCAGGCAATTTAATGACATATAACCATGAGCTTCAGTCCCCAGATATTGAAATTATATTGTTTCAGTCATAAATATAAGTATTTACTTCGCATAATTTTGAATTACAATTCGTTTCCCATTTTTCGCGTCTACAATTTATAATCCATATTGAGAGTCTTTCTCTTTGTCCTACTGGAAAACAATCAAGTTTAATCCATCTTTGCTTCTGTTTTCACAAGATGGAGCACTACAGCAGACCGTTTTTTTTATATATTCTAAACTTAATAATTATTATTTACTAATATTATTATTTAATAATATATTTACCTCCATGGGACTGCGCCCTTAAAAGTAGAGAATAAGAAAAAAATTGAAATAGAGAACATGCTTATCGCATTATTTCCCGCAAACTGTCCAGGAACCAATATGGCGGTTGCTTATTCTTGTCTAATATAGTACCCTATATCAGTCAAATATCTGCATTGGTAGAATATAGTGAAACAGTTTTGACAAATGAGGTGACTGCACAAGCTCTAGCAGTCACCTCATTGGTCAAAACTGTTCCACTATTCTGCTAATTTACTTCCATGGGACTGCACCCTTAAAAGTAGAGAATAAGAATTTTTTTAATTCTTGAAGATATATAGATTTATATTCAATTCAAATTGTAAATTTAAACTATTAATCCCTAAAAGACACTTGGGGTCACTGTGACGTTTTCAAGTATTTTCATCGAATAGTTGAATTATCATTGAGGTTTTGGAGATATTTTTATCTATTTTCTATTGTTTCAACATCACTCATGATTTTTTTTCAGCCAAAAATATCTACACTATCAGAACACTATCTTGGCTAAGGTACTATACAGGGTGTCCCAGACACAAGTGTCCGGACTTATATAGCTGTATAAAAAAGAAAGAAATGAAATTTAAAATTCCTTTTTCAAAATTCAGTTGAACTTTTAGTTTTTTAGTCATAAAATATTTAAGCTGAACCAATCAAGAGCGCTATATCACGGTGGTCCGACTCCAATGTATTTTTTTTGCCTAGATATTTGCTGCGCCAAAAGAGTTATCTTCAGTTGGACTCGAGAAAATATTCCATCTCTCAACCGGCAACCCCGCCCGCGAAAATTTGAAATCGTTCGTTGAATTGTTTTCCTTCTGTTACAATATTATTCAATAATTCATATTAAATTTATGAAGATTTATCAGTAAAATTAATAAACACAAACCTTCATAATTAAACCATGAATAATTGAATAATATTGTAAAAGAAGGGATACAATTCGAAGAACTCTTACAAATGTTCTCATCTTGCACATAAAAAGCAATTTTTGCACCGCTAGAGGGTAAAACTCTGTATTTTACAAAAACAGTTGAATTTTCAAAACGAAAAGTTGAATTATCAACAAAAAGATGAATTCTCTAAGAAAAATTAAATAGTAGACATTTCAGCAAAACAAAAAACGAATTTCTAGCAAAATAGTTTAATTTTCAGCAAAATAGTTAAATTTTCAAACAAAATAAAAATCAATTTTCAACAAAATAGTTGAAATTTTAACCAAATTTTTTAATTTTCAATGTACAAAGATGAATACTTAACCGAAACGATCAATTTTAACCAAGAAGATTAATTTTCTACCAAAAAAGACCAATTTTAAACAAAATAAATACATTTTCAAATAAATAGTTGTATTTTCAACTTAAAAAGATAAATTTTCAGTAAAAAAATACTTTAACAAAACAGTTTAATTTTCAACCAGATGTAAATTTTCAACTAAAATGATGAATCTGCAACCAAGAAAATAAAGTTTTAATAAAGTAGGTCAACTTTTAATGAAAAAAATACAAATTTTCAACCCGAAAAACAAATTTTCAACAAAACAGTTGAATTTTTCAGACAAGAAAAAAAATGTCATCCAAATTGTTGAACTCTTAAGCCAAAAGACTATTTTTTCATAAAACAGTTGTATTTTCAACCCGAAACTATTAATCTACTAATATGTAACGCAAAAAATAAATTTTGTGCCAGGTAATTTGAGTCAAAAACATGTAATGCTGGCTTCAGGCGACTCTGGTATGTTAAACTCGGAAAATATTAGTGGTATCAAATTCTACATTGCACAGGAATTCAGTGCTCATTGAGTGCTAATATGTAACGCAGAAAATAAATTTTTGGCCAGGTAATTTTAGTCAAAACCTGTAATGCTGGCTTCAGGCGACTCTGGCATGTTAAACTCGGAAACTATAAATGGTATCAAATTCTACTTTGCACAGAACTCTAGTGGTTATTTAGTGCTAATGTGCACCGCACAAAATAAATTTTGTGCCAGTTAATTTTAGTCAAAAACATGTAATGCTGGATTCAGGCGACTCGGGTATATTAAACTCGGAAACTATTAGTCGTCTCAAATTCTACTTTGCACAGGATTTACTGCTCATTTAGTGCTAACATGTTCCGCAAAAAATAATTTTTAGTGCACGGTAATTTGGCCAAAAACATGTAAAGCTGGCTTCAGGCGACTCTGGCATGTTAAACTCGGAAACTATTAATGGAATCAAATCCTACTTTGCACAGAAATCTACTAGTTATTTAGTGCTAATATGTACCGCACAAAATAAATTTTGTGCCAGGTAAATTTAGTCAAAAACATGTAATGCTGGCTTCAGGCGACTCTGGCATGTTAAACTCGGAAGCTATCAGTCGTCTCAAATTCTACTTTGCACAGGATTTAGTGCTCATTTAGTGCTAATATGTACCGCACAAAATAAATTTTGTGCCAGGTGATTTTAGTCAAAAACATGTAATGCTGACTTCAGGCGACTCTGGTATGTTAAACTCGGGAACTATTGATGGTATAAAATTATACTTTACACTAGAATTTAGTGCTTATTTAGTGGTAATATGTAACGCAAAAAATAAATTTTGTGCCAGGTAATTTGAGTCAAAAACATGTAATGCTGGCTTCAGGCGACTCGGGTATGTTAAACTCGGAAAATATTAGTGGTATCAAATTCTACATTGCACAGGGATTCAGTGCTCATTTAGTCCTAATATGTACCGCACAAAATGATTTTTTTGCCAGGTAATTTTAGTCAAAGCACGTAATGCTGGCTTTAGGCGACTCTGGTATATTGAACTCGAAAACTATTAGTCGTATCAAATTCTACTTTGCACAGGATTTAGTGCTCATTTAGTGCTAATATACTCCGCAAAATATAAATTTTAGTGCTTGGTAATTTTAGTCAAAAACATGTAGTGCTGGCTTCAGGCGACTCTGGCATGTTAGACTCGGAAACTAATAATGGTATCAAATTCTACTGTACACAGGAATTTAGTGCTTATTTGGTGCTAATGTGTACCACACAAAATAAATTTGGTGCGAGGTCATTCTAGTCAAAAACATGTAATGCTGGATTCAGGCGACTCTGGTTTATTTAACTCGGAAACTATCAGTCGTCTCAAATTCTACTTTACACAAGATTTAGTGCTCATTTAATGCAAGTTTGTTCCGCGAAAAATAAATTTTAGTGCACGGTAATTTTAGTCAAAAACATGTAATGCTGGCTTCAGGCGACTCGGGCATGTTAAACTCGGAAAGTATTATTGGTATCAAATTCTACTTTACACCGGAATTTAGTCCTAATTTAGTGCTAATATGTATCGCCCAAATAAATTTTCTACCAGGCAATTTTAGTCAAAAACATTTAGTGCTGGCTTCAGGCGACTCTGGCATGTTAGACTCGGAAACTCTTAATGGTATCAAATTCTACTGTACACAGGAATTTAGTGCTTATTTGGTGCTAATGTGTACCGCACAAAATAAATTTTGTGACAGGTAATTTTAGTCAAAAACATGTAATGCTGGATTCAGGCGACTCTGGTTTATTAAACTCGGAAACTAATTAACGTCTCAAATTCTACTTTGCACAGGATTTAGTGCTCATTTAGTGCTAATATGTTCCGCAGAAAAAAAATTTTAGTGCACGTTAATTTAGTCAGAAACATGTAATGCTGGCTTCAGGTGACTTTGGCATGTTAAACTCGGAAACTAATAATGGTATCAAATTATACTTTACTCACGAATTCAGTGCTCATTTAGTGTTAATATGTACCGCACAAAATACATTTTTTGCCAAGTAATTTCGTCAAAACATGTAATGCTGGCTTCAGGTGACTCTGGCATGTTAAACTCGGAAACTATTAGTCGTCTCAAATTCTACTTTGCACATAATTTAGTGCTCATTTAGTGCTAATATGTTCCGCAAAAAATAAATTTTAGTGCACGGTAATTTAGTCCAAAACATGTAATGCTGGCTTTAGGCGTCTCTGGTATTCTAAGCTCGGGAACAATTTTTGGTATCAAATTATACTTCACACAGGAATTCAGTGCTCATTTATTGTTAATGGGTACTGCACAAAATAAATTTTTTGCCAGGTGATTTTAGTCAAAAACATGTAATGCTGGCTTCAGGCGACTCTAGTATGTTAAACTCGGAAACTATTGATGGTGTCAAATTCTACTTCACACTAGAATTTATAGCTTATTTAGTGTTCATATCACCGCACAAAATGAATTTTGCGCCAGGTAATTTTAGTCAAAAACATGTAATGCTGGCTTCAGGCGACTCTGGTATGTTAAACGCGCAAACTATTAGTTGTATCAAATTATACTTTACATAGGAATTCAGTGCTCATTTAGTGCTAATATGTACCACACAAAATAAATTTTTTGCCAAGTAATTTTAGTCAAAACATGTAATGCTGGCTTCAGGCGACTCTGGTAGGTTAAACTCGGGAAATATTGATGGTATCAAATTATACTTTACGCAGGAATTCAGTGCTCATTTAGTGTTAATATGTACCGCACAAAATAAATTTTTTGATATGTAATTTCAGTCAAAATATGTAATGCTGGCTTCAGGCGACTATGGCATGTTAAACTCGGAAACTATAAATGGTATCAAATTCTACTTCGCACCGGATTTAGTCCTCATTTAGTGCTGATATGTTCCGCAGAAAATAAATTTTCGTGCACGAAAATTTTAGTCAAAAACATGTAATGCTGGCTTCAGGCGACTCTGGCATGTTAAACTCGGAAAATATTGGTGGTATCAAATTTTACATTACATATGAATTCAGTGCTCATTGAGTGATAATATGTATCGTACAAAATAAATTTTTCGAAAGGTATTTTCAGTCAAAACCTGTAATGCTGGCTTCAGGCGACTCTCGTATATTGAACTCGGAAACTATTAGTCATATCAAATTCTACTTTGCACAGAATACAGTGCTCATTCAGTGCTAATAAGTTCCGCAAAAAATAAATCTTAGTGTCCGGTAATTTCATTCAAAAACATGTAATGCTGGCTTCAGGCGACTCTGGCATGTTAAACTCTGAAACTATTAATTGAATCAAATTCTACTTTGCAGAGAAATCTAGTGGTTATTTAGTGCTAGCATGTACCGCACAAAATAAATTTTGCGCCAGGTAATTTTAGTCAAAAATATGTAATGCTCGCTTCAGGCGACTTTGGCATGTTAAACTCCGATACTATTAATGGAATCAAATTCTACTTTGCAGAGAAATCAAGTAGTCATTTAGTGCTAATATGTACCACACAAAATAAATTTTGTGCGAGGTAATTTTAGTCAAAACATGTAATGCTGGCTTCAGGCGACTTTGGCATGTTAAACTCGGATACTATTAATGGTATCAAATTCTACTTTACACATAAATTCAGAGCTTATTTAGAGCTAATATGTACCGAAAAAAATAAATTTTGTACCAGGCAATTTGAGTCAAATACATGTAATGCTGGCTTCAGGCGACTCTGGTATTTTAAACTCGGAAAATATTAGTGGTATCAAATTCTACATTGCACAGGGATTCATTGCTCATTTAGTGCTAATATGTACCGCACAAAATGATTTTTTTGCAAGGTAATTTTAGTCAAAGCACGTAATGCTGGCTTTAGGCGACTCTGGTATATTGAACTCGGAAACTATTAGTCGTATCAAATTCTACTTTGCACAGGATTTGGTGCTCATTTAGTGCTAATATATTCCGCAAAAAATAAATTTTAGTGCTCGGTAATTTTAGTCAAAGACATGTAATGCTGGCTTCAGGCGACTCTGGCATGTTAAACTCGGAAACAATAAATGGTATCAAATTCTACTTTACACATAAATCTAGTGGTTATTTAGTGCTAATATGTACCGCACAAAATAAATTTTTTGCCAGGTAATTTTAGTCAAAACATGTAATGCTGTCATCAGGCGACTCTGCTATATCGAACTGGGAAACTATCATTCGTATCAAATTCTTCTTTGCACAGGATTTAGTGCTCATTTAGTGCTAATATGTTCCGCAGAAAATAAATTTTAGTGCCCGGTAATTTTAGTCAAAAACATGTAATGCTGGCTTCAGGCGATTCTCGCATGTTAAGCTCGGAAACTATTAATGGTATCAAATTTTGCTTTGCACAGAAATTTAGTTGTTATTTAGAGCTAATATGGACCGCACTAATTAAATTATGTGCCCAGTAATTTTAGTCAAAAATATGTAATGCTGGCTTGAGGCGACTCGGGTATGTTAAACTCGGAAACTATAAGTGGTACCAAATTCTACTTTGCACAGAAATCTAGTGGTTATTTAGTGCTAATATGTACCGCACAAAATAAATTTTGTGCTAGGTAATTTTAGTCAAAAACATGTAACTCTGGCTTCAGGCGACTCTGGTATATTATATCCGGAAACTATCAGTCGTCTCAAATTCTACTTTGCACAGGATTTAGTGCTCATTTAGTGCTAATACGTTCCACAAAAAATAAATTCCAGTGCACGGTAATTTTAGACAAAAAAATGTAATGCTGGCTTCAGGCGACTCTGGCATGTTAATCTCGGAAACTATTAGTCGTCTCAAATTCTACTTTGCACAGGAATTTAGTGCTCATTCAGCGCTGATCTGTGCGACAAGAAATAAATTTTGTGCCCGGTAATTTCACTCAAAAACATGTAACTCTGGCTTCAGGCGTATCTGGTATGTTAAACTCGGAAACTATTAGCGATGTCAAATTCCACTTGGCACAGAAATTTAATGCTTATTCAGTGCTAATATGTGCCGCAAGAAATAAATTTTGTGCAAGGTAATTTTAGTCATGAACATGTAATGCTGGCTTCAGGCGACTCTGGTATGTTAAACTCGGAAACTATAAGTGGTATCAAATTCTATTTTGCACAGGCATTTAGTGCTTATTCAGTGCTAATATTTTCCACAAGAAATAAATTTTGTTGTAGGTAATTTTAGTCAAAAACATGTAACTCTGGCTTCAGGCGACTCCGGTATGCTAAACTTGGAAACTATCAGCTTTGTCAAGTTCTACTTTACACAGGAATTTAGTGCTTATTCAGTGCTAATATGTGCCGCAAGAAATGAATTTTGTGCCAGGTAATTTTAGTCAAAAACATGTGACTCTGGCGCCAGGCGACTCTGGTATGTTAAACTCGAAAACTATTAGCGGTGTCAAATTCTTCTTTGCACAGGAATTAAATTCTCATTCAGTGCTAATCTTTGCGGCAATAAATAAATTTTGTGCCCGTTGATTTTAGTCAAATATATGTAATGCTTGGTTCAGGCGACTTTGGTACGTTAAACTCGAAAAATATTAGTGGTATCAAATTCTACTTAGCACAGGAATTTAATGCTTATTCAGTGCCAATATGTGCAGCAAGAAATAAATTTTGTGATGGTCATTTTAGTCAAAAAAATGTAACTCTGGCTTCAGGCGACTCTGGTATGTTAAACTCGGAAACTATTAGCGGTGTCAAATACTCATTTGCACAGGAATTTAGTGCTTATTCAGTCTTAATATGTGCCGCAAGAAATAAATTTTGTGCCAGGTAATTTTAGTCAAAAACATGTAACTCTGTCTTCAGGCGACTCTGGTATGTGAACCTCGGAAACTATCCGTAGTATCACATTCTACTTTGCACAAGAATTAAGTGCTTACTTAGTGCTAATATGTGCCGCAAAAAATAAATTTTGTGCCCGGTAATTTTAGTCAAAACCATGTAACGTTGGCTTCAGGTGACTCTCGTATGTGAAACTCGGTAAATATTAGTGATACCAAATTCTACATTGCACAGGAATATAGTGCTTATTTAGTGCTAATATGTTGCGCGAAAAATAAATTGTGTGATGGTCATTTTAGTCAAAAACATGCAATGCTGGCTTGAGGCGACTCGGGTATGTGAAACTCGGAAACCATCAGTGGTATCACATTCTACTTTGCACAGGAATTTGGAGCTTATTTAGTGCTAATATGTCCCTGGAAAAATAAATTTTGTGCCCGCTCATTTTAGTCAAAAACTTGTAATGCCGGCTTCGGGCGACTATGGTATGTTACACTCGGAAACTATTAATGGTATCAAATTCTACTTTGCACAGGAATGTAGTGCTTATTCAGTGCTAATATGTTTCGCAAAAAATAAATTTTGTGCCGGTAATTTTAGTCAAAATCATGTAATGCTTGCTTCAGGCGACTCTGGTATGTGACACTCGGTAAATATTAGTGATATCAAATTCTGCTTTGCACAGGAATTTAATGCATATTTACTGCTAATATGTTGCGCCAAAAATAAATTTTGTGCCCGGTAATTTTAAACAAAAACATGTAATGCTGGCTTCGGACGACTCTGGTATGTTAAACTCGGAAACTATTAGTGGTATCAAATTTTACTTTGCACAGGAATTTAGTGCTTATTCAGTGCTAATATTTTCTGCAAAGAATGAATTTTGTGCCCTGTAATTTTAGTGAAAAACATGTAATGTTGGCTTCAGGCAACTCTGTTATGTGAAACTCGGTAACTATTAGTGATACCAAATTCTACTATGCACAGGAATATAGTGCTTATTTAGTGCTAATATGTGCCGCGAAAAATAAATTTTGTGATGGTCATTTTAGTCAAAAACATGTAATGCTGGCTTGAGGCGACTCGGGTATGTGAAACTCGGAAACCATCAGTTGTATCACATTCTACTTTGCACAGGAATTTGCAGCTTATTTAGTGCTAATATGTCCCGGGAAAAATAAATTTTGTGCCCGGTAATTTTAGTCAAAAACATGTAATGCTGGCTTCAAGCGACTCGGGTATGTTAAACTCGGAAACTATTAGTAGCATTGAATTCTACTTTGCACAGGAATTTAGTGCTTATTTAGTGCTAATACGAGCCGCAAAAAATAAATTTTGTGCCGGTCGTTTTAGTGAAAAACATGTAATGCTGGCTTCGGACGACTCTGGTATGTGAAACTCGGTAACTATTAGTGGTATCAAATTCTTCTTTGCACAGGAATTCATAATTATTGAGTGCTTATATGCGCCGCAAAAAATAAATTTTGTGCCCGGTAATTTTCGTCAAAAACATGTGATGCTGCCTTCAGGCGACTCTGGTATGTTAAACTCGGAAACTATTAGTGGTATCAATTTCTACTCTGCACAGGAATTCAGTGCTTATTTAGTGCTTATATTTTTCGCAAAAAATAAATTTTGTACCAGGTAATTTAAGTCAAAAACATGTAATGCTGGCTTCAGGCGACTCTGGTATGTGAAACTCGGAAACTATCCGTGGTATCACATTCTACTTTGCGCAAGAATTTGGTGCTTATTTAGTGCTAATATGTGCCGCAAAAAATAAATTCTGTGCCGGTCATTTTAGTCAAAAGCATGTAATGCTGGCTTCGGACGACTCTGGTATGTTAAACACGGAAACTATGAGTGGTATCAAATTTTACTTTGCACAGGAATTTAGTGCTTATTCAGTGCTAATATGTTCCGCAAAGAATAGATTGTGTGCCCTGTAATTTTAGTGAAAAACATATAATGTTGTCTTCAGGTGACTCTGGTATTTTAAACTCGGAAACTATTAGTGGTATCAAATTCTACTTTGCACAGGAATTTAGTGTTTATTTAATGCTAATATGTGCCGAAGAAAATAAATTTTGTGCCGGTCATTTTAGTCAAAAATATGTAATCCTGTCTTCAGGCAACTCTGGTATGTGAAACTCGGTAACTATTAGCGGAATCAAATTCTTCTTTGCACAGGAATTTAGTGCTTATTTAGTGCTAATATGTGCCGCAAAAAATTAATTTTGTGCCCGGTAATTTTACTCAAAAACATGTGATGCTGCCTTCAGGCGACTCTGGTATGTTAAACTCGGAAACTATTAGTGGTATCAATTTCTGCTTTGCACAGGAATTCAGTGCTTATTTAGTGCTTATATTTTTCGCAAAAAATAAATTTTGTACCAGGTAAATTTATTCAAAAACATGTAATGCTGGCCTCAGACGACTCAGGTATGTTACACTCGGAAACTGTTAGTGGTATCAAATTCTACTTTGCACAGGAATTTAGTGCATATTTACTGATAATATGTTCCGCAAAAAATAAATTTTTGCCCGGTAATTTTAATCAAAAACATGTAATGCTGGCTTCAGGCGTCTCTGGTATGTTACACTCGGAAACTATTAATGGTACAAATTCTACTTTGCACGGGAAATGAGGGCTTATTCAGTGCTCATATATTCCGCAAAAAATAAATTTTTTGCTCGGTAATTTTAGTCAAAAACATGTAATGCTGGCTTCAGGCGACACTGGTATATGAAACTCGAAAACTATCCGTGTTATCACATTCTACTTTGCACAAGAATTTGGTGCTTATTTAGTGCTAATATGTGCCGCAAAAAAAAAATTTTGTGCTGGTCATTTTAGTCAAAAACATGTAATGCTGGCTTCGGACGACTCTGCTATGTTAAACTCGGAAACTATGAGTGGTATCAAATTTTACTTTGTACAGGAATTTAGTGCTTATTCAGTGCTAATATGTTCCGCAAAGAATAAATTTTGTGCCCTGTAATTTTAGTGAAAAACATGTAATGTTGGCTTCAGGTGACTCTGGTATTTTAAATTCGGAAACTATTAGTGGTATCAAATTCTACTTTGCACAGGAATTTAGTGTTTATTTAGTGCTAATATGTGCAGCAGAAAATAAATTTTGTGCGGGTCATTTTAGTCAAAAACATGTAATGCTGTCTTCAGGCAACTCTGGTATGTGAAACTCGGTAACTCTTAGTGGAATCAAATTCTTCTTTGCACAGGAATTTATTGCTTATTTAGTGCGAATATGTGCCGCAAAAAATTAATTTTGTGCCCGGTCATTTTAGACAAAAACATGTAATGCTGGCTTCAGGCGACTCTGGTATGTGAAACTCGGTAACTATTAGTGGTACAAATTTAACTTTGCACGGGAATTGCGTGCTTATTCAGTGCTCATATGTTCCGCGAAAAATTAATTTTTTGCCTGGTAATTTTAGTCAAAAACATGTAATGCTGGCTTCAGACAACTCTGGTATGTTAAACTCGAAAACTATTAGTGGTATCAAATTCTACTTTGCACAGGAATTTAGTGCTTATTTAGTGCTAATATGTGCCGCAAAAAAGAAATTTTGTGCCCAGTAATTTGAGTCAAAAACATGTAATGCTTGCTTCAGGCGACTCTGGTATGTGAAACTCGGAAACTATCTGTGTTATCACATTCAACTTTGCACAAGAATTTAGTGCGTATTTAGTGCTAATATGTGACAAAAAAAATAAATTTTGTGCCGGTCATTTTAGTCAAAAACATGTGATGCTGCCTTCAGGCAACTCTGGTATGTTAAACTCGGAAACTATAAGTGGTATCAATTTCTACTTTGCAGAGGAATTCAGTGCTTATTTAGTGCTTATATTTTTCCCAAAAAATAAATTTTGTACCAGGTAATTTTAGTCAAAAACATGTAATGCTGGCTTCAGGCGACTCTGGTATGTGAAACTCGGTAACCATTAGTGGTACAAATTCTACTTTGCACGGGAATTGAGTGCTCATTCAGTGCTTATATGTTCCACAAAAAATAAATTTTTTGCCTGTTAATTTTAGTGAAAAACATGTAATGCTGGCTTCAGGCGACTCTGGTATGTGAAACTCGGAAACTATCCGTGGTATCACATTCTACTTTGCGCAAGAATTTGGTGCTTATTTAGTGCTAATATGTGCCGCAAAAAATAAATTCTGTGCCGGTCATTTTAGTCAAAAGCATGTAATGCTGGCTTCGGACGACTCTGGTATGTTAAACACGGAAACTATGAGTGGTATCAAATTTTACTTTGCACAGGAATTTAGTGCTTATTCAGTGCTAATATGTTCCGCAAAGAATAGATTGTGTGCCCTGTAATTTTAGTGAAAAACATATAATGTTGTCTTCAGGTGACTCTGGTATTTTAAACTCGGAAACTATTAGTGGTATCAAATTCTACTTTGCACAGGAATTTAGTGTTTATTTAATGCTAATATGTGCCGAAGAAAATAAATTTTGTGCCGGTCATTTTAGTCAAAAATATGTAATCCTGTCTTCAGGCAACTCTGGTATGTGAAACTCGGTAACTATTAGCGGAATCAAATTCTTCTTTGCACAGGAATTTAGTGCTTATTTAGTGCTAATATGTGCCGCAAAAAATTAATTTTGTGCCCGGTAATTTTACTCAAAAACATGTGATGCTGCCTTCAGGCGACTCTGGTATGTTAAACTCGGAAACTATTAGTGGTATCAATTTCTGCTTTGCACAGGAATTCAGTGCTTATTTAGTGCTTATATTTTTCGCAAAAAATAAATTTTGTACCAGGTAAATTTATTCAAAAACATGTAATGCTGGCCTCAGACGACTCGGGTATGTTACACTCGGAAACTGTTAGTGGTATCAAATTCTACTTTGCACAGGAATTTAGTGCTTATTTAGTGCTAATATGTGCCAGAAAAAATAAATTTTGTGCCTGGTAATTTTAGTCAAAAACATGTAATGTTGACTTCAGGCGACTCGGGTATGTTAAACTCGGAAACTATTAGTGGTATTGATTTCTACTTTGAACAGGAATTTAGTGCTTATTTAGTGCTAATATGTGCCGCAAGAAATAAATTTTGTGCCCGGTAATTTTAGTCAAAAACATGTAATGTTGGCTTCAGGTGACTCTGGTATGTGAAACTCAGTAAATATTAGTGATATCAAATTCTACTTTGCACAGGAATTTAATGCATATTTACTGCTAATATGTTGCGCAAAAAATAAATTTTGTGCCCGGTAATTTTAATCAAAAACATGTAATGCTGGCTTTAGGCGACTCTGGTATGTGAAACTCGGTAACCATTAGTGGTACAAATTCTACTTTGCACGGGGATTGAGTGCTTATTCAGTGCTAATATGTGCCGCAGAAAATAAATTTTGTGCCGGTGATTTTAGTCAACAACATGTAATGCTGGCTTCGGACGACTCTGGTATGTTAAACTCGGAAACTATTAGTGGTACCAAATTCTACTTTGCACAGGAATTTAGTGCTTATTTAGTGCTAATATTTGCCGCAGAAAATAAATTTTGTGCCGGTCATTTTAGTCAAAAACATGTAATGCTGGCTTCAGGCAACTCTGGTATGTGAAACTCGGTAACTATTAGTGGTATCAAATTCTTCTTTGCACAGGAATTTAATGCTTATTTAGTGCTAATATGTGCGGCAAAAAATTAATTTTGTGCCCGGTAATTTTGGTCAAAAACATGTGATACTGCCTTCAGGCGACTCTGGTATGTTAAACTCGGAAACTATTAGTCGTATCAAATTCTACCTTGCACAGGAATTTAGTGTTTATTTAGTGCTAATATGTTTCGCAAAAAATAAATTTTGTGTTAGGTAATTTTAGTCAAAAACATGTAATGCTGGCTTCAGGCGACTCGGGTATGATACACTTGGAAACGATTAGTGGTATCAAATTCTACTTTGCACAGGAATTTACTGCTTGGTTAGTGCTAATATGTGCCGCAAGAAATTGATTTTGTGCCCTGTAATTTTAGTCAAAAACATGTGATGCTGTCTTCAGGCGACTCATGTATGTTACACTCGGAAACTATTAGTGGTATCAAATTCTACTTTGTACAGGAATTACTGCTTATTTAGTGCTAATATGTGCCGCAAAAAATAAATTTTGCTCCAGGTAATTTTATTCAAAAACATGTAATGCTTGCTTCCGGTGACTCTGGTATGTCAAACTTGGAAACTATTAGTGGCATCAAATTCTTCTTTGCACAGGAATTTGGTGCTTATTCATTGCTAATATTTTCCGCAAAAAATAAATTTTGTGCCCGGTAATTTTAGTCAAAAACATGTGATGCTGGCTTCAGGCGACTCTGGTCTGTTACACTCGGAAACTATTAGTGGTATCAAATTCTACTGTTCACAGGAATTTAGTGCTCATTCAGTGCTAATACGTGCGGCAAGAAATAAATATATATTAACGGAAAGTCTTATAATTTGAATAGGTGCTAATAAGAGCTTCAAAATGATGAGACATACATGATTTTAAAATTAGGATTATGAGTTTGCGACATTAAGTCGTTAACATTTATTTAAATTTTATATTATTTAATTTTCGTTATTCACAATTCAGAACCATACAATTTTAAACTTTCAGTATGAAAATCGTTTTGCTTTTCTTGTAAATATTGATAAATTTTAAATAGTTACAGTTTTAAAATCTTCATCACAAAATTTTTGATAGGTACCCAGATAGCAATGTGAAACGCAGATGCGACTCACTGTGCACGCACGCATGCGGATTAATCCGCAGGCGTACATTCACCACGGATGACAGATGCATCCTCATATGAGACGCATATCGCTCGCTTTGGTGATGGTTGTACGCGTGCGTGTGAAATGCGATCATCGTGCGACTGTACCCTAAATCCTAAGATACTATTTATATATTAAAATATCTATGTCAAATAAGTAAATGGTTATTTTGCATGAACAAATTTGTTAATCAGATAAATTCAAATTATCAAAATAAAGTAACCTTGTGATGCTTATGACCCATTTGACGAACCTTAATTAGTCCATAATGCGAACACATTTGTAATTAATAACTTAATATTATGTAATATTTCCAGATACAATTGGTTATTGAAAAATCTTGTAATAATGCAGTGCATTCAGTCTCTTTTATTTACTCCGGTTATAATGAATTTTTTTTGTTTTAATAATACTGAAATTTTCATCACGTCTTCCATATCTTAAATTCTTACAGCAATTGCAAAATTGACTTTTCAAGACAGATCTGGTGCTCCACGCTTAACTGGGGAAACGTTTAAACAATTCAAATAATTTCTGCATTTAACTGTTCAGACATTTAACCTGTAGGAAAGCTTATTTGTTTAAACTTTCTATCGCTTTCATCTTCTTTTTTTGCCTAAGCTAACGTCAGTTGGTTTCGAATTATGTGTTTCGTTTTGAATATTATCCTCAAAATTTTTACTGTGTGAAATTGGTGAAAATAAAAAAAAGAAGTTGAAAATGATGAAGAATTTCATCGAATGAACTTTTCTACATGATAAATGTCTAAGCAGTTGAATGTAGAAATTATTCAAATTGTTTAAAAATTAAACATTGAAGCGTGGAGCAATAGTCTCTCCACTAATTCGAAGACTTTAAAAATAATCTTATTATATTAATATAAAATATTTCAACATAATATTTTCAGGTACAATTAGTTATTGAAAAGGTTTCAAATATTTCAGTGTTTTCTTCTTTTAATTTCACCCGATATAATAAATATTTTTTCTAATAAGATAAACACTGAAATTTTCATAACGTTTTCAATATCATTGTATAAAAAGTAGACAAAACAACTTAAGACTCATCATCTCCAAACTGTTCTTCCTTGTAATCTGCAGAGTCTTCAATATTTTTCTCAGTAGACTGTGTTGAACTTGAATTGCCTCCAACTCTCGTATCCGTCTCCTCAAGACCGCCTCATTATCCAGATTATCAGGATCTAGTTCTGCTGGGTTTACTGGGAGATTTTTCCTGATTAGCTGCCAGTACCTTTGTTTAGTTGCTCGCAGAACCTCCAGCATCTCAGATTTAAAATGCGCCTTGTCTTCCAGTCCTCTAAATTGAGAACATTTTTGGGCTGCACCTGAAATGCAAATTGAAGAAAATAATGTAGTTGCTTCGATTTTATCTCTTACAATCTTTTGAAATAGCTGGCAATACTAAAATATTTTTTACACTGAAAAATCGTGTTCTGAACCCTTCGACATGCACTAAATTTTTGCATATTGTTGAATTAATCAATTTTATACAATGGAGATAATTCTTACGGAACAGAACATTAGAAAGTTTGGTGTCACCAAACTTGTGACTGCTTTCTCCACCGGGCCATGAAAATTTAGACACTAACTCATCCGTCATTAACTCTTCCAACCAGCAGTTGAGGCATTCTCGAAATTTTGAGGCACCCAAGCAAAAAATTATTTGTAACCTAAAAAAGAAACGAATTTTCAACATAAAAAGACGAATTATCAAGAAAATGCAAAAATTTTCAACCAAATATATATTATAATATTTTAAAGAAAACAATTAAACTCTCAACCAAAAAAGAATAATTTTCAAGCAAACAGTTGCATTTTTAACCAAAAAAAGATTAAATTTCTACCACAAGATATGATTTTAGAAAGCAAATGAATTTTCTACAAAAGAGTTCAATTTTCCAACTAGAACATTTTTTAAGTAAATAAATGTAATCCAAATTTGTAAATTTTAAGCAAAAAAGACGACTTTTCTACAAAACTGTAGAACTGTTTACAAAAAAGTTAATTTTCAACCAAGTAATTAAATTGCAAAAAAGCACATGAATTTTCAAATAAAAAAAATACATTTTCAATAAAAAATGGCATAATAAAAATTTTAATTAAAACAAATTATTTGTAATCTAAAAAAGAAACGAATTTTCAACATAAAAAGACGAATTATCAAGCAAATGCATCAATTTCCAACCAAATATATAATATTTTACAGAAAAGAATTAAAGCCTCAACTAAAACAGAATAATTTTCAAGCAAACAGTTGCATTTTTAACCATAAAAGATTAAGTTTCTACCACAAGATATGATTTTAGAAAACAAATGAATTTTCTACAAGAGTTCAATTTTCCAACTAGAAAATTTTTTAAATTAATAAATGTAAGCCAAATTTGTGAATTTTAAGCAAAAAAGACGACTTTTCTACAAAACTGTAGAACTGTTCAGAAAAAAATTAATTTTCAACCAAGTAATTTAATTGCAAAAAAACACATGAATTTTCAAATAAAAAATACGTTTTCAATAAAAAATGACATAATTAAAATTTTAATCCAAAAAAATTATTTGTAACCTAAAAAAGAAACGAATTTTCAACATAAAAAGACGAATTATCAAGAAAATGCATCAATTTCCAACCAAATATATAATATTTTACAGAAAACAATTAAAGCCTCAACTAAAACAGAATAATTTTCAAGCAAACAGTTGCATTTTTAACCAAAAAAGATTAAATTTCTACCACAAGATATGATTTTAGAAAGCAAATGAATTTTCTACAAGAGTTCAATTTTCCAATTAGAAAATTTTTTAAGTAAATAAATGTAAGCCAAATTTGTAAATTTTAAGCAAAAAAGACGACTTTTCTAAAAAACTGTAGAACTGTTCAGAAAAAAGTTAATTTTCAACCAAGTAATTCAATTGCAAAAAAGCATATAAATTTTCAAATAAAAAATACATTTTCAATAAAAAATGACATAATTAAAATTTTTATCAAAAAAAATTATTTGTAACCTAAAAAAGAAACGAATTTTCAACACAAAAAGACGAATTATCAAGAGAATGCATCAATTTTCAACCAAATATATAATATAATATTTTAAAGAAAACAATTGAACCCTCAACCAAAACAGAATAATTTTCAAGCAAACAGTTGCATTTTTATCAAAAAAAGATTAAATTTCTACCACAAAATATGATTTTGGAAAGCAAATAAATTTTCTACAAACGAGTTCAATGTTCCAACTAGAAAATTTTGTAAGTAAATAAATGTTAACCAAATTTGTAAATTTCAAGCAAAAAGGACGAATTTTCTATAAAACTGTAGAACCCCATCTAGAAATAATCAATTGAACACGATTCAGAACGATTCACAGTTGTCAAAACTTCAACCGTTTTCAATCGTTCCTAATCGGTGTACCATTTGTTAATCGATTTCAATTATTTTCTATTGTGTCTAGAGGATATGTTTCCATTACTAATGTTCCTAATTGTTTTCAATCGGGGCGGCAATTCAGGTGGCGACCGGTGTTTGTTTTCTCTGACGAAAAATAACCTAAGATAGAACAAATTTTTCTTCGCGTCCTCGCGGTGTGTTGGCCATTTTTTATATTTTTGTGGACAGTTTCTAAGTGTTTTTAAGATTATGAAGTAAATACATTGATGATTTTCGAAATTCGCAACAATTTACTACTATCACCAGTGGCTAGAAGGAAGTCGACGCGGAGAGAAGAAAATAATTTCCGAATCCGATTTCAGACAGAAAAAAATCTTGAATTTCGAAATGCACAAAAAAACACACATTTTTTATAGTCTTATTTGCAGCAATTAAAAATTTAATGAAGTAGATAAGAAAATTGTTTTGGAGAATATTCTCTTTATATGGCAGAAGAAATCCTGTGCACATTACACTAGGAAAAAATATTTTTAGGAGCCATCCCAGACCATTAATTGTAATGAAATTATACATTTTCTTATTCTAGGCCTGATAATATGTTAAAACAAATTTATTTTTGTTATCCCGAAAATTTATTACTTCTGTGTTGATAATAATAACATGACTAAAGTATTGACATTTATTTGCCACAAACAATGAATACACTGGAACTTCGAATTGCGCACGGTTTTGGGCATTGCTTGCAGTGGCCTTCACCGCAGATGACGCAACCTAATGCAACTAACGCGCTGAAATTGTTAGTTATATCTAAGTTTCATTTGAATAGAGGAGAAGGCCTAATCCTCTTCCTCTCTATGATATGATTGGTATTTGGTAGCGCACTCATTAAAATAAGATTGCAATGCTTTGTAGTGTTTTGTAATCTCTCAGAATGTTGCTACCTGTTTAAATGAAATCAAGATTTTCATTTTTTGTGGAAAATACAAGCCAGCAGTCACTAAAAAAAAAGCCCCGCGTACTGTACCTCTCAGTGGTATGGAAACTAGGACACACGTACATTTGTAACCCGACTCTCAGCAACAATTAGACCAATTAAAAAATCAGGTAGAATGCCATTTTGTAAATATATTCACTTCTGTTTGTGCTGTTTTCTGACTTTTTACCATCTATTACAGCATATCGTAAGGTATTTATCATGTAAGGTTTCCATATCGTAATATGAAAATTATGTTTAATTTTTTTTAACTATGGCTTCTTGTAGGTCAAAAACATTACCTAAAAAAAATTCTTAAATATTTATTTGTTGAAAATTAATTCGTTAAAAATGTCTGTACTTTGTTGAAACTTTGACTTTTCTGGCAGAACATAATTAATTATCATCTTGGTGACTATTTCACCTTTTTGGTTGAAAATTCATTTCTTTGGTTGAAGATGATTACTTTAGTTAAAAATTAATTTCTTAGCTTAAAAATGTAATTATTTTGTTGAAAATTCGTTTTTTGTTGTTGTTCTAAATTAATTTTTCAACTGGAAATTAAACTATTCCATGTTTCGTTTAACATTTACGTTCTTTACTTGAAAATTCAAATATTTAGATGAAAATTTCTGTATTTTGTTAAAACTTTGTGATTTGTAGCAGAATAGTAATCTTCTTGGTGACTGATTCACATTTTTCATGTAAAATTTATTCGTTTGGTTGAAAATTCAACTCTTTGATTGAAAATTATTTTTTTCTCATTGAAAATTAATTTTTTTTAACTGCAAATTCAACTATTCCCTACTATGCTGAAAATTCATCTTTTTTATGCAAGTTTAGTCTTCTTAGTTGAAAATTTATCTGTATGATCGAGAATTTGACTATTTTTTGGAAAATTAATCTATTTTCTTGAAAAATTGTCTTTTTTGTTAAATAAATCAATTATTGGGTTTTAAAATTCATTTTTTTTGCTGATTTATTATTTCAGTTGAAAATTAATTTCTTTGCTTAAAAACTTAACTACTTTGTGGAAAATTATTCTTTTTTTAGGTTGAAAATTCAACTATTTGATTGAATATTTCTGTATTTTTTTAAAACTTTACCTTTGTGCAGAATATTCATCTTTTTGTTGACCATTTAATATAATAATAATTCACCTTTTTGGTTGAAAATTCATTTCTTTGGTCGAATTTAACCATTAGATAAAAATTCCCCTGAAAATTCAAAATTTGGTTCAAAATTAATGTATTTTGTTGAACTTTTGGCTTGTTTTGATAGAAATTTCATCTTTTGGATTGAGAATACAACTATTGGGTTGATGATTCTTTTTTTTTACTGTCTCATCATTTATGATGGAATGTCCTAAATTCATGTGATTTTGAATTTATCCAGTTTTCGTCAATTCTCGACATGTTGAGACCTCCTGAGTCAGAAAAAATAGTTTTTACGAAAATCTCTGTCGGTCTGTCTGTCTTCTCTGACGATGCGATAACTTTTGAAGGGATTTTCTAATTCGAATTTCCTTCTGCACACTGGTTTGAGG
The DNA here is from genome assembly GCA_011634705.1 of Andricus grossulariae. Taxonomy (NCBI): domain Eukaryota; kingdom Metazoa; phylum Arthropoda; class Insecta; order Hymenoptera; family Cynipidae; genus Andricus; species Andricus grossulariae. Next base: position 111,468,774 of record JAABKJ010007545.1, on the reverse strand, counting down.
TCCAAAATGACAAGTCAGGTACATTAGCTAGCCTTCGACTGCCAATACTTATGGTTTTAGCCATAGAAACTCAAACTAAAAACGTAATAACTCAACTTTCACATGAAACTACGCAAGATACAGTAAAAAGACGAGAAACCAAAATTAATTTTTTTTTTAAAGTTTTGCAAAATTGCTCTTGACTGTTCTTTTAATTATAATAACAAGACAATGACAATACATATGTTTCGATGCCAATGGATATTATGAATCGTAATGATATAAATTGATTGAAGCAATACATTTTTTAGGGGAGCTCAGAATAAAATATGGTTGATCTTATTTTTATGTTCTTTTAATCCAATGCGAAGTCCTGTTACAGTTACACGTGATTTCATAAACTACATTTCATTGATCTAAAGTATCTTTTTGATCTTTTCCTAATTATATAAATTTATTTGACATGGAGTCAACTCTGAAAACAGTTTTTATTTTTAATTTGTATAATAGTCTTTTGAAATTTTGTGAAATTATGCCTAAGAAAGGGATGGAGATGATCTTATGTTTAACAACAATTATTCCATCACGATTTGTATTGTTGATAGAAGATTAATTTTTTTAAATCTAACTCAGGAAGTCTTTTGTTTATATGTTTCTGTACGAACTCATTAGAATAACTGTTGTACCATAACAATTCTTTGACAATCTGTAGGTTATCTAAGTGAAAAGTATTATCTGATAGAAGAATAGCGGCATCGACAAGCTTTTTAACAATCCCTATTTTATGCTGAATAGGGTGGTTGGATGCAAAATTAAAAAGTCTTGCGGAATAAGTTCCTTTCCTGAACCAATTTGTAATAATTAAGTTATTATCATCTCGGCAAAGTTATGAATTCAAAAAGCTAATCGATTTATTGTTTTCAATAGTAAAGTAATAACTTTCTTAAAATCATCTAAAGGAATTTGTGTATTCTTACTAATGTGATGCCACCTATTATCTATGATGGTGGAAAGACTGAAAAGTAATGAGACGTCAAAAGAAGCCATGATATGGTCATCAGGAATTTTAGTTTTATTAATGTAATCTTTATAAGTGAATTTTTTATATAATATTGTCTTAAACATATTAGGTATATCAATAGAGGAAATAACTGGTCTAAAAGGATAATTTTGTTTATGTTTCTTAGGAAGACCATCAAATCTAGCAATATTAGTATTGTCAGTTATGACATCCTTTCTTCTGTCGTTAGGGCTACGAAACTTGTTAGTTCTCCATTCATTAATCAATTTGAAGGTACCTCTTTGTAATTTTGTAAGGGATCAATATCTATCAATCTTTTCATAAGTGTTTGGATTACCAAGCATGTTATCAGCCTTATCTATGTATTCTTGTCTATCCATCACTAGAGTAGCATTACCCTTATCCGCTCGTGTCATTGATGAATCTTTATTGGAATTTAAAAATGGACTTGTTAACGTGTTAATGTTTCTTAAAGACAAATTTAGAATAGAATTTCTCACCTAGTCGAATAATATCGGCTACTGGTTCTGGAATATCAGTACTAGTTAAATTAATCAACCAAGGATCATTACTCTTTTGTAAGTTATTATTAGCAGATAAGAATCTATGTTTATTTAAAGTAGGAATCTCATAACCTTGTTCGAATTTTAAATTTTCAAGTTTTCCGATTAATTTATTTCCAATTAATTTAGACTTGTAATTTAACTTATCTTGATATTCAACAATATTTCGTAAGATTTTAGCTGGTAGTAAAATTTTATTTATAATTATATTGTAATTTGTTCAAATAAACTAATATAAAAAATATACGAGTTTCGAATAATTAATTAATATTTAATTTGAACATATTTCTGCATCATACAGGTAAAATTTTACTTTTACCAGAAACTTATTAATATATTTTCCAAGTTAGCATCCACTATCATAAATACAAATTTTTTTATTTCATTTTCAAATAGTATTTATACGTTACAGGTTCTATTTATTTTGAAGAAAAAGCATTTATAATAATGTTAGAAACGTTTTGTGTGATATTTCCCATGAAGTTTAACGCGTATTTCCCATAAAAAAAAGATATTTTTGTAAATTTTATTCAGAATCGTGATTATTAGCTGAATGGAGTTGAAACTCAATATTTCTCTTTACAATTAGTTTTTTGAACACGTATAATATATTACTTCCAAAATATGGCCCCCTATAGTCTGTGTTATAGGGTCCCGAAAAAATCCCATATGTGAAAAAATGGGTTTTGCGAGTTTTTGCCGCTAAGTATGATTTCTTTGCAGTTTTTTTCCAGCTAATTGTTTCTAATACATAAAATGCTACATTACAGTGATAATTAGATTTTCACATAAATTGTTTAAATGATTTAATATTTTCAAAGATTGTATCTTAGAATAGTAACAGAAAGTCGCAGTTTTTTAAAAAAATTTTCCCTTTTTGTCCAATTTCCAATTAAATTGTGGTAGTAGTTTATTAATGTTGATAAACGTAATTGCTTCAACAATTTATCACTATTTCAAATAATATTATCTTCAAATAATGCTAAAAAATTGCGGTTTTTTGTTTAATTTTCAACTTTTTGTTCATTTTTTTTTTTTGGATTGAGTTAATAATTATTTCACTACAGCAAAAATAATAGTTTAAATAAATTATTATTGTTTATAGCTATCTTCTATATTAATCCTAGATAGTTGCGTTTATTTCAAATTTTTCAATTATTTGTCTACTTTTCAATTACAATAAAGTAATCATTAATTAAAGTTGACAAAAATAATTGTTTAAACAATTTATTACTATTTTTATTAATATTTTCTTTGCTTAGTGTTAGAAAGTTGTGGTTTTTTCTGAAATTTTTTAAAATTTGTCTATTTTTAATTTAAAGAATTAATGTTGTTAACTTTAATTAATTATTCAACTCACTCCATGTAAAAAGTGGACAAAAAGTTGAAAATTTCAGAAAAAAATGTAGTTTCTGGCATTTTTCAAAGATAATAATATTAAAAATAATAATAAATTCTTCAAATAATTATGTTTGTTAAAAATAATGAACTATTACCTCAATCTAATTAAAAATTGGACAAACAGTGTACAATTTTTGAGAAAACCGCGACTTTCTATCCCTTTTCTAAGAGAGAATTGCTAAAAACAGTAATACATTTTTTAAACAATGAACGTGAACCTCTTATTATCAGTATCAAGTGGTATATTATGTATTAGACATAATTCGCATTTAAAAAACTGAAAAAACTGAATTGCGAAGAGAAAAGTTGAGTTTCAACTCGATTCAGCTAATATTAACGATTCTGAATACAATTTGCGAAAACATACTTTTTTCTTATGGGAAATACGTGTTAAACTTCATGGGGCTTGCGCCACCTCTAAATATCATTTTTTTTTCAACAAAAAAAAACGGATTTAGTTTTTCGTGTTTTCGATCAAATTTCCGATCGATATGCATGAAATTTCGAAGAACAAAATTTTTGGACCACCATAATGTTTAGTCTAACAGCGTATTGTAAAATCAGATGGTATTTTAGAGTCAAAAATAGTATGAAAATAGTTAATTATACTAATTATTATTGTTATTTTATTCAATATTTTTATCACTTTGTTATTATTCTCAAACTTGTTAGAAAAGATTTTAGTATAAAATTTTCCAAAACGAAACATACAAAAATTATAACAAAATTAAAAAAAAATGAATTGGAAAAACTTCGACCTTAGTTGCGTTAATGAAAAAGAGTATAAAAATTACTAAGATAAATGCTAACATGAATAAAAATAACAATTTTAAGTAAAAAACTTTTGACTGAGAATTTGTCAGAACAAATAAATTCTTTGGTATTCTCAAAAACATGAATACAAATTATTGAAAGAATGCATTTTTTCGACCTTTTTCAAATTTTGTTTCATCCCAAAAATAATAGTTTTAAAAAAAGAGTGAAAACCCAGAAAATAACCGGGAATTTTGGAGAATAGGAAAAACCAGGAAATGACAGTGAATTTATTTTTTTAACTGGAATTACATTTTTAGAAGAGAAATTTATTGAATCATTTGAAATGTCATAAATGCCATATCACATGTTATGAATGCAATTTTAAATAAGTTCGATTCCAAATTTTTTAAATGTTAAGTTTAATTATTAACTTTTTCAAGCGTCAAATCATTTACTTACAACAAGTAATTCTAAGATCTTCTAGTTAAAAAATCATGAATTTTTAGGTCTTTATTTTTAATTGTACATTTTTTATTTAAAGAATTTTAAAATACAGTTTTGATAACTGGCGCAATTACAAAACAATTTGAAGCATTTGAAATTAATTTCTTTTTATAAAAGAGGTTTAACGTCGATTAACTGTAAATATAAATTATTTATTGGCCTTTGAAATTAATGAACTTTAGTTCGAGTATTAAAAGTTGAACAATAATTCATTTTATAAGACGATTCTAAATTTTACAAACCATACAATTATTTCCTATTTTTCAATAGTTTAAAATTAATGCATACATAATTAAACAGTTTTATTCGATTCGAAACACTATATTTAAATATTGTTTCACTCTAAAATATTCCAGCAGATACAGGATATTCATGATAAATGGGTCAAATATATTGATTATGCTGACACTCAGTTCGAACAACACTCTGAAATAAAATGCATTATTGATAAGAGTTGATCACAATTTTCAGATACTTTTCCTGAAAATTTTATCAACAATTAAACAAAAAATAAAAACAATTTTTCAGATGGATTATTTATACACAATTTTTTGATTAAGTAATTACAATTTTATAATATCAAATTATTTTTTACTCCTTCACAGGGGAAGCTCTCTAATAGCACCAATGTTCAAATTAATTTGTTTTACATATAGAAAAACATTTTCTGATTTCGCAATTAATACGGAAATTTAAAAAATTGCTCGAACTAATAATCACATTCAGAAACATTATTTCAAATCTAAACAAATATTTGTCTCATCTAGTTTGTGGCTTTCCCAAGAAATTTTGGAATTTCCCCTAAAAATTTTATGAATTTCAAAAAAATTAAGAAATGTTCCTTAAAATTTAAGAGATTAAGTGACTCGCATGTAGTTCAGTGCAATTGTCTGATTCACATTACAATTTGCCTCAAAAAATTGGAAATTTTGCCGATAACTTTGCAGAAATTATCCAAAAGTTAGAGAGCCAAATGAACAAAAAGTAAAAATAAAGTACATAAACCCAAAATAATTTAAGGAAGTTTTTCAATTTTGGTGAATTTTCCCAAAAATTGAAAAAATTTTTAATAAAAATTAGAAGACATTTTCTATGAGAAGAATATTAAGTTATGATTTATTCGAATAGTATGTGCAAGTTTTTTATTTATTGACATGTACCGTGAAATAAATTTCTAAAACTGAAGAGTAAAAATATGATTAATCATCAAATAATTCATTTTTGACGTGTTTTAGCATCTAAGAATTCTTCCGATTCCAAAGACATGTAATCTTGTCTACAAATATTGAAAATTTGACAAGTAATTAATATTATTCTTTAAATTATAGTTCTTCATATTTTCGACTTTAAAGTTAGTGTTTTTATTTTTCAATTATTAATAATAATATAAATAATAAATAATATCTTGGAGAATATCTCCCGTAATTATTTAGAGAATATCCCAAACTTTAATGTAATTTGCGTTACCATGATTTTTGGGAAAATTCCCCCAAAGCATTGTTACAGGGTATAAAAAAACAATAAAACTAAGTATTTACTTATCGAAAAATACTTATGCCTTAGTATTAAATCAAGGGTTTGAACGCTATTGAAATCTTTTTAAACCCTTCAGTAATTTTCAAAATCTTTAAAATCTCCTAAATGCTCATGAAATTCCATCAATTTCTCTGAAACACCATGAAATCCGTTAAAACAATTATAACTTAAAAATTGTTCAGGGGTCATAAAAAATCGAAAAATTTTTGAAGCCCGTGGAATCCAATACAATTTTCTGAAATTATTTGAAATATCTTGTTACTTTTTGAACATGTTGAAATTACTTAAAATCCTTAAAGTCTGAAATCTCTTGAAATATTTTACAATCCCCAGAAAATCTCTGAAATTCATTAAGATTTGTTGAAACCATGTGAAACTTTTCTGAACCTTTAGGAATAAATTGAAATCTTGTGAAATCCTTTGAAATGTTTTGAAATACTTCGACAATTCTTGAAATCTTTTAAAATTCTATGAGAATACTAAAACTATATAACCATAACAAACTATGAAAATGCATCAAAAAACTACAAAAATGCTAGAATACGGTTAAAAAAGTGTTGAGGAATCATTTAAAATCCTGTCACAGGCCATGCATTCTCAAAATATTCCTGGGAATCCCTTGAAATATTTTTGCATCACTTGAAATCCTTAGAAAATCTGTAAAATCCCTTCAAATGTTTTGAATACTTCGAAAATATATATATATATATATATTAAATCACATGAGCTCCTTAGAATACTCTTTAATCGATAAAAATCTCGTTAAAAATCTTCAAAGATTTCTTTTATATATTCAAATTTTCTTCCAAAATTCTGAAAACATTAAAATCATTTGGAATCCCGTAAAATCATACCAAATCAGACAAAGTCCATTAAAATGGCTGAAGTCTTTGATATTTTTCAATACCTTGAAAATCTATGAAATTTTTTTAAATCTTCGAAATCCTGTAAATTCTTCAAGTATTGTGAAACTCCTTGAAATCTTTTGAATTTTTTGAAATCTCACGAACTCATTCAAAATTCCTTAGAAATTGTGTAATCTTTTGGCACTTTCTACATAATATAATCCTAAGAAATTCTTCGAAGTTGATTCTTCAGAATCCCTTGAAATACAATATATTCTTTATAATTTGAAAAAAATTGAATCAATTAAATATTTTTAAAACCCGTGCAACATCTTGAAAACTTGAATATCTTTTAAAATTCCTTTAAAAATGTTTAAATATTTAAAAACCTCTCAGACTCCATATTATCCCATGAAATATATAGGAATTTCTCAAAATGGCTTGGAATTTATAAAATCTTTTAATATCTCTGATACACTTTTAAAAACTCCTAAAGTTCTTGAAATCTTAATACCCTGGATACATTGTGAAAATACTTGGAAATTTTCTGAAATCCTAGGACTTGTTAATTTATTTTTGCAGTGACTATAATTTTTACATCGTTTCAAATAAGAAACCATACATTCTTAGAAATCTTAAAAAACATTATAAGGATCAAAATGTCAATAAAATAGTTGCAATGTTAAAAAAATGCCAAAGAGTGTTACAAGTATTCAAATATTCTACAATCTTGCTAATCCCTGAAAAATTTTCAAATCTTTAAAGTCCTCCATAATATAAAATCGCGTATGTCTGCTAAAATACAAAAATCCCTTAAAATACTTTGAAAAGCCGTGAATTATCTTGATATTGCTAACATCTCATAAAATTTTTTCAAGGGTTTTGAAAACTCTGAAATCCTCTGAAATAAGAATAAACTTCTTGAAATCTATTAAAATTCCTTCGAAATCTTTGAATATCTCTGAAATCCCTCGGGATCTTCCAAAATACTCTTGAAGATTTGAAATCCTATAAAATCCTTTGAAATCTCGTCAGATTGGTAGAAATCCCTTGAAATACTTTGAAAAGCAGTAAATTATCTTGAAATTCCTTCCAACATTCAGAAATCCTCTGAAATAAAATACTTCTTTGAATCTCTTGAAATCCCTTTAAATCTTTAAAATTCTCTGAACTCTCTTGGAATCTTTTAGAATGCTCTTGAAGCTTTGAAATCCTACAAAATCCTTTCAAATCCTGTTGAAATGTCGTGAAATTTTAAGAAATCCTTTGAGAAGTCATCAATTATCTTGATATTTCTAATATCCTCTGAACTTTCTTTAAACATTTTGAAAAATTTGAGATCTCCTGAGATCAGATTAAGCTTCTTGAAACCTCTTTAAATCGCTGGAAATTTTTTAAATACTCTGAAATCCCTCGGAATCTTCAAAAATACTCTTAAAGATTTGAAATCCTATAAAATCCTTTGAAATCTCGTTAGATTGGTAGAAATGCCCTTAAATACTTTGGAAAGCCATAAATTATCTTGATATTTGTAACATCTCTTCAAATCTCTTTAAAAATTTAGAAATCCTCTGAAATCAAATACTTTTTTAAATCTCTTAAAATCTCTTAAAGTCTTTAAAACTCCCTGAACTCTCTTGGAATCTTTTAAAATGCTCTTGAAGCTTTGAAATCCTACAAAATCCTTTCAAATCCTGTTGAAATGTCGTGAAATTTTAAGAAATCCTTTGAAATCCTTTCAAAAGCAGTAAATTATCTTGACATTTGTAATATCTCTTGAAATTCCTTCAAACATTTAAAAATCCTCTGAAATAAAATACTATTTAAATCTCTTGAAATACCTTCAAATCATTAAAATTCTCTGAACTCTCTTGGAATCTTTTGAAATGCTCTTAAAGCTTTGAAATCGTACAAAATTCTTTCAAATCCTGTTGGAATGTGAAATCTTAATGAATCCTTTGAAATCCTTAGCAAAGACATAAATTATCATGATATTTCTAATATCCTTTGCATTATTTTTCAACATTTTGAAAACTTTAAGATCGCCTGAGATAAGATTAAACTTCTTGAAATCTCTTAAAATCCCTTGAAATCTTCGAATATCTCTGAAATCCCTCGGAATTTTTAAAAATACTCTCAATGATTCGAAATCCTATAAAATCCTTTTAAATCTCGTCAAATTGCTAGAAATGCCTTGAAATACTTTGAAAAGCCATAAATTATCTTGATATTTGTAATATCTCTTAAAATTTCTTCAAAACTGCAGAAATCCTCTGAAATCAAATACTATTATAAATCTCTTAAAATCTCTTAAAGTCTTTAAAACTCCCTGAACTCTCTTGGAATCTTTTAAAATGCTCTTGATGCTTTGAAATCCTACAAAATCCTTTCAAATCCTGTTGAAATGTCGTGACATTTTGAGAAATCCTTTGAAATCCTTTGAAAAGCAGTAAATTATCTTGACATTTGTAATATCTCTTGAAATTCCTTCAAACATTTAAAAATCCTCTGAAATAAATTACTATTTAAATCTCTTGAAATCCCTTCAAATCATTAAAATTCTCTGAAATCTCTTGGAATCTTTTAAAATGCTCTTAAAGCTTTGAAATCGTACAAAATCCTTTCAAATCCTGTTGGAATGTGAAATTTTAAGGAATCCTTTGAAATCCTTTGAAAAGCCATAAATTATCATGATATTTCTAATATCCTTTGCATTATTTTTAAACATTTCGAAAACTTTAAGATCGCCTGAGATAAGATTAAACTTCTTAAAATCCCTTGAAATCTTTGAATATCTCTGAAATCACTCGGAATCTTTCAAACTGCTCTTGAAGATTTGAAATTCTATAAAATCCTTTGAAATCTCGTCAAATTGGTAGAAATGCCTTGAAATACTGTAAAAATACATAGATTATCTTGATATTTGTAAAATATTTTAGAATTTCTTCAAAAATTTGGAAATCCTCTAAAATCAAATACTTCTTTATATCTCTTAAAATCCCGTGAAATCTTTGAAATTCTCTGCAATCCTTTGGAATCTTTAAAAATAGCCTCAAAGATTTGAAACCTCATAAAATCCTTTCAAATCATGTTGAAATATCATGAAATTTTCAGAAATCTTTTGAAATACTTTGAAAAGCCGTAAATTATCTTAATATTTGTAATATCTCTTGAAATTTCTTCAAAAATATTGAAAACTTTGAAATCTTCTAAAATAAGATAAAACTTCCTGAAATCTCTTAAAATCCCTTGAAATTTTCGAAATTGTCTGAAATCCCTTGAAATTTTTGAAAATATACTTGAAGATTCGAAATCCTATAAAATCCTTTCAAATCCTTTTCAAATCTCGTGAAATCTTTAGAAATGTTTTTAGTCAAAGTAAAAAAAAAACAGTTGCATTAGCGACCAATTTAATAAAATAGCAGCATTAGTGTCTTTTCCCAAAATAGTACTAAGATAATTGCATCCTCAAAAAAAGTGTCAAAAAGTGTCAATAGTATCGCGAGTCCGAAGACTACACGCGGTAAAATTATACTTTCAAAAAATATTATTTCAAAATTAAATACATGTTTTGAAAAAAAATTGTGTTCTAACGAATGTGATCATTATTTTTCTTTTGATTTTTAATATAAAAACATTATTAACAATAATTTATGAGCTTTTAAACTTTGCAGAGCAAATAAATAAAATAATGGGAAGTGTAAAAAATATAAAAATTACAAATCGAGTATTTCGTAATGTTTTATATCAAATTTAGTATGCAAATTTAAAAATTAGCTCATTTTTAATCGTCATTTTTCACAATTTTATTTATCATCAGAACTCACTCGAGGTAAACAGTTTGTAAATTGTCAATCAGGAAAGTATTCTTTTTTCAATTAAATTGTTCAGCAGTTCTATAAATCAGAAAAAAAATTTTATTGAGAACGTTGAGTTTGCAAAAAAAAAAAGTTCGCTTGAAAAAAAAAATTCGAACCTATCATAAATACGGGTTTTCTGACAACAGGAAAATCGATATATTATTCTAGAATCGAGCCGTGCGTTTTTTATTAAGAATGTTACATTGTTGCAGCACTGTCAACCGAACCAATTTAGAAAAATGGATTTATGTGAAAAATATTGGAACTGGAAGTACGCTAGTTGCTTTTCCAATGTCCCATTGCGAAAATAAATTGGATTGACAACATAAAAAGAAATGTTACAAAAAAGCGGATGAATTCACATGAAGAAAACACACTTCAATGGTAAGAAATGATATTAATTCAGATAAGGAATTTTCACATTTATTAAACTGCGTTATTTATAAAAAATATTATTATAAACATTTTACTTCACGATTATTAAAATTATAAAGGACAACAGGAAATTACTAAATTAAATTAAATTACAAAAGAAAAAATTCAAAAACGCACTCAATAATAAAAATTAAATTTACTGTTAATTATTGAATGAACGAATAATCTTATAATTTTTGTTTGTTTGAAGTTTTATTAACGAACCTTAATAATTTCAAAACATAATTGTTTGATTAAATTAATAATACCTCACTAAGTGAAAAGTGGACAAAAAGTTCAAGAGTTAAAAAAACTGTAACTTTTCAGCACTTATCTAAGAGAAGATAGTTATGAAGAATTAAAAATTGTTTAAACAACTATGTTTGTTAACTTGAATTATTAGTTACTTTAATGAGTAAAAAGTTGGTAAAACGTTACACATTTCATAAGAAACCGCAACTATATTGCAATAATAAAGAAGAATATAGTTATAAACAATAATAATTTGTTCAAATAATTATTTTTGCCAAATTGAATTGATTCTCAACTCACCCTATGTAAAAAGGAGACAAATAGTAATAAATGGAAGAAAAAACCGCAACTTTCTAGCATTATTTAAATTGAATATTAATAATAATGATAATGAATTGTTTAAACAAATAATATAGCAAACTTTAATTAATTATTCAACTCACTCCAAGTGGAAAGTGAACAAAAAGTTGAAAATGTCAGAAAAGACTGCAATTTTTTAGCATTATTCTAACAGAATATTATTAACAATAATAATAAATTGTTCAAACAATTATTTTTGTTAACATCAATAAACCATTACCTCTCTCTAATTAAAAATTGGACAAAAAGTGGAACATTTTTGAAAAAAAAACCGCGAGTTTTTATCTTCATTCTAAGAGAAAATTGCTAAAAACAATAATAAATTGTTCAAACAATTCATTTAAAAATCTCATTATCAGTATAAAGTAGTATTTTTTGTATTAGAAAAAATATGCATTAAAAAGAAAACGCAAAAAAAGTCATAATTAACGCCAGATTTCAAAAGGTTACAGAATATTTTTAAATATTTAAAAATATTTTGAACATTTCAACAATTTAGGAGATTTGAAAGAATTTCACAAAGATTTGAAATAATTTAATGACTTCAACGAACACAAAAGATTTCAAAAACAAAGATTTAAGAAAGATTTCACAAATATTTCAAAGATTTCCAGGATTTAGAAGATTCAAAAAAGGCGTGCACTCTAGATTTAAAATTTTTTACAAAAATGTTCCAAAGATTTCGAACACTTCATGAAGATTGCAAGGATTTCAAAGATTTGAAAAAGGCGTGTGCACCAGATTTCGAAGATTTCGCATAGATTTCGAACATTTCACAAAGATTTTAAGACTTTCAAAAGATTTCAACATTTTAAAGATTTTAAAAAGGGTATATTAAACCATTTTTCTAAGATTCAGAAATATTTCAAAGATTTGGGATGATTTCATAATTTTGTTGGAAGATTTCAAAAGATTTCACAGAGATTTCAAAGAATTTTTGAGGATTTCAAAAAATCTCAAGAATATCAAAGATTTCAACAAGGGACATATACACAAACATGTACACAAGATTTCAAAGATTTCAAAACATTTCAAAGATTTTAAACAATTTAAAAAATTTTGAGAAGATTTCAAAAGATTTGACAAAGATTTCAAAAATTCGAGTGATTTCAAACGATTACAAAAGATTTCTGAAAGAGTAAAGGAATATTTTGAAGAATTCATAAGAATTTCAAAAGATTTCAAGAAGGTTACAGTACACCACAAAATCTAAACCCTTAGAACGCGGACCAGTCAAGGTCAGTCCAAGGTCAAACTTACAAAATTCATCGCTAACCAATTAAGTCAGTGTAGCTACAAGTTTTCGGGGTCGCTGAATTCAAATATGTTTACCGTTTGGTCCTACCAGGTCAGTGTCAAGGTCAATTCAAGCTCAAACCTACGAAATTCATCGCTAACCAAATAAGTCAGGGTACCTATGGGTTTTTAGGGTCGCTGAATTCGAATCCGTTGTCAAGGTCAGTTCAACTTCAAACTTACAAAATTCATCGCTAACCAATTAAGTCACGGTACCTATAGATTTTCGGGGTTGCTGAATTTAAATCCGTTGTTCGTTTGGTCTTATCAAGTCAGGGTCAAGGGCAATTCAAGGTTAATCCTACAAAGTTAATCGCTAACCAAATAAATCAGGGTATTCATCGGGTTTGGGGTCGCTGAATTCGAATCCGTTGTCCGTTTGGTCCCATAAGGTCAGGGTCATGGTTAGTTCTAGGTCAAACTTACAAAATTCATCGCTAACCAATGAAGTCCGGGTACCTATAGGTTTTCAGGGTCGCTTAATTTGAATCCGTTGTCCTTTTGATTTGACCTTGAATTGACCTTGACCCTGACCTGATGAGACCAAACGGACAACGGATTTCAATTAAGCGACCCCGACTTTATATCTCTATTCTAAGAGAAAATTGCTAAAAATAATATTAAATTGTTTGAACAATTTATTTAAACATCTAATTATCAGTATGAGCTAGTATTTTATACATGAGAAACAATTTCCATTTAAAAACCACAAAAAATCATAATTAGCATGAACAACTCGCGAAACCCCATTTTTTCACTTATGGAGTTTTTTTGGGATCCATTAAAAAGTCTGATTGGGGTGATATTTGAAAAGTAATATTTTATTAGTATTCTATGGCTAATTTTGGAGAAAAATGTTGCGTTTCGACTCAATTCATTTAATATTGAGGATTCTGGATAAAATGTACAAAGGTGTCTTATTTTCTTATGGGAAATATGTGCTAAACTTCATAGGGCTTGCTCCACTCCTAAATAACATTTTTAAAAAATGGATTCATTTTTGTGTGGATTTGAACCAATTTCCGGACGTTATTTATGAAAATTCAAGAAAAACGATTTTTTAATTAATTTTTGGACCACCCAATTAAACCCTGTATGAATTTAAGTTTGACATCTTAGACCAAAGGTGTCTATCCAGATGGCGATCTTCTAAGTGGATTAATTCTAGAGTATAAAATATTAAATTAAAACGAAGCGATCAAAATCTGAGCGGCAGTAAGTTATAAAACCAATATAAATTATAAATAAGTTGATAACAGTTGTTATTAAAGTGTGTAAATAAAATTAATACATATCAATACGTTTTAGGAAAGCTGATCCAAAAATTCATCGAAGATATGAAATCTGTCGGGAATGGTTCAATGAAACAAAATCGAAAAATGATGTTTAATTTTAAAATTAATATTGGTAAATGTAGATTTTTATTTTAAGTTATGATTGGTTCATATCATTCTGTATTTTAACCGTTTTTAAGATACTGAAATATTTCTATTTGTTTCTATGCCTTGAATTTATTTTGCTTTCTTATAGGTTTATTATTATTATTAGGGTATCCCGGCGAAGAAAAGAGGGTTTAGGATTCCCGAATGTGAAATTTTGTATCCATTAGACCAATTTATCAACCTGATGCAAGATATTGTTCCCCATGATTGTGATTCCTTGTGCTCAGCTAATGCTACTAAGATCAACGACTTATCAGAAATGTTGTCTTAGTGAATGTGCTCTCATTTTTTCATATAATTGTTTAGAATCCTCTATAAATATGTGAAAAATTCTTTCTATAATTTTAATTTACTTTTAGGAATCGCTATGCATAATGTACTCAACATAATATGTCTATGATAATAGATTTAATACTTTCAAGATGATTCATTATGATAAATTTGAATTTATCATAATGAATCATAGTGAAAGTATTAAATCTATTATCGAGGAACTCTACGGGGAGAGTTTTCTTACTAAAACTAACACTTTTAGTAAGCTCAGGTCTTCTCAAGGTAAGCTGCTAACATCTTTAGCTTTCTTAAAACGTTATAGGGACAATAACATTAATTTAACTTTAGGTCAGTCACTGAACTAAAAATTAGTTGAATATTCGCTAATTAAGACAGGGAATAATTTTAAATATAATTATTTCTCATTTTCAACTCAACTATGATTTATAGAGGGTAGCCCGATGTGACCCCGATCAGGATCACAGCAGGAGCCATGATCGGGGCTACGTCGGGAATCGGAATCAAATTGGGCAGTTTCTCCTCGGGAAGCGACAAAATTCAACTTTATCTGCTTGAAATATTCCCGCAACTGAAATTCATTTCTGTTTTTGTCTGTACTTACAATTGCGCAAAAGCGATAGGAAATCATTATAGGCCTATACAAAATTTTCCTATCATAATTATTCTTGCAATCTTTAAATTTAGTGTACACCAAAAATCCGAGTAATTAACTCCTTGGAAGCTTCATAGTTCTAGTTTCAATGAGCTGATTACTGACAATTCACTCGGTAGAAGGCGATGTTTAATGATGGATTTGAAATCAAAGCACAAAAAGGAATTTGTTTAAATAGAAGAAAGCTTTTTTTATGTAACCCCGAAAGCCCCTTAACTTTTTTCTGCGAAAAAACGTAAAACCGTGAAGGGATCATTGATGCGAAATGAGGGCTAGGATGAGGGATGAAGAGGATGAAGTACAGCATGAAAAGCGTACGGAGGGCAGTTGGGCTCAACTCAAGGAAACTCAAGATAAAAAAAAACTTTTCCCGACGATGGAATAAGCCATGGTTTTAACGCGCTGAAACTCTCGTGATGCAGAGAAAAACGAGAAAAGATCGTGAGTTTTATAACAATACGTCTATGTACACAGTAAATCTCAAAGCGAGTTTTTTATTTCGATATTGAATGGAAATGTTGCAGTTCATAACTAAATTATGTAGATTGTAAAAAGCAGGGCCGACAATTTTTCAAATTTCGGACTACACATCTTTTGTATATGAATTCTCCCACTTACAAGAAGATGCAAAAACAAACATTTTTTTGCAGCTGTTTCGCTATCAGGCATTTTGCTACAAAATAGATGAATTTTCAACCAAATAGTTGAATTTTCAACAACAAAAAAAGATTTTTCAAAGAAGAAAAATAATTTTCTACAAAAAGACGATTTTTCAATAAAATACATGAATTATCAACCAATTACTTGAATTTTTCAACTAAAAGTTAACAAAAATTGAATAGTTCAATTTTCAGGTGGCAAAATTTTTGTAGAACAAAATGTTAACATTTTCAACAAAGAGAGATTTTTTAACTAAAATGATAAATCTTCGAACTGAAAAATGAATTTTTTATGAACGAGTTCACCTTTCAACCAATTAGTTGAGTGTTCAATCAAAAAGAATGTTGACAACAACATTTAATTTAGAATAAAAAACAGTCAACTTTAATCATAAAAGCGAATTTTCAACATTTAACGAAGAAAGATCAATTTTTTACTAATAAAGAAATAGTTTAAGTTTCAGCCCAAAATTAAAGATGAATTTCAAACATAATTATTGAATTTTCGACGAAAATTTAGGATTGATTATTTTCACAAAAAAAAGGTTTTAATTTTCAAACAAAGACTGTTGAATTTTCCAGCAAAAAAGAAGAATTTTCTATTAAACAGTTAAATTTTTAACCCGAAAATATGAATTTTTAGGAAAAAATATGAATTTGCAACAAAATATTTAAATTTCGATCAATGAGATGCGTCTTTAACTAAAATGATGAATTTTCAAACCTGAAAGACAAATTTGTCATAAAACTGTATGATATCAGAAGCGATATATTGATCGTACCGTTGACAGCGTACGGTAAGAATGTTTAATGCAGCTAATTAACTAATTTCATGAAATATTTCTTCGCCGTGGAACTTTTGCCTATTTACCTTAGGTTGGTCTCCTTCAAAGAAAAATTAATGTGGATAAGTAATTATTAACAAAAGATTGAGCTTTGGAAACGATATTACACTAAATTTTTATTATTGTTTTTAATTACAAGTTTCTGCTAACATTGTGAGACGTCTTCGGATTAGAATCAAATTTATTTCTTTGTAATTGAATTAATGGTGTGGAGAATTCTGCTTTACATGCTCTACTTTAAAATAAAGCGCGATTGGGCGCTGAATGCCTACTGGAGTTTCCTTGACTTCATCTTTGGTCAGTGCGGTAATCGTGTGGCTTTCCATGTTTATCTTGACCCGTACTTTAATGGTAGAGCCAACCTTATATGTATATATTCCAGCAAGAATATTGCCACTCTCCAATATTGCAAAGACGTCACCATCGATTGTTGATAATACAATTTGTTCTTGGGTTGGAATGGGCCCATAGCGATGTCGTCCTGTGAGCAATAGAATTTGTTTATCTACTGGAAAGATGTATCTTCGAAACTCGAATAGCTGGTGCGGATTCTTATAGGGAGTAAGCCGAATTAATTGAAGTTGGTCAAGTCCATATCCAAGTACGTCCGAAAAAGCAAGCCCGGTATAGGTGGAGCTATATTCCTGGCTCGAGGAGACCTGGACCTAGCATGAAGAGAAGGCTCGGCAGGAGAAAAAGGCCCGATTGGTGAATGAGGTCTCGCAGGAAAATGTTGTTCGTCAGACGAAGAAGAAGATGGGACGCCACGAGGAACACCAGGAATCGGGTCGCCATTAGGTAAACATTCGAACTGAGAACTTAATTCTGCAAGAAGAAAAACAGATTTTTTTATTATGTAGGTATATCATGGACTCTTTGCATGAAAATTGAGACGAAAAGCTGGGAACCTTATTCGGGACGGATACTGGAAAAGTTTTGTTTAGTGTGTTTCTACAGAATGTAATGCTTTTTTATACACAAATGCAGCGGAATTTTGGAAGAACAGAAAAAACCTTTTTACTGGGAAATCTACTAAGTAGAAACGGACGGGCAATTTTTGCTTGTAATATTTTGAACATTAGTTTTAGGTAGTAGAGTGAACATTTTGATAGCTTATTTAGCTTATTTAGTATCTGATAAGTATCTGATAAACTTCAGACCAGTGACGCTCAAACTGTGATTTAGTCGATCCAAACTCGTACTGCGCAGGCTTTAATGAGTGTTCTAAATATAACATAGGAGTATCAGCTATACACATCACAAATATTTTAGAAAAATCGTTTACAATAGAAATAGGCCGATACTTTTTGTATGTCAGATCTATCGCCACTCTTAAAAAACTGCGCACACTTTGGCTTCTTTCCACTGTGTTAGATAAATGCCACTCTCAGGAAAGATATCATAAATATATCTAGCAAATTGTTATTCGTGGAAAACCTTAAACGTTTTTAAAATTATAAATATATTATATTGTACTATATTCATCAATAGAATTAAGGATGGCAATCAAGGTGAAGACCAGGGTATGAACCATATCCATTTTTTGGAATTAGGGGAAAAATGGATTAATTGGTGAATGAAGAATTTCTTTAAATGCGTAACCAATTAATATTCTAGTGCTTCAATAGATTACATAATATCATATCGTGCTTATCTCATAGATAAAAGCCAAACCTTCTAAAATATTGATATTTTATAATTCAGTCCACGAACAAAAACTTGTTTACCTTATTCGGAAACTTTTCAAGCCATTTACAAATATTGTGCACATCTTGCTGAAGATGTCTCGTAAGCTTTGAAGACAAAAATCATTGCGGGAAAAGGTATTTTTGTTAATTGTATTTCGAGGGTTTAGTTTCTCGGATTTTTTATTAACACTAGATTGCAAGATTGCATGAGATTGCAAAAGATTGCATGAAATTGCATAAGATTCCATGAATATTGGAAATTCATTATAGAAAATCAATATATGGTAATTAATTATAGGATAATCAGCATAGAAATAAATGATAGAAAAGTATTACAGGAATTAATGTCAAAAGTAAAGAAACTACAAGCAACTATTTCTTTTATCTCGTAGTGATCCTGCACGAATAAACTTGACAGAGTACAAATCTGTAAATTTCCTTGATACCTTTAAAATCTCTTACAACTTAATTGGAATCCATACGAAAAATGTTTGGAATATGTTGAAATCCATTGAAAGTTGTAAAATCCCCAAAAATATTTAAAATAATGAAAGGTCCTATAAATCCTAATCTTCTCTCCGTGAATTGTTGAAATCCGTAAATATTTTTTTCGAAATGAAATCTAATTTAATTCCTTAAGTATGAATAATTTGAAATCCCTTCAATATAACTCTAATTAAACTTATTAATTAAATTTCTCTAGAAAAAACGTTAAAATCCCTAGAAATTCTTGGACATTTGATAAAATCAGTTAAATCTTGTGGAATTCATTGAAATACTTTAAAATCCTATGAAATCTGTGAAATTGCTAAAAATCACTTGAAATTCAATAAAATTCAATTTATTTTTTACAGTTTTCTAGAAATCGCTTAAGAACTTTGGAAATTCTACAAAAATTTTTGAAACCCTTTTAAATTTGGTATATCTC
The DNA here is from genome assembly GCA_011634705.1 of Andricus grossulariae. NCBI lineage: Eukaryota > Metazoa > Arthropoda > Insecta > Hymenoptera > Cynipidae > Andricus > Andricus grossulariae. The sequence goes on along the minus strand of JAABKJ010007545.1, from coordinate 111,449,479 downwards.
TTAAAATTCCTTCAAATATTTGGAGATCGTAAAAATCGATTTATGAAAAGTATCAATTATTGGAATGTCCTTGAATCTGGTTTGAATTTAACTGATCCACTAAAGTTGGTTTGAAAACCCGTTTAAGTCTCTAGAAATCTTAAAAATCCATTGATATCTGTGGAGATTTATTAAAATCTTTAAATCCTGTGAAATTTCTTGAAATACCTTAAAATCTCTTGAAACCCTTGGAATTGCTAGAAATTCCTTAAAATTCTATGAAATCTTTCGAATCGCTAGGAATCCCTTCAAAAATTTAATTTCTTTTATTTTCCAAAGTTCAATATGAATATCATACAATCTTTCGAAATCCTACAAAATTCTTTGAAATACCTTTGAAAGTTTTAAATCTCTTGAAAACCGAAAAAATCTTTTCAAATTAGTTAAGATATTTGTGGAGTCATCCGTTTGTACTTTCTCTATTTTTTTGCATGAACTGTTTCAATATTATAACGTTCTTAATTTCTATACTGTTTTTCTTATGATGATTTTTCATTACAGTTGCTCAATAATTGCGAAAAAATGATTAGAAATTCATTACAGGGAAATATTTATATACCTATACTCAATTTCTTATGATTTTTCTTCGTTTAAAGAGTTTGAAAATATTTGTTTTTAAAGAAATTGTGAGTTTCTGAACCAAAAAGATGACTTAATATGGGAAAGACTGTGAACCATGCGATCAATAAATAGGAAATAAAATAGCATTACAAATGAAAAAAATTAATTTTTTGGACAAACGACTTAAGCAACGAATAAAAATGTGAGGTTGAAAGCTGTTTATCTAAAAAAGAAGTATCCATTTATTATCAATTACTTTTTTATAGAAGGCGTAGTTTTTGTTTTAATCGTAAAAAATAAAACTAACATTAAGAACATTAAATTTTTGGAAAAAACAACACAAGCTATGGACAAAATTAATAAACAAAAGTTTTTCATACAAAGAAGATCTACAAATTTGTTATGAATTATCACTCTTTGCTAGGATGCCTTTTTTCGTGTAAATAGTAAAAATAAACCTTAAAAATAAACAAATTAAGTTTTTGGAAAAACGGCATAAAGTGGAATAAGTTGTTGACTAAGAAATTTTTTTTATAGGAAGTGCACTTTTTTAATTATAAAAACAAGAGAAGGAAAAGTGTCTACATTATTTTGAAATATCTGAATAAGCAGCCCTGGGCCGAGGTACAGAAATAAACATACTATTCATTTGATATAATAGAGTTGAACTGAATGTAGAAAAGTTTGCACTTTGGACAAAATCAAGTGTGAAGCACGAGATGCGCGATGAAAATGTTTCATCAAAGCCGAAGGAGCTTTAACAAAGGAGATTTCACAATCACTAAAATACATTTTTAGACGGTTTGACCCTTAACTGTAAAATATATGTGCACAAATTTTATTTAGAGGTTCCGCAAACTCGCCCTTCTAGAAATAATCAATCGGAATTAATTTAGAACTATAGAACAAAAATTTTAATTGTTCCCAATCGTGTTTCTTAATCGTACTGCACTTTCATTTTGCGGAAATTATTTGAAAATGTTTATTTAATTTTTTTTCAAATAATACATTTTGAACATTATGGATTAATGAAAGAAAATAAACAAAACTTTCGTAATAATTCCCGCGGGCTAAGTGTGCTGCCATATCAACATATTTTACCACAAAAAATGTCGGAGAAAAAAATTAATAATTACTTGTGTCCAAATAAAAATTTTTTTTCTCTCGATATTCTTAACTCAAAAATTAGCTTGGGCAATAAAAAAATTTTGAAGTAAACAAAGGAGTCAATCGGAGTTTCAAATGGTGAGAAAAAATATTCTAAACTGTTGCTCCGTGAAATATTGCACCCTCATCATTTTTATTTTACTACACAGCGGTTTTTGCTTCCTGAACAAAATGGCATTAAAAAACTCTGGTAATAAATTATTTGTTTTTTTTTCTTATAAAATTTCTTTTGAAAAAGCTAAGTGGATATAAAAAAACACCTTGATTTAAATACGACACTATAGTTCTAAATCGTCATCGGAGACACTGTCAATCATCATTCGGATATCACTATCACGTACATTTTCTTCAACGTCCGTATCACTTGCACTCGAAACTAGATTCATTTATAGTTTCCACTGGAAAAGGAGAATACATAATAATGGTAGACCCGCAATATCAAATAGAGCGTTTATTTAGACTAAGGGATGTCCAATTTTCACTATTGTAGTTGTACAGAGGACAAAACCCCGTTAATAACAAAGAAAGTACTATTAAAGATTTTCGAGATGGAAGTTTGTATGAGAGCGCTAATCCGACAATGTCTAACAGTGTGGTAACCTTAAAATTTTTTCTTGATAGGGCAATTCTGAAACGCAATGGTAAAGAGAGTTTTTAAGCTGCTTTAGTTCAAGTTAACGAAATTCCAATTTCTTTGATATTCAAATACATTATGCCAGCAGAAGTAATGATGACTGCTAACGAGCCGAAGTCTGACTTAATGAATTCTTTCCTAGAAAAATTTAGGAAGCTAGTCAAACCATTGGGTACGTTCTAGACTTATTCTTCAATGATAGAGTTCATTATAACGGGTACTGCGGGTGTAGTTGGTGATGTCAAAAGGAATTTCAGCGTAACTGTGTAAGATATCCCTTTGATCCGGACTTCAGGCTTAGATCACATGAATCTCATGTAGAAGATGTTTTTAACGTCGGGCAACGTCTGTTGGCGTTGCGAAATCCTAGAAAATTTTATTGAAGTTTCATAAGCGGAGTCAAGGGTGCATCTAGTTTGCTAAACCTTACTGAGTTTTTCGACATGGTTAGGAGCTTTTCATTAGAATATCTGTATAATATTCCTCTTGGTGCAGTTGAACAACTTTGGGACACATGGGTTGAATTTCGTTCCATATCTACCCGGAATGTGCAATACATAAATGATATTATGAATACGATAGAAACGGTTCTCAAAAATCATAGAGTTCTGCGAGAGTTTTCGTGTAAAGCAAAGTGGAAAGCTTCCGAGTGGCGATCTTGGTTACTTTTCTTCGGTGTTCCCCGCGTACGAGATTATTTGCCTGCAAATTGTTTACAGCATTTCGCCTTAATTGTTAATACTATTTTCACCCTGTTAAAGACAGAAATCACAGAGGGAGAATTATTTTGTTTCGAAATGGATATGATACAGTTTGTTGGGGAATTCAAACTTCTCTATCAGGTAGAACAAATGACTTTCAATGTGCACGTATTATTGCATATTGCGAATCTGTTCGCCGCTCAGGCCCTCTCTGGGCAACTGCTATTTTCTGTTTCGAAAGTTATTTACATGTCATGAAGCAGTTTGAATTAGATCCTTAAGAGCCAGAGCAGCAAATGGGTGCTAAGTCTTTAGATATTTTGAACTTTAAGTTCGAAACTTCAAGACATATCTTTAACTGGGAAACTGTTGACAATATTGTCAGCAAATTTTCTCGTATCGTCCACTCTCAACCTATATTTCAGAAAGTCCTTATGGTGTCCCATTTTGTGAAAAAAGTTCACATACTAAAATTATTGATACCACAAACAATCAAATAATTGCAGGTGAGTCTTTCAAAAAATGGATTTATAATGGTCGAGTATCCAAAAGCAGACAGAATACTCTCTATACTAAAACGAACGATACTATTTTAAATTAGTTTCTGATGAAATAATTCAGGTTCGAGACATTATTAAAACTGACACGATGTGCTATTTGTCAGCGGTTCAGTTCATTATAGTTTTCGATGAACTAGTGCGACATTTGTTTAGAATTACGAGAAAAGAGAATAATTAAATCTTAGTCCCGATAATCGAAGCCAGCAAAAAATTAATACTGATGAATTGTGAAGGAAATAGCTACGTTTGCCAAATGCCACAGACCGCAGAAATTCATTAGATGATGATTTAACTAATAGGGAAGTTCCACAAAATAATTTCATTTCTCTTTCCCAGGGTGGCCGCTGCACCGCAAAGCCCGGGAAATGGCCGGGAATTGCATGAGACCGGGAAAAACCGGGAAATGACAGTCAATTTATTTTTTGATCGGGAATTGTACAAATTTTTGGAAGAAAAAAAATCTGTCCAAGATTCATTTCAACCATTCCTTAAAGAATTAGTCAAGTTGTTATGCTTCTCAAATATAATATCATTCAGTTTAGAAAGCGTAATTCGAAAATCTTTCACTTTAAAAATTTTCCATTTATGTTTCAATTGTTAAGCGCACATTTTAATTTAAAGAATTTCAAACGCCCGATTGAAACTTTATAAACTATTTTCAATTTTGAAATAACTCCAAAATAATATATTCCTAATTAAAGGCTTCTATTGAATTTCAAATATTATTTCAGCCTGTAATATTCGATTGTCGAATCATTCAATTTAAAAAAAAATTAATCAAAACTAAACATAAAAAAGCTAAACTTGGAAAGTTGCAATTTTAATTGTTCCATTTCAAAGATTTTTAGTTGCAAGTAAAATGCATTTTGATGGAACAATAACAATTGAACATCTTTTATTCTTACAAAAAATTCGAGTAATTTGAGGAGATATTCAGAAGTTTTGAAAAGATTCAAAATTGATTTGGAATTTCAAATGATTTCAAATAATTGAAGCGAATTGTCTACGTGCACCGACAAAATCCGGCTATTCCTAACAAAATTTCGGTGCAAATAGCCCACGGCCTGATTAAAAACAAAGATTTTGCAGATTTCGAACAAAAAATTTAGAAGTTGTTGATTGAAATTGAAAATGATTTTTTATTTTGAAAAATTAATTTTAAGAGAATATTTAAAAAGATTTAGGAAGAAATGAATGTGAAAGATTTATAAGAAATTTTTTCAATGTGGCAGGATTATAAAAAAAATTTTAGGAAAAATTCGAATCATTTGGAAAGATGTTAAGATGTTTTGAAAAATTTCAGAAATAATATAAAATTTGCAAAAATGTAAACCAACATTAACTGAACAGATACATTTTTAACAAATTTCAAACAAAATAGTTAACTTTACAACCAAAGAAATGAATTTTCACCAAAAAGATGATTTTTGAATCAAGAAAATACTGTTTTTACTGAAGAAGATGAATTTTTAACCAAATTGTTGAATATTCTACTGAAAGAGATAAATTTTTAGGAAAGTAGATTAATTTTCTACCAAAAAGACGAATTTTCCATAAAATACATGAACTTTGAAATGAATAGTTGAATTTTCGAGTAAAAAAGATAAATTTTCAACAACAAAAAAAAGGCGAGTTTTCGACAAAAGCGTTACATTTTCAACGAAAGAACTCAGAAAAATCGAAAAATTTTCAGAATCAACAAAGACGATGATCCCACTAATACTTTGATCAATCTAATGATCAACGACATGACGTTCTAACTTCCGGAGAAAAGCACCCCACTAGAAACCCATGTCTGTATCTGTATCCAAATATCTAAGAAGTATTTTTACCTCACATACTTGAGAAAATCTGAAAATGTCGTTTGGCTTTTATGATTGTTTATCAACTTAACGCACTGAAGGACACATGTCTGAATTTACGTCGAGGTGTGTGAGGAATATTTTTACCTCACATATGTTCTTAAGAATATCTGAAAATTTCGAGAACACGTCAAAGTATTTGAACCTTATTAATTCTTCATCAATGCAATGCACTGAGGAATTATATTCTAGCATCCCACCACAACCATCCTCGCAGTGAAGCTGATGAAAGTTTGATTTGAGGAATGTTTAAATATTTGTATTGTGACAAAATGTTAATGTCACTAATTTTCCTCGAACGGTCAAGACAGAATCCTTATGGTGGAGAAGGGAAAGCTTGACTGTACCGTGGACCTAGAGAGATGCTTGACAAGATGGCCGATTTGGTTATAAAACCTTTACTAGCACCAGAATTTCTATATCTGTTCAGGGTCGAATTCATTTTAAGAGTTCCGACATTCACTTCGCACGATGGCACCCCTTTGCTAGGGTCAACGACTTATCCCGTTCTCAGGGTGACGTCACGTGAGGCACCAACTAATTTGGCGGGCTCACGGAAGGAAAACTCCTGGGATCAACTACTGGCCACAAAAGGATTTTAGATATTCTGTTGGCATTCTGTTGTGATCGTTACGAGCGAGAACACTTTAAACGCAGTCTAAAGGAAAATAAAACTCTTAAAATGTCTTTCACTGCCGAAGACTTGAAAAGGGCACTAGTAGACATCTCACGGATTCCATACGTAAGTGTCGTTGCAATTTTGGTGTTCTTTTTCCCCTTGTTAAGGTAACTTAAAGGGATTATAACTCTATGAGTTTCGTGAGTCGGGCATCATCATTAGTTTTTGATTGTTAATAAATAGTGTTTTATTACATTATGTTTAAATCTTGTTCTTGATTTATTTAAGCCAGGCTCCAGAACCCCTATCCTCTAGATATAAGATTGCGTGTTATTTCAGGGGATATAAATTATACTTGTAATGGCAGAATTAACCGACTGGCGTGCATCAAAAACGCCTTCAATGGATCCTCCAAAATGCACCGTTGTATCTCCGCTTGAGATTAAATATTTCATTTTTCTGGCCTTTTCAGCAAATCAGAGCGATTGGAGCGTACACTTCATATTATGTCGATTTCCTTCAGTAAAAGATGAAGGAAAATTCCTTACATCACTCAAGGCACTTGGAAACTAGTGTATTCCTGACGATGGTGTTGATAAAGCCAGATTAATTATTCCGAGTGAGTGCTTTTGCAACAAAAATTAACTTCACGTGTTAAGAATGACCCACCACAATGGAAATGGTTACCATATCAACTCTATTGAATCTTGTTTTGTTTCGATGCAAAAAAATTCAACTGTATCTACTTGAAAATTTCCCGCAACTAAAATTAATTTCTGTTTTTGTCTGTGTCTATAAGTGTGCAAAAATGATAGGAAAATCATTATAGGCCTATAAAAATGTTCCTACTATATTTTTTCTTGCAGTCTTGCAATCTAGTATACACCAAAAATCCGAGTAATTAACCCCTTGGAAGCTCCATAGATCTAGTTTCAATTAAAGACGGATTTGAAATCGAAGCACAAAAAGGAATTTGTTTAAATAGAAGAAAGCTTTCTTTATGAAACCGCGAAAGTCCCTCAACTTTTTCCTGTGAGAAAACGTAAAACCGTCAAGGGATCATTGATGCGAAATGAGGGCTAGGATGAGGGATGAAGAAGATGAAGTACAGAATGCAAAGCGTGCGAAGGGCAGTTGGGCTCAATTCAAGGAAACTCAAGATAAAAAAAAATCCCGACGATGGAATATGCCAAGGTTTTACCGTGCTGGAACTCTCGTGATAAAGAGAAAAACAAGAAAAGAGAAGATATCGTGAATTTTATAATAATACGTCTATGTGCACGGCAAATCTCGAAGTGAGTCTTTTATTCCGATGTCAAATGAAATTTTGCAGTTGACAACTAAATTATGTAAATTATAAGAAGCAGGGCCCAAAATTTTCCAATTTCGGACTACAAATCTTTCGTATATGAAATAAAAAATAGATTATTTTCCAACCAAATAGTTCAATTTTCAACAACAAAGAAGGATTTTTCAACCAAGAAAATAAATTCTCAACAAAAGGACGATTTTTCTACAAAATACATGAATTATTACTTAAACTTTTCAACTGAAAGTTAACAAAAAATGGAATACTTAAATTTTCAGGTGGAAACAATTTTTTAGAAGAAAATATTAACATTATCAACAAATAGAGATTTTTCAACTAAAATGATAAATCTTCAAAATAAGAAATGAATTTTTTTTCAGGCAACTAGTTGAGTGATCAATCAAAAGTCATGAATTCTCAAAAAAAAAGAGAAAAAGTTGATATTTTGACAAACAAATTTAATTCGGAATGAAAAACAGTGAAATTTAATCATAAAAGCGAATTTTCAACATTTAACTAAGAAAGGTCAATTTTCAACTAATAAAGAAATATTTAAATTTTCAGCCCAATATTAAGGATGAATTTGAACATAATTGTTTAATAACAACAACGTATGATAAAAATTTTATACTAATTTTATGAAATTTTTTCTTCACAGTGTCATTTTTGCCTATTTACATTAGGGTGAGCTCATTCGAAGAAAAATTATCATAGATAAGTCATTATTGACAGAAGATTAAGCTTTGGAAAAGATAATGCACTGCATTTTTATTATTGTTTGTGATGACAAGTAACTTGTTACATTGTAAGACGTCTTTGGATTACAAACAAATTTATTTTTGTGATTGAATTAATGGTGTGGAGAATTCTGGTTTACTTGCTCTACTTTAAAACTAAGCGCGATTGGGTGCTGATGGCCTACTGGAGTTTCCCTGACTTCATCTTTGGTCAGTGCGGTAATCGTGTTGCTTTTCATGTTTATCTTAACCCGTATTCTAGTTTTAGCGCCAGCTTTCTTTATATATATTCCAGCAAGAATATTGCTACTCTCCAATAGTGCGAAGACGTCACCATCGAATGTTGATAATACAATTTGTTGTTGGGTTGAAATTTGCCCATGGCGATGTCGTCCTGTGGGGAATATAATTCTTTTATTCGCTGGAAGAGTATATCTTCGAAGTTCAAAAAGCCGCTTTGGATTCTTATAGGGAGTAAGCCGAATAAATTCAAGTTGTTCAAATCCATATCCAAGAACGTCAGAAAAAGCGAGCCTGGTAGGTGGAGCTATATACCTGGCTCGAGGAGACCTGGATCTGGCACGAAAATGAAGCTCTGCAGGTGAGGGAGATTCGGCTGCATAATTAGGTCTGGTTGAGGCTATATACTTGGCAGGAGGAGACCTGTTTCTAGCATGAAGAGGAGGCTCGTCAGAAGAAGAAGGCGAGTTTGCTAATTGAGGTCTCGCAGGAGAATATTGTTTTTCAGACCAAGAAAAAGATGGGACGCCACGAGGAACACCAGGAATCGGGTCGCCATTAGGTAAGCAGTCGAACTGTGAACTAAAATCTGCAAGAAGAAATACATAATTTTTTGTTAGTATGTCGGTATATCAGAAACTCTTTTTATGAAAATTGCGACAAAACCCTGATGATATTAAGGGAATATGGTCCTCGGGAATTTATTCAAAGCGGGACCAGCTATATTCAGGGAACATCATGCAGGAATGATGCTGGACAAGTTTAGTTCATTGTGTTTTTCGTAGAATGTAATGCATGTTCATACACAAATGCAGCGGAGTTTCGGGTAAATAGAAAAAACCTTTCGCAGCCGTGATACTGTATTCATTTTACTTTCAACTTCTTGCTTAAACAAATCAAACGATTAAGTATGGGATTTGCACAAATTATTAATATCCTGTCCTGGAAAATTGTAAAGAGTACCTGCCTAATTAGTTTGAATGTAGAAAGGTTCTTGAGATCTAGTATCAAACTGAGACCCTCGAAAGGGAAATCAACTAAGTAGAAACGGATAGGAATTTCTTGCTTGTAGCATTTTGAACATTAGGTTAATGTAGTGAAGTGAACATTTTGCTCGCTTATTTACTGAAGGTTTTAATATGATCTTCAAATCCTAATTGCAAGTTAAAGTTGATACTTTTGAATTAATCGGCCACATATTCTTCAAACACTATTTATAGCAACTGTTCAGATCATTCTTTTACTGTCAGAAATCGCCTATTTGTTTTATCCCCTCGATTATCTGATATGTATCTAATAAGCTTCAGAAAAGTGACGCACAAAATGTGATTTTCTCAGTACAAGCACGTACTACGCGAAATTTAATGAGTGAATAATATATGTGACATGCAAAAGATGTCAGATCTATCGCCACCCTTGAGAAACTAGGCACACTTTGGTTTCTTTCTACTGTGGTGAATAAATCTCACTTTTAGGAGCTATATTATAAATATATCTAACAAATATTTATTAATGGAAAACCGGAAAAGTTTTCAAAATTATAAATATATTGTATTATATTCACCAATAAAATTAAAAATGGCAATCAAGATGAAAACCACAGTCCGAACGATCTCCATTTTTTGCAATTAGGAAAAAAACTGATTAATGCTATAATGGAAAATTTGGTTGACTGCGTAACCAATGAAAATTCTATTGCTTCATTAGATTACATAATATGTATCATATCATCGTTATCTCATAGATAATAGTCAAACCTTCTAAAATATTCATATTTCATCAATAATTCCAAGAAGCCTGTTTACCTTAATCGGAAACTTTTTAAACCATTCACAGATATTGTTGACATCTTTCTAAAAGAGTCTCGTAAGTTTCAAAGACAAACATAATTACGGGAAAGAGTATTTCTGTTAATTAAACTCTGCAAGGTTAGTTACTCGCATTTTCTATTTACCATTCTATGGAAATCAATTATATGATGATAAGCATAAGAATGAATGATACAAAAATATTCAAGGAATCAATGTTAAAAGTCATTTAGATATTGTGAAATTCATTGAAATACTTTAAAATCCCTTAAAATCTGTGGAATTTCTTCATTTGTCTTTCAAAGTTTTCTAGAAGTCCTTGAAAATATTTAGAAATTCTACAAAATTCTTTGAAATTCTTTTAAATTTTGTATGTTTCTTAAAATATCTCTAAATCTGTAAAGATTTAATAAAATCTTGAAATCTTAAAATGTCTTGGGATACCTTAAAATCCCTTGAAATCTTTGGAATCGCTAGAAATCCCTGGATTTTTCATTTTATTTTAAATATTTGGAAATCCTACAACATTTTTTAAAATCCCTGAACATTTTGGAAAAAAGTAAAACTCCTCTAAAATCTCTTGAAATGTTTTGAAATTTCTCGAAATCCGTGGAAATATTTAAAATTTATTGAAAACCGATGAAATCATTTCAAATTATTTAAAATCTTTTAGAACTCCTAAAACCTCCTGAATGCTTGAATATCTTTACAAAGCCCTAAAATTGTCATGAAAACTAACGAGATGGCTTGAATTCCATGGAAATTTTCCAAAATATAAACTAAATTACACTTTTTTATTGGAATCAAAAAAAGGTTTAAATCCCTGTAAATCTTTAAAATCTTTTAATCTTGGAAAAATTCCTTAAAATCCCTTGAAATTTTTCGAATCGCCTGAAATCCCTTGGAAAATTAAACTTAATTTATTTCCCAAAGTTGAATCAAAATATCTCGAAATCTTTCAAAATCCTACTATATTCTTAGAAATCCCTTGACATTTTTTGATCTCTTGAGAACCGAAGAAAGCGTCTTAAATTAGTTGGAATATTTGGAAAACCCTTATATTCCTTTTAAAACCCTTAAAATCAGTGAAAGTCCCTTGAAATTTCCTGAAATCCTTTGAAATCTTTAAAACCTCCTGATATGTTTGGAAATGTTTAAAATGTCGCGAAATACTTATATCTGACGCAATCGCTTGAAATCCATAGAAATTCCTTAATATTTGTCGAAATCCTTCGCTAAATAAATGAAAAAAGCATTCGTTCGTACCTTGTCTATTTTTAGCATCAACCGTTTCAATATTTCAACATTCTTAATTTCTATACTGATTTTCTTAGAATGGATTTCTATAATAATTTCACAAAAGAGTTGAATTTTCAACCAAGACACATTTTTCAGTCAAAAAAGAAAAAAATTCTGTCTAAATTGTTGAAATTCTAAGCCCAAAGGACAAATTTACAACCAGAAAGGATGACTTTTCAAGAAAGTGATTGAATTAAAAACAAAAATTAAATTTGGATATTAAGTTTACATTAGTAGGGAAAAACGTGAAAAAAGGTTAAGAGAGGGGAATAGGGAAAATACTGTGAACCCTAAGATATATCAATAGGAATTTTGATAATTATTATTAATCACGCTTATTTTGTATTTTATTGGGGCATACGAATTAAAATTCATCTATCTTCCGGACCATGTTGATTCTCTGTACTAGTTGGTTTCAAATCTCTCTTCATTTCTTTTGATTGTCTTATCAAGGAAATTAATACAATTGTCTGTCTCTTTTTCCATCATGTTTTATTTGTTAAACCTTTCTAATAGATGATTAATTTTATCCTCGGGGCCGCAAACAAGTATATCGTCTACGTATCGGCAGTAAAATATGAGATTATAAGGGAGGTCAGCAAGAATGCCATCTTCCAAGGTCTCCCTTACTAGGTCAGAGACTGCGGCGGATATTGGAGAACCCATAGGTACACCATAAGTTTGAGAATAGTCGGAAGGAATTTTGGAAGTTGGTGTGTTCCTTAATTAGGTTTCATTTTTAGAGTAGAGACTCTTGGTGGGAGACACGAAGCGAGCGATACACACGTGTTAAAAGAGCTGGACTCTCCAGATTTCCTCTCGCTGCCGACGCCTGACGTATACCAAATGTGAGTCATAGCCTACTGGTGTTGCCAGTCACGCGGGCCTCACGTGCTTCCTATTACCCAAGCGCGGTTCAACGTAGAGATCACGTAAGCAGCGGAGACTTGTGAAGACGAGAGCTGGTAAACTCGAGCCCAGAGAACCGATGCTTGAATGAAAATTCTTAGCACCGGCTCTCAAAACTTAGAGTTACACAACTCTCTCTTTTTCTTACATTTGAGAATGTATATCAAACTGTTTTGAATTTGTTGACTTCACGATATCACTGAATTTTTTAAAATGTTTTTTAAATATCTTAAAATCATTAGAATAAACCTTGAGTTAGTTTGAACTTCTTTTTCTTAATATTTTCAATTCTCTTGAAATCTTTAGAAAACACGTTAAATTACTTTAACTTTCTTCGAATGTTTTGAATCCTGTAGAATTCAAACGAATTCTTCAGAATTAGTTTTTTTTTTTAATTCTCTTGAAATATTTACAATACACCGTTAATTGTTCTAAACTTCTCCATATCTTTTGTATTCTTTGAACTCTCCTGAATTATTCTAAATTCTTTTATAAATTTCGAATTGACTGAAAACTTTCGAATTCTCTGAAATATTTTTAATTCTATGAACTCTTTTGTATTGTCTTTTTTTTAATGATCTGAATTATTTTAAAATTATCTATATTATTTGAACTGTTCTGAATTTTTTAATTCTTACGACCCCACTGAATTCTTTTAATGATTTTCAATTGTCTTCAAATTATTATAATACATTTTAAGTTACTTTGAACTCCTTCTTTTGAACTCTCTTCTTGGTGTAACCATTAGACCTATGAATAAAAGGTCGGTTGAATTTGAGTGCAAATGAAAACAATAACAATAAAAAAAGTTAAATAGCAACAAAAAAACTAAACAGTTTTGTAACTTCTAAAGGTCACTTAACAATACGAAACGCTGCCAGAAAACCTTCCCAATACATTTTTAAAAAGATATCCTGAACTTGTTATCGGAAATAGTAAACGGATTTCATTGATACAATTAATTAATTTTACAAATTTACGGTTTTACTCACACAATTGGCATTAATGAAAAAGGAAGGATTCCTAGTAAACGATATTCCTTTAATTCAGTTAGTGAAATTAGGTAGAGAATTAGGGAAATTTACTAAATATTTCAGTAACGTTTCATTGATCCACAAGTCACAGTTCAGACATTTTAAATAATTTTTTTGAGATTTTCAGTCTTGTTTCTGTTATTAAATTAAAGAAAAATCGTTTATTGAGACTCCTTAATCTTCTACTAAACGAAACATTCGAGACCTTAAAGAACCCTTCAAACTTAAATTCAATCGGAGGGTTTCCGATTCCTGTTTACTTAGGCATATGAATCCATAAGGTCCTTTAGCTAAGTGAAACACGTTCAATTCGAATTATTTACCGAAATCTATTCGAATAAATATGTAAAAAATACTATTATGAAATGAGCTAATGACAGAAAATAATCCAAATTTTCGTAGAATGAATAACGAGTTAATAAAATTAACAGCTTTATTGTGAAAATAAGACAATGTGCATCGAATTTAATGAACGAAAAAAATGCTTATTGATTTCAAAAACACGGCGAATTTTTCATATGTACAGTTTTTACTAGTTAACAATAATAGAAAATTAGATATTAAGCAAAACAAATTTTTGCTCAATTCACAATTTTTTGCATAATGCGAAAAACATGTTTTCTGGATTGAGTCATATGTATACATTTTGGAAAAAGTTAAATACATCGAAACTGACATTTCTGCAGCTTGAATGACAAAAATATGTTATAATTTTGCTTTTCAGCTGAAAAAATTGCAGATAATTCATATTGAATCTTTTACTAAAAAATTTTCATTTAACTCAATACAAAAAAACATGTACATTAAAAAAATTTGCTAGAAGAAGAGTATAATCTACCCAAAGAACTATACAAATTATAACCCAAGTATAAAAAATACCCAAATAACATTGAATTCCCCAATTTCGACCACGCTACTGGAAGTAATACATTATTTTTTGAAAATTATGAAAATTGTAAATAATTTCCAACCTTGGTGGCATTTGACCTCTTTTAAATAAATTTTAAGAGTTTGCGTCAAATCGAGACTTTGTCTGTTGTCTCCTCTGTTTGGACAACTAGCGAAAATATTTTTGAAACATCAATTCCCATCACGCCACGGGAAGCAATGCATTATTTTCTGAAAATCATAAGAATTGTGACTAATTTCCAACCTCGCTGGCATTTGGCCTAATTTCGAAAATAGGCAAGAATTTACAGTCAAAAAAATACCTTTCTTGTTGTTTTTCCTCATCGAAAAACATGCCGCTAGAAGTAATGCATTCTTTTTAGAAAGCGTGGAGACGTTTCAATAATTCCCAAGTATGGTGACCTTTGGCCTCTTTTTCAAAAGTAATAGGGGTGTATCGTGAAGATATGAACCTATCTATCGTATTTTTTATTTAAAAAGCGACGCAAAAAATGTTTAAAACATCAATTTCAATTATTACCCCGGAAGTAACGCATTATTTCCCGAAAATTATGAGAACTGTAAATAATCTCGAACTTCGGAGGTACTTGGCCTATTTTTTCAAATAAGTAGAACTTTCTTGTCAAAATAACACCTTTTCCGTTGTATTACATCATCGAGAAACTACTGGAAAGATTTAAAAAATATTTTCAATCATGCGACTGGAGGTGATGCATTATTTTTAGGAAGCAAGTAGAAGTTTCAATAATTCCCAACTTGGCTGACTTTTGGCCTATTTGAACAAATGTAAAAGAATTTGTCTTTAAAAGAAGACCTTTTTCAATATCTTCCCTAATCGAAAAACTGCCGAAAAAATATTTAGAACATAAATCTGAAGTGTGCCATTGGAAGTGATTCTTTCTTTTTATAAAGCAAGGAGACTTTAACCTCTTTTGAAAAAATCAATAACAAATTTTTGTTAAAATAAGACTCTGTCTATTGCCTTCACTGTTCGAAAAGCTACCTAAACCAGTTTTAAAACATCAACTACAATCATGCCACTTGAGGCAAAGCATTATATTTTTTTTGTTCAAGTCATCAGAATTGTAAATTATTGGCAACTTCGGTGGCATTTGGCGTAGTTTTGAAAGTAGGTGAAGATTTGGCGTCAAAAGAAGACCTTTTCCGTTTTATTTCCTAATCATAAAACTAGAGAAAAAACTTTTAAAACATAAATTTCAATCATGTGACGGGAATTGATGCATTATTTTTAGAATGCGAGAAGTTTCAATAATTCCCAACTTTGCTGATTTTTGGCATCTCTTAAACAATGGATAAGTATTTGTCGCAAAACAACACCTTTTCTGTTGTCTGTCCTGATCGAAAGACGAACTTGGGAATAATTCCCAACTTTGCTGATTTTTGGCATCTTTTAAACAATGGATAAGTGTTTTTCGTAAAACAAGACCTTTCCTGTTGTCTGTCCTGATCGAAAAACGAATGAAAAATGTTTTAAAACATTAATTCCAATCATGCCACCATTGACAATGTATTATTATTTGAAAATCGTGAGAAATGTAAATAATTTCCAACTTCGATAGCATTTGGCTTTTTTTAAATAGTTAAAAGTTAGAATTCATTTGAATTCTACAGAATGCAATATACTCGATAGAGCTTAAAATAATTCTACGTGTGTTCTAAAGATTTTAAGAGAATTCAGAAAATTCAAAAGACCTGTAGTAGTTTAATGTAACTTAAAATGTATTCCAATAATTTGAAGATAATTCAAAATCATGATTCAGGAGAGTTCAAAGAATACAAAAAGCTTGGCGAAATTTAGAACAATTTATGTTGTATTGTAAAGATTTCATGAGAATTAAAAAAAATCATAATTCTAAAGAATTCGTATGAAATCTACAGGATTCAAAATATTCGAAAAAAGTTAAAGTAATTCAACGTGTATTCTAAAGATTCCAAGAGAATTAAAAATATTCAAACGAAGAAGTTCAAACTAACTCAAGGTGTATTCTAATGATTTCAAGATAATTAAAAAATATTTTTAAAAAATGCAGTGATATCATGAGAATTCAACAAATTCAGAGCAGTTTAAAGAGTTCATAAAATTTCGAAAAAATTCAGAGAATTCAGAAGAATTTAGAGAACTCAGAAGAATTCAGAAAATTCAGAGTACCTCACAGAATTGAAAAGAATTCAGACAATTTAGAAATTATCAGAGAATTCACAATAATTCAGAAGATTTTAAAGAATATAAAAGACTTGGAGAAATTCAGATCAATTCATAGTGTTTCATAAAGATTTCAAGAGAATTAGGAAAAAACAAATTTTAAAATTTCTTTAGAATTCATGTGAACTCTACAGAATCCAAAATATTCAAAGAAGGTTAAAATATTTAAGAGAATTAAAAAACATTTAAAAAAATGCAGTGATATCGTGAATTCAACAAATTCAAAAAATTTTAGAGAGTTCAGAAAATTATAAAACAATTCAGAGAGTTCTGAATAAATCAGGGAATTCAAAGAATTTGAAAAAATTCAGAAGAAATCAGAGAATTTAGAAAATTCGGAAGAATTCACAGAATGCATAGGAATCCACAAACTTCAAAAAAATTCACAGAATTAAAAAAAATGTAGAGAATTTTAAAAGAATTTAGAGAATACTAAAGAATTCAAAAGTTTTCAGAGAATTTAAAATAGTTCAGAGAATTCAAAAGAATTCAGACAATTGAGAAGAATTAAGAAAATTCAGAGAATTGATTGGGTATCAGAGAATGCAAAATACTTGGAGAAATTCAGAATAATTTATGGTGTACTGTAAAGGTTTCAAGAAAATTTCAAAAACGCATGCTTCCGATCAATTAATCTTTAATTGTTAATTACTCATTAATTATTAACTTTACAACAAATTTTTATTATCATTTTCAGCTTTATTTTTCATGAGGAATTCAAAAATATAAAAGTGTACCTTGAGTACTGGGACGCCCTTCATATGTTTTGAACTATCTAGAGAATAAGAGGATTAAAAGGAAGAAAGGGGCAATGATAGCAATGTTCGTGGACTTAAAGGCGGCGTTTGACTCATTAGACCGAGGCGAGATAGAACAAGTTATGATGAAAAGGGGGATACGAGAGGGATTAATAAAGAGAGTATTGGAAATTTTTAGAGACACAATAAGCAAGGTAAAGGTAGGAGACGAATTAGAAGAAAGCTTCTGGTTGGTGAGAGGAGTAAGGCAAGGATGTCCTCTGAGCCCACTTTTATTTAATATATTAGTATCAGACTTAGAAGAAGAAATTAAGAGAAAAGGGGGGGGGGGAGGAGTCAGGATAGGAAACGAAAAGATATATACACTGGCATACGCAGACGATATAGTGTTGACGGCAAATGATGGTGAAGGGATGGCGGGCGTGATTACAGGATTAGATGAATACTTAGATTGAAAACAGTTGAATTTAAATGTAAAAAAGACAAAGATAATAAGGTTTATAACAGGAGGGGGAAGAAAGAAAGAATGGACGGGGAGATGGAAGGGAATAACATCAGGAGAAGTAAGAAAGTTTAAGTATTTGGGATAAGTATACCTTGCAAAAAAGTGGAGATCATAGAGCTCATATAAGAGAAAGGATAAAAAAAGCAGCAGGAGTGATGAATCAGATATGGGGAATAGGAAGAAGAAGGTTAAAAAAAATTGGAGGGGGAGAATGTGGTTATTTGATAGGCTGGTATAGCCGATATTAGGTTACGGAGCAGAGATATGGGGATGGAAAAAAAGGAAAGAGATTGAGAGTTTACAAGAAAGGTATATAAGGTGGACGATGGGGGTAGACTGGAGGACGCCGGAATATATGGTGAGAGAAAAAGCTCAAAGGGATAAATTAAGTACAAGAGTGGGAAAGAGGGCATGGAGTTTTGAGACGATACTGATGGAGGGAAAGGGAGGGCAATTGGCGAGAAAGTGTTTAATGGAGGTAGAAGAAAGGAGAGAGAGAGAGAGAGGGCGATGGAATTAACGAGATGCGAAGAAGGAAGGAGGGTGTTCTTCAAGGCTAAAGATATAGAAGACGGGACTGAAGTAAACTATGAAAAATTGCAGAAAAGGGAGAAGGAAAGACAATTAATAGAAGGATGGGGGATAATTGAGAAATCAAAATATAATAAATGGTATAAGATGATAAAAAAGGAAGGAGTACCAAGGTATTTAAAAAAGGGATGGGGAGAGAAAAGATGGACCAGAATAGCAAGATTTAGATTGGGAAAGGAGGTAAGGGCCGGTATGTATTACGATAGTTTTTTTTTTGGAAAAATTGAAAAAATGCAGGCAAAAAAGTGGCAAAATGGAGGTACAAGAGAAGTGAAAGAAAAAGGAAATGGAAGTCGTTTAAACTAGAACCTTAAAGATTTGTAAGTAATGGTTATGTAATAGAATAAGTAGATTAAGATGCGTTTGCGTTCTCGCTCTCTCTCGCACTCTTGCTTTTGATCACTCGCTTACTCATTCGCTAACACGTCTCAAATTGCGCTGTCATCAAAAATAGAAATAAGGTTCTAGATATAAGCTTTTCTGTAAATAACTTTAAATAGTAAGGATAAGATTTTGTAAAATAAGTAGACAGAAGTATTGTAAGAAATGGAAGTCATGTGAACCCTTAGGGGACACATTATGAATAATGAAGAATAAAAAAACTAATTTGGAACCGAAAAGATTCATTTTCTACAAAAAAGAATTGAGTCTTAATATAATAAATTAAACAACTGTTAAAAAAATAATGAAGTTGTGAACAGAAAAAAAAAAGATTTTTTAACTAAAATGATGAATCATCAACCAATAAAAATGTAGTGAAATTATTGTTAGTGAATTTCTGATTGATTTTGATGAGAAAATATTTGGACAGAAACCAAATAGAATTGCGAGTGGCAGAGAACCTTATCCAAATCATCCGTAAAAAATCGTCGATAAAAATCAAACGAAATGGAATATATTTATTTTAATTGCTGTTACTTTTTCTCTCGACATGGTCTTACATTAATATTTTTAAAATATGGATTTTTTATTTTTAAATTGTGAATAAATTGCTCTCTAGTTTCGCTGGTATATGTAATAATATAATATTAAATAAGATGTGTGATAATGTAGTAAATTGAAAATAATTTTATAACTTCGGTGTAGGAAAAATAGAGTTATGAAATACAAATAATAGTGATTCAGATAAAGCACAGTGGAAAATTTTGAAGTTTATTATTAGTCACACTCTTATCATAATACTTTACACGTGGATTTTTTTTAATTACAAGAAAATGACCAGCGTAATTTGTATCCTCTGTTTCATCTTAGTGGTTTCCATCAATCCTGTTGGTAAATATAATTATACATATTATTGGAACTTTTGATCACTATATTAATTTGAGGAAGGTTATATTGATGGAATGAGTGACAAATAGAAAAGTGCAATGAAAGAAACTGCTTTTGTGGCAGTTTTAATTTTACAGTTATTGTACTTGAACTACTCCCACAAAGCACACTTCCCGAAAAAAGCAGGTCTGTCCTGAGTTTTTCCGAAAAAAGCATAGGTCTAAACCAGGGACAGACCTGGTTTTTTCGGGAAATGTACCCATTCTGTACGAAACAGACCGGTATCATGTGTCCAAGAGTATCTAAGCCATATTAGGCTCACTATCTTGATCGCTAAAGTTTTCCACTAAGATTCACTGTCAGCGACTCCGGAAACCCTTATCTGCTACGTTTCCAGTCAATCCAATTATTTGTTAGCATACCTCTCGCCATATTGGGTAAACTATTTGTTTCTTTGTTCCAATTATGACTCTATATTTGTAATCAGCGACTACGAAAACCTCAGTATGCCAAATTTTGTAGAAATAAAAGATCACCGTCACCACCACCACTGCGTCAACATAGGTTGGGGGGGCCATTTTGGATAATGTTCTTTGAAAGTTAACCTCTTTTTCTTTCCCTTTTTCGTTTTGGTTTTTCTAATTTGAACTGAGACATATAAGAGTGAGCTGTTGAAATTTGATCCTTAGATTTTTTTCCATCTCCAAGAATTTCTTGTTAACAATAATTAATTCTCTACTTATTCTTTCTTTTTGCAGAATTAGTTTTCCCACATGGAGATGGCGCAGTTCATCCAATTCCCATTGACATTCCTAATGTTCATCATCGTGAAAGTTATTTTCATCCAGGTGTAGTTCACAGATTGGCAGCAAACTTATACCGAGTAGGAACATTTAAGGAAATGAATCAGGACTACGTCATTGGACTATTCCTAGGTGACTATTTGTATCCATTCGTAGCTCCTAAAGCGGATAGTCCAAATACTTACGAAAGAGTTAAAATACGCATAGATGGAGACCAAGCGAACGTGATTGTACCAATATCGGAAAAGGATCCCCTGAATAGAATCTTCTTCCTACTACACGGATCTCGAAACGTTCGTTTTGCCCAACTACACTGATAAAGTATCATTAGATGAATTTCAAATCATATGGTAGATATTATTTCTTGGTTATAAATACATTATGGTAAAAAAAAGCAGGCTGAGATAAAAGGATCGTGAGAAATGTGTTTTTTTTTCTCAATTTAAGTTATACCTTTCATTAATTGCGAGAAAAGGCTTATTAAATGCATCACGTAGAACAAATGATTGATTTTTACTTTGCGTAGGCTTAAAAAATATTTGAGTGAGAAAACAAGCACTCTACGGTGAAAAAAATGGTTGGCTGGGTCAAAAAAACTGAAAAAATGGTCAATTAGGACTACAATCTTTCTTTAGCAGGGATAGTATGGGCTGCCACAGCTGGTTTGCTGATAAAACTAACCAATCAGTTTCATGCCCCAGCAAGTCACCGCTAGTATTCCTACGTCGTTCATATCATTAACGATAGTAACTGCAAGACTACCCACCGTAAATAAAAGTAACAAATGTTACAAGTTTTGTTTCTTCGCGACATTGGACATTGAAACTGGCGGTAAGTTGGAGACTAGAAGATTACTTTGAATATCTTCAAGGTAGCAAAAAATAGTTGATTCGTTAGACATGGAGATTCCAAGATTTCATCTGAGAAATAAAACCTCCTCGTACCGATGGGTCATCCAGGTAAAAATAATCAAGGAAAATCCATATTAAATCCACATGTTATCTCAGTGGAAATTCACTATGCGTTCTCGAATAATTTTGCATCCATTTTTTTTCGTGGATCTTCATCTAAATTTACACGGTTCATTGATAAAACAACATTAGGTTACTAAGGAAAAATCTTAGAAGTTCCACACAAGGTAAAAAATGATTGGTTGAGATAGCAGGACTTACCACTTGAAGTATTGAGTGCAACTATATTAAACTGATAATCTACTTATGGTATTTTCTGCGTCCAAAAATTATAGAACTCCTTACCAACGGACAATAACAACCCTCAGCAATGGCCAACAACCCTTAGCAACGTTAAATATCGAGCTTTAGGTACGCTCTATAACATTCATCTATCAGTGGTCAATAATAGACCTTAGCAACGATTAATTCAACTACTCAACAATAGACAAAAGCAACCTTTTGAACGATCAATCCAACTACCAGGCAATGGACGATAACATCTCCTAGCAAGTTTCAACAACAACCTTTATAAACGACAGTTAACCTCATCCAACAATGGTCGATAACAAGTATCAGCAATGAGCAGTACCAACCCATGACAACATTTAACAACATGCTCTAGCAACAGTCAATAGCTACCCTTGGAAACGACCATTACAATTTCCTAGAAGCAGACAAAAACTTCCCTCAGCAACGGTCAATGTCAACCCCTACAAAGTGTTCATAAAAACCCTTAAGAAAGGCTACTCATATCCCGTAGCAGCGCTCAGTGAAAAATCTTAGCAACAATTAGCAATAATATCTCCTAGTAACGGGCAATAAAAACAATTATCAAATATTAATATAACTCCTTAGAAAATACCTTCCCCTAGCGGCACTCAATAACGTTTCCTAGCAATGGGTAATAGCAAACCCGTAACAACAACCACTCACTGACTCAATAACTTCGCTTAGTAACGAACAATAACACTCCTCAGCAACTATTAATAAAACTCTATAGCAACGCTTAATAACAACCCTTAGTAACGATAAGTTCAGCTCCCCGGCAACAAAAAATAACAACTATTAGAAATGGTCAAGAAAATTTTGTAGCAACGGTTAAGCAACCCTTAACAATGTCCACTAACAACCTACAGTAACTGTGAGTAACAAACCTTACCAACGATCACTACTACTGTCAAGCAAAGGTCAATAACAATAATTTGCGAAGGATAATCACATCCACAATATCGGACTGTAAGGGTCCTTAGAAACGATCAATACAACTACGCGGCAATAGAAAACAGCTGAACTTCGTAAATGTTAATCATATCACCCAGGAACGTTAAATAAAAACCCTTAGCAACGGCCACTAATATCCTCTAGGAACGTGCAGAAAAAAAACTTAGCATCGGTCAATTACGCTAACAATAACATGAACCCTTAGTAACGATCAATAAAAGTGTCTACCAGCGGTCTGTATCAACCCTTAGAAACGGCTAATAACATCTCCTGGTAAAGGAAAATAATAACCCTTAGCAGCGGCCACTAATATCCTCGAAAGACTGTCAGTAAAAAAACCTTAGCACCGGTCAATACCGCTAATAATAATAACAACCCTTAGCAACGATCAATAAAATGGTCTACCAACACAATGGTCAATATCAACCTTTAGCAATGGCTAATAACGTCAACCAGATACGGAAAATAACAACCCTTAGCAACGATTAATGAAACTTCATAGAAACAGAAAATAACTATCCTTGAAAAGGGTAAATAATATCCCCTAGCAACAGTTGGTGATAACCCTCAGCAACAGCGACTAACAACATTCAGCAACAATTAGTAACAAACCTTATAGACGGTCTAAAAGAACCGTTTAAAACGATTAATAGTATCCTTAAGATTTCTACTAACAGACAATAACTAACCTTAGCAATAGTCAGTAACATCCTTCAGCATCGTTTAATTACAACGGTCGCTAAAGACCTCTAGAAACGGTCAGTAAGGGACATTGGAACCATCGAATGACAACCATTAGCAATGATGAATACTAACAACGTGTAATAGGATCCTTTGGAAACGGTTAACAATCTACTCTATCAACGGAAAATAACAACCCTCATCCGCCATTAATAACAACAGACAATAATAACTCTTAGCAGCTAATAATTTCATTTATGACACTTGGAATCGGGTCGTTGTTGACAATTCTTTATATTTGCTTAATGACGTAGATTGGCCAATTCAGATAATGGCTTGACTGATTTTAAGTTTCTAATAACTTCAAACAGCTCAAAAAAACATCAGGCTTAAAATTTTTCTGCAAAGTTTTTCTTGATTTTCTTAGTTAGACAGAAGAAATAAAACCTCAGGTGTTTTGAATAGCATCTTCAATCTCTTTTTCATTCGAACCATGAAGCCCGAGATTAATTTTCAGGTCGGATTTGTAATCATCATGAAAACATGTGTTTAAAAAATGTGTGATAAATAAAATGAAATATCTAAGTTCACGTAGTAATCAATAATATGAATTTGATCTAAAAACTATTAACTTCGACACAGACTTTCAAAGTTACATTTTTTTCTCCATTTCCTCTGTATTTTTTCGTATAATGTAGGTATTCTTATACAACTCCTAAAAGGATTCAACCCGCTTTGTCATTCCCGTTGAAATGTAATAAATTCTGACTCAAAGAAAAATATCACTTGACCCCACTGTCGTAAATATCGAGTAATTCAAATCTGAAGGATAGGAGAACTGGAATAACGAAAAACAAATAATTTTTAAGGCTGAATCAGATAGCGAGGAGTATAGTACATACTGGAAAGTTTTGAACAAGATTCATACGTTACACTGTTGTCACAACTCTTAATAAGTGGGTTTTCTTTATTTCAAGAAAATGAGAAGCGTGATTGGTACTTCGTGTATTATCTTAGTAGTTCTCACTGATCCTATCGGTAAATATAATTATATCTAAAATGTAGAGTGCACTTCAAATTGCAGTATGTGTAATTTCTATTGTATATAGTTTAAATTTGAATAGCTTTCTTTCTCCCTACGCACAAAGCGCACTGAATCTATAAATTGGTATAATTTAACTAATTTCTAGTAAAGTATGAATGATTCAATTCGAGAACTAATATTCAATTAGTGAAAATATATTAATATATTCATAGTTCTCATATTAATTAAAACAATGTTATATAAACATAATACGTGCCATTTCAATCTATATTCAAACAATAAGAAGACGTCGTCGTAAAACATCTACTCAGGCTACGTCATCTCCACAAACACTACTACTATAATAAAAAATTATTGCTTTAGAATGAAAAAAGTACAATCACGTACCCACTTTCGCTTGTATTTTTTAGTTTTAACTTACAATTCGGGATATGAATATATCGGAATTTCTTTAAATCGATTTATAGTATTTTTGAAAAGGGTCATGCCAGTCAGTTTTCGTATCTTTATTATCTTTATTTTATGCATTCAAAGTTATTTAGAGTTAATTATATGCGATAAAAGAATTTCAAATATAAGGCCCCTGATCACGAATATCGTCTCGAGTCTCGTCCTGTCTCAACTATTTCCTTGTCTCGAGTATTGTCTCATCCACTTCTCGAGCGTCATCCTTGGTCTCATCTCAGGTATTGCCTCGAGTCTCGACTTGAATCGCGCCTTGAATTTTGTCTCGAGTTTCATAAAAAATTACGACGGGCGGATGGACACCCGACCGAAACTATAAGGGTTTCTGCCCCGGGCTATGAAAACCTAACAAAGAAAATCATGTGCTCTATTTTAGTTCATTAATATGAAAGAAAGACACGTTTTTTCATTTTTTTATGTCTAACAATAATTTGAAAAGAAATTCAAATTCTGATGAACCCTTCTTCAATTATCATCAAAAATTAGTACCCCTTTTACGGATGGGTCCAAGTGCAGTGACGCACGAGCCTATATGCTACAAAGAACTTGAAAAATTACTCACAATGGGGTTGCTTTGATCGCTAATATCGACCATTAAGTCAGATTTACAACATTCAACATTGCTGATACAATATGGCAGGCCATATATAAAAAATGTAAAATTATCAAGAAACACGCTCACTTTTGATTTTTGACCGCTAGCGTAGGTGATTTTTGTTGACAAGTGATAATTAATTTTCTACTCGCACTTTGTTTTTCCAGAATTAGCTTGGCCACATAAAGATGCAGCAGTCCATCCGGGTCCCATTGAAATTCGCAATGTTCACTATCGCGAAAATTGTGTACATCCTGGTCAAATTCAACCTTTAGAACAAGGATTTTACAAGGTAGCAACATTTAAAGGAATGGGTTATGAGTACGTCATTGGAGTATTTCTAGCTGAATATTTGTTTCCATTTATGGCTCCTAATCCTGATCGCCCGAATACCTATGAAAGAGTAAAAATACGCATTAATGGCAACCAAGCGAACGCGACTGTACCAATATCGAGACAGGATCCCATAAATAATCTGTTCTTCGAGGAATTCGGGCCAGAAAACATTCATTATGCCCAGATAATCGCATAGCTGAATATTAGTGATACCAAAACCAAGCGAAACAGAACCTGATAAAATTAAAAAAAAAACTTTTATCTTCAGTAGGTATCGAGTTATGATCCCTCAAAGCAATTTTTTTTAAATTCATTGAAACAGCACACACTTAATTTTGGGTCTTTACTTTGGAATATGTTGATTTTCAAATGTTTTATGTGTTAATTAAAGTTGTGGGCAGCAATTTTGCAAAACAGTGTTTGAAAAAATCTTCCAGCTCCCATAGGCCACGAGTTATGACCATGGAACCTTGGCCCTTTCCATTTGTAAAAATTTGTCTGTTATTGGCTCATGTGGATCTATATATTATTGAGTAATAGGTGTTTTTTGCACTTAGCGCTAAAAAAAATTGTTGAAAAATTGTTTAAAACAATAACCTTTACCTTATAAGTTTCGTGCACATTTTATGAAACCTACCTCGAGAATATCTGTTTTTGACGGCTTATGAAGGAAAGACTATAATTTGATCATTCGGAAATTGTTGAGACATTATTAATAAGATTTGATAAATCAAATACTTATGAATTCATTTCAATGAACTAATAATATATTTCAATAAATTAACAATAAAGGTGATAAAAATAACTCAAAATAAGTAGCAACGAGAGATGTTCTGAAATATTGTGATTGTGATTCGAGAATTATGAGCCTTTCTGATGTTTCGCAGTTTCGACACTGATCCACTTTGAAGATATTTAAAATTGAAAATTCGCCAACTTGTTTAATTTTGAATTCTTATAGCTTATAATCAGGAAATTCTAGACATGTTTTTGAAATGGGTCACTTTCCACGTCCCAAGAGATATAACTTATACCATATTTCATTTAATTAAGATATGGTTTCTTCTTGTAGAATCTAATTTTTTAGATAAACTGACTATATGCAAAAATTTAAGTTCTACCGATTGAATACATATTCATTTAATAAAAATGCAAATTGTAATTTCAATTTAATTAATTAATTAATTAATAATTTAATAATTAATTTAATTTTAAATTTAAATGTAAATGTATCGCAAGACAGTTTAATAAATGAAGAATATAAAGAATTTATGTTGAAAGATCAAATGTAAAACATGACAGCATGGCTGGATAGTTTTCTTCACCAAGCTACAAATTGAGTATCCTTGTTTTGTTCAGTCCACAGATTTGTTTAATTATCATGGAATTTTCTATTCTCTTGTTCGTAAAAACCGGAACATGCTTCGACTATCTAATCTCGAGACAGTGGGTTGAGGTGACAGGTCAATCCTTCTGGCCTGTGCTCATCCTTTTATTTCTGACAAGTATCCTTCTGATTCTTGGTATAGCTTCGATCTTAGGACTTTCACACAGATGGTAACTTTTAAAGGTTTCAGAAATACTGAAGATGACTAGAAAATGATAAATTTGGTTGGTATAGTGGTCGATTCCATTATTGTATCTTCTTCCAACCACGTTGTATGATTAGCTGATGATAATTGACGTTGACCAGGTAAAAATTAATTAAGAAGATGTTGAATTTTGTTGTTATACTGGTTCATTCTATTGTTGTATCTTCTTGCAATTGTATTTTTCTTTTATTGGTTAAATGTTTATGGTCACATCAACTGCCAGGGTCATTAGCGACTGTACTGTAGGGTTAATTACAAACTGTATGGTATCTATGGGTTCTTATTCCAAGGGACAGGAGCGAAGCTTTCAGAAGCACGTCCAAGCCTCGCTTCCTGTTTTGGGAATCGAACCCGCGCCAGCGTGGCTGCCAAGCCTGCAATTTTTGAAAATAGGACAATCACTATACCATCTGAGCCACAATGACTCCCTTCCAATTGTATTGTGTGATTATCTGATGATAATGGATGTTGACCAGGCAAGAAATAATTTAGAAGATGTTGAATTTGGTTGGTTTACTGATCCAAATTATTGTATCTTCATTCAACTGTGTTGTATGATTATCTGATATTCGTTGATGTTGACCAGGTGATACTAGCATACCAAAAAGTTTCAACATCTTCTAAAAAGATCCTGGGCGCTGCCTGCAGTTGCTGACTCATGGCAAGAATATTGTTCAGTGGGATAAGACAACAGGTCAATCCTTCTTGCCTGTGTTCGTCCTTCTGTTTGTGACAAGCGTCCTTTTGATTGTTAATATAGCTTCGATTTTCGGACTTCCGAACAGAGTCTTACTTTTAAACGTTTAAGAAATACTGGAGATTTCTGATAGTAGACTTTTGACGGATCGACTTTCAGGTCCAGAGTTTAAGGTATCAGTGGTTCTTCTTTTGTTTATTATCTGCTGCTTATGACAAGCTTGTTAACTGGTCATTGGTTGAAGATGGTTTCTAAACTCAAATTGATTAACTTCTAAACTTGGCTCAAACTGCTGCTGGTCAAACTCTAAACTTAAACTGTATTCTCCATCATCATCGGCAGAATGCACATTGCCTTTTTTCGGATCCTCATATGGGGGAGATATATTAAAGTAGGGGTTGGCCTAGGTTCCAATCAGTTTCCATTAGGGTTCATGTGAAGGATTGGCAAAAGTCTGAATATCTAATTACAATAGAGGATTTTAACAGAAGTTTTGGTGGGACTGACGTTACAACAATGACTCTCCACAGTACGACGAATAACTTCTTAACTCGGACATGATTTTCGGTTCGCAAAACAAAATACACGCAAAAAGGTCGTAGTTGAGTGTACAATCTGAACCATGAATAATACAAACAATAAAATAGCCTCGGAATGGACTGAAACTATGATTGACGATATGCATATGCACGGTAAACGTAAAGGTCGAGTTTCAGGCGATGAATGGAGAGTGGGTGTTTGCAATGCTAGAGGAGTGAATGATCTTGAATTAAGAGAACTACGAGAAACTATGCACGTAAGGAAACTAGATATTTTATGCGTACCGGAGACGAAGAAAAAGGGTCGCGAATGTAGAAACATAGAAAATGGGGTGTTGAAGGGCGGATTCTGTGAATGAGACATTAATTCGAAGAGACATAAGAAGCCATAGAAACACGAGAGCTTGCATGAAAAAATGCATGGACCTGCAGGAAGCTAGAGTAGTATGCCAGGACAGAAAAGTTTTCCGACAAATAGCTTATAAAAAGAATGTGAGTAGAGTGAATGAAAACGGAAACAAAGACCTTGGATACTAATGGGCCACACATAACAATTTTGTGAGACTCTCCACGTGGGATGATCGCTAGAGAGATTGATCAGCAGCCTGGGTCACAGCAGTGTTGCGGATGAACGTGTTATTTAAATAAGTGACACGAGAATTCTAGATCAATCTAAAATATCTATATCTTAAACCTATGTACCTATCTACCCAATACCTATATACCCATCCACACATCACTACTTTCCAACCAAGCAATTCAGGCCTACCTCGAAAGGGAAATGGCTTGATGATATAATAATAATAATTGATTGATTTTATTATTTTTTCAGGCCTTCGGAACATGTTTCAAAATGATTCGAATTCTTCCTAAAATTTCGTTTAAATCCTGCAAAATTAAACATATTTCCTTAAAATTTTCGAGATTCAGTTTTTACAATTTTAGAAATCTTTTCAAATCTTTTCAAATATTCCCTTAAATTTAATTCTTCAAAATAAAAAGTCATTTTTAATTTTTCGAGGAATCTTAAGAAAATTTTTTTATTCATTTGAAGCCTTTTACAATTCTTAAAAATCTTCTAAATTTTCATTCGAAATCAGCACAAATCTATATTTTGTTTTAAATTAGGCCGTGGGCCGTGTACGTAGACACTTTGTGTAAATTATTTTAAATCATTTCAAATTTCAAATTGAAACTAAATGCAAATTACTTGAATTTCTTCTAGAAATAATAATAGGTGTTCAATATTTATCATACCTCAAAATTCAACAATTTTACTTGAAAATTAAATTTTTTGAAATAGAGCAATTTAAATTGTAACGTTCAAAGTTTAGTTTTTTTCTTTAATTTTGAATATTTGATTTACAATTACTGATTTTAAATAAAGGTTTGAAAATTTCTAAATATTAGGTGATTGTTATTTTTACTAATTAAAAAATTTCAAATTTCAGACTAATGTACAGTTCAATGTTAAAAATCATTATAATTTATACCCACAGTTGGTCAAATAAAAAGATTTTTCATCCAAAATGTTCGATTTTAAATGCTTCTAATGTTGAAATTTTTAAGTCTTAAAAAATGAATTTTAAAATTCTTTCGATGAAAAATGTACGCTCAAAAATTAGAATCTAAAATAGAAAATTTTTAAGTGAAAGATTTTTTAATTACGCATTACAAACTGAATGATATCATAATTGAAACAGATAACAATTGAACTAATTATTCAAAAAACTGTTGAAATGAAACTTGGATCGATTTTTTTCTATATATTTGTAAAATTCACAGTCAAAAAATGAATTCACTTTCATTTCTCGGTTTTCCCCGGTCTCATAAAATTCCCGGTCATTTCCCGGTCCAGCGGCCACCCTGAAAATATATAGGTATAATTTTTTCATAATCTAAAGTACAAAGACGTTGTTCTGGATTATATTAAATAATGCCCATTATTCAATGTCAATATTAACAATAAAATAGTATTTTTAAAAAGAGAGAAACTTTAAAAATAAAAAGATACACCTATACACTTTATAGGTAACAATTATCATTGCCACAACACTTCCATCAAGTCTCCTAAAAACTTTTTCTCGGATGATATCTTCTGGGTTGAAGTGCAAAGAATAAAATGCATCACCAGGCTTAAGTTTGTTAGCATCCCTCAAAATAGCTATTTGCCATTCTTTAACAACATTCTGATCATTTGGCACTTTGAAAAATTGAATTTTGTTAGCTTTCTCCGTCTCCCGAATACTTTTATATGTCCCGATATGCAATCAAAACAAACGCACAAAACGCATCCGTGAACAGATGCAGATTTTTACATCTAAAAGCATTTTTTCTCAGTTTTCTTTCGCTTAGAAGATGGAAAATGTCACAAAGATCATTCAAAACACTCAAGAATTATTTAACATCGTCAGTGAATTACTTTTAATGTGTTATTAAATTCAATGTTATTATTTTGCCATGCATTTGCAACCATTATATGTGAACTGCATAGCTGGCGCCACCACATGGCCACCGTCAACACATAGTACATTTTCAACTCAGAGTTCCAGGGGGCTGTTAAAAAGTTCGGAATCTTCTTGGAAATGTTTGAAATATAATGATATGTAAAATTTGAACAAAGTCATTGGATTTAAATATAATGATTTTTGTGGAAAATACCGATTTCAGATGAAACACGTCAACATAACGTACAATTTTTTAAAAATGGTACATATTCTTTGAACTGTAATAATTTGTTATTGAAGATACCAATAATTCCCAACGAAAAACACAAAAATGACATAAGAGAAAATTATTAAGAATTGTAAATCTTCTTCAGAATATAATGACCTTTTCTGCAAGATGACCGATTTTTTGTGAAAAACGTTAATATTACTTGAAACTGTCCAAAAATTTGCTATCCTATTTGAACTATAGTGATTTTTATTTTAAAATGCCAGTTTTTGGTATAAAACGTTAATCTAACCTAAAATTGTTAAAAATCGGTACTCTTGATTATTTTTGTTTAAAAATACTAATTTCCAAGTTTAAAAAATTACACAATCTGAACATTTAAATAAATTTCAAGTCCTCATTGTAATGTTCTGATTTCATATTATTTCCTTTATTCCAGCGAAAAGTACTAATATAAAACATGTGTAATATTTTAGATAATTGATTAGACAATTTAAAAGTTTTAATTTAATTGCTCAAGAATAATGAATATTCAGAAAACACTATTCGCTTTAGGTAAAGGTCATATGATTTTCATTCAATTAAAATTTACAATAGATCGTTCTACTCCTGAAAAGGCCCTTTACAATTTTATTCATCACGTTTTTAATAAATATTATATAGTAAATTATTTGATTTGAAACATAACTACATAAAAATAATCATACGCATCATTTCTGAATAAAATAATATTCATAAAAACGTGAAGAATATAATTATAAAGAAACTTTGACGGAATGGCATGAGCTTCTGTAAATTAAAATGGAATGCAAATTACGTATTTTGCCTGAAGCAGATGAAAAAACAGAAATAATAATTATGCAAATAACTACGTATCATAGCCATGTACGTGCAATTTTTTTCAAAACACATTTTATTAGATTAAAAATTCTCAAAAATGTTACCTGACATTGTGGTGAAAGAATACATCCAAATTTGAACCGGTAGTGGGTTTTTATCCTGATAAACTGTGATCAATCATGTAAAAATTTAAATCTTTGTATTTTATTACATCCTGTTATTGTATTGAATGGTTACAAAATACAAATAAACTAAATATTTTGTATACAAATAACACTGTGGCAAAGTAAAGTCCATTTTTTTTTAAGAAACGATTTTTTCTATTTAATTTTTCACTTTTCAGCCTTCTATTTGTCTCGTGAAGCTTTTATATATAATCTTCCAGGCATATGTTTTATGTGGATTGGGATTTTAGAAAATAAAAAAAAACTCAGACTAGCACGGTTTCGACACAGTCTATTTTTGACAAGCTGTATCTCGAAAAATATAACCATTTCAAAAACTTGTTTATTTATATCTCTAGAGCTCCATCAAATCTCGAATGAACTTTCTCATTTCTTTTATCATTCGATGTTTCAGATGGTTTTTTCTCTCTCCTGAAAAAGTTATCCCGACAGACTTACTTGCTTTTGCCACCACACTCTTCATTTGTTGATCTAATTTTTAAAAAAATACAAAACAACTTCAAGTAATGAAAAGTCGAATTCACAGAAATGAAGAATTAGAGAGCATCAGTTTTAAAAGTGGCCAAAGAAAAAAAAGAGTCAAAGTTAAGTAAATCACGTCTTATGTGTAAAGTTCTTTTATGCGTTATATTGATATATTTTTAATCGATTGCCGTAAAGTTGACCATTTTAGACAATAAGACTTATAAAAACCACAAAATTTTCAAACCACCTAAAATATAAAAAAAAAACATAAGGATAACCCGAGAGGGTATGAAAATATAAAACTAAAATATCAAGGATCGTATTTGTGATGCATATGAATTTTACAGAAAAAACCTGTGAGACAGACTCTAAAGTGATTTTGAAAATCCTTAACTCTAAAATATTAAATTTAATTTAAATTTAATTTTCATATTTTTCAAGTTAATATAAGTAACATCTGTAAGTTTCATATATTTAAAAAATGATGTAAATATCATTTGACAATCTTTTATTTTAAATTTGTAGATTCGAATAGGTGCATAACAAGACATTCTGCGTACTTTTTCATTTATGATTTCTAAAGAAAGTCGCCGAAAAGTTGGAAATTATATCAGGCTGTACTTTGATATAATTTTAATACCTTACTCAGATAATATTAGAATCAAGTTATTATTCAAAGAAAAAATGGGAAATGACTAAGACTTAAAGTGAGAATTAGCAACTACATATTCCAAAAAATATAGATCTTATAATATAAATATTTTTATGAAAACTTTAGTCACGGCACTGGCCGTTTCTCACAAGCGCTGAATCGATTCCTCTAGTTAGTATATCAGAAAGTTCCAAATTTCGTCTCTCAGCGTGAAGCGTGCGTCTGCGTAGTTTCGTCGAAAGCGTCTTATATATGTAGTATTATAGTATATTTATTTATCCGCGTATTATATGTGTTAAGCAATTGTAGGTGCCGTGAGTGTATTTGCGACAAAATTGTATTCTGATTGGTTGTGAATGACTAATGTGTATATAAGTGTATGCTGTTCATTGTATATAAGAGTTTTTTTTTTGATTCACAGAAGCGTGCGGCTTACAAAACTGTCAGTTAAAGTTTTTCGAGCGTCCGTGATTCCTTCATGCCTTTTCTGTAGACCCACTTACAATTTCTACCGAGCCTTCGACCGCGTTTTACCTAACTGTTCAGAAATCTTTATCTAACGTTTCATATATTTTACAGTTATATGCATTAAAATTTCAACGACGAAGTACAGTATTAATTAAAGTACGATTCGGTAGATATTCGTATCAATTTGTCACACTTTCATGTTTGTGAATGAAGTATCACCGGACTTCGTTTTGTCGAAATAAAAATGAAACTTTATCGAAGTGTCCATATGTCCCAAATTTACCCAACTGAGTTTGGTAAAGTTTCTCAAACTATTTTTCTCCGTGTATTTATTATTAAATATAATGACAAATCAGAAAAATCACATTTTGTATTTGAAATGGTAATTTTTCGAGCTGGAAGAGGAAGGGGATAAGTTCTGTCGCACCCTATCCCTTTCCCAGCTCTATGATTTCTCCACAAAATTTGTCAGAATTATTTTATTTTGAAAATTTATGTTCAAAAAGTCTTTTCTATTCATGCATCCATTTTGAATTATGTCGATGAAAAAAGTTTGTCTGTTTAAAACAGATCTTTTAAATATTATAAATGAGCATAACTTCCTTACACTCCAATAAAGTGTATTAATATTATAGCTCAATCGATTTGCCTCGAATGAAGGAATTTTCCCCGTTATGGCATCAATTTTGAATCATGTTAATTAAAAAAATGTTACTATAAAAAACCGTTTTTTCAAATATTATGCATTACTATAGCTTCCTTACTGTTCAATAAAATGTATCAATATTATAAGTCAATCAATTCATCTTGGACCAAGGAATCGTTTTTATTCTTGCATGAACTTTGAATTATGTTAATGAAAAAAGTTTCACTATAAAAAACCGGGTTTTAAAATATAATTGAGTGCTAAAACAAAATGCAATAACTGTTTTCAGAAATCCTTTGGTCATTTTCAAGACAGTAGTGGTGAAAATGAGTCCTCCAAATTTCACCAATTTATCTGCAACCGTTTTAAACTTCTCGGGTCCACAAAAAAGTGTGACATCCACACA
Organism: Andricus grossulariae; assembly: GCA_011634705.1. NCBI lineage: Eukaryota > Metazoa > Arthropoda > Insecta > Hymenoptera > Cynipidae > Andricus > Andricus grossulariae. The sequence continues at coordinate 111,414,479 of JAABKJ010007545.1, read as the reverse complement.
CACACAACCGGTGTCACACAACCACATCCAGATAATTACTCAGAACATTGTATTAGCCTTTTTTAAATTGAGGAAGGTTTAATTAAATGAATTAAAAATTTTTGAAAATGTTACCATTGCATAGCTTCCTCTATGAGGAAGCACAAGGCGTTTAGTTTATGCAAAACTACTCTTAGACTAACGTGAAAATTGCAAATTATAAGGGTAAATAGAAAACTATGCGATGAGAAAATATCCGGTATGTGTTCTTGGTTATTCATTATATGCATGTACATGTGTCTAAAAATGGCTCTCTTAGACGAAGAAGGTGTTGATCTCGGGTCTGTGAAGGTATGGAGACTAACGTTTGCAGATGATAAGATTGTTATGAATTTGCAAGAATGTTGAGTTTGAAAACAGGGATAAGAAAACAGTATGCAAAGTTGGATTGAAAAGCAGCTTAAGTTGTATCCCTGCCCTTTAAGGAGACCGTTGTACCATTGCTTGAATATGAGAAGTTGCAGGCTGCGGAAGCTACGATCATGGTTTATTAAAGCAACCAATCCCAATGCAACCGGAACCTGTCCATCATCCACTCCTGCTTCTTTTGTCCGAGAAGGTGAGCAAGAGTATGAAATTGACCTTTTGCATTCAGTTCGCGGTGGACTGAACCTGACGCTGGCCAGCCGGAATCTTGTTGAGATGGCTCAGGAATGAAGCTTTCATACCTCTAAGGCAGCCGATTGTGAGAATTACAAAATGGATTTTGTTGCCTTGGTACACTCTTCTAAGTTTAAAAAGTAGTACTTGATATTAAGCCCGTTCCTCTTCCTCCTTTGTCGTAATATTGTCATTGGCTGGTGCTGAGAATTCGTACACGTAAAAATGTGAATTCCAGTAGATTTTACACTGGTCATTCTCCACAATGGACTCCAGTTCTCCCTAGGCGTACGGTAAGACTGGCATTTCATGAACATCATAGAAGTGCCGAAGATGGTAATACAAAACTTTTAGAGCCGAATTGTGTCTCTCTTTGTACCCGTGGCATGCATACTTTGAGCAGCCACTGAGAACATGTCCAAGTGTTTCTGGCTCTTGCTTGCATGATCGGCAGTTGGTATCGCCTACGGGTACATTCATTGTGCGCATGCGGGATACTAAGGTGTCTATACCGCCGTCTTGACAGGAAAAAAGAAATCCTCAGTCTCCAATCTCAATCCAGTAGACTTGAGAAACAAATAGGACAAAGCGGTCTATAGCTCTTCTCTACATATAATGCCGTAGAATTGACCGCGAGGAGGGTTGTCAGCATGTTCTCTTAGTAGAACTGAATATTCTGCTTCCTGTACACGACTTTTGAGCACGAAGGGTGTTAGCGATGCTAGGCCATGTGTAATGTTACCAGAATCAAATGGGAGACCTAACTCCTTTGCGGTCCTATCTGCGGCACGGTATGGAACTACCGCAGCACTGACGATTTCATGCTGATGTACGACTCGCGTAAGAGAATCTGTGCTATGCAAAACTGAGCAGGCTGTAACTAGAACCGTTCTTGGATGAGGACACTCCAAGTTTAGAAAAAGTCTACCTCCTTTATCTTGAGGGATGTATATTGGATGTACAGAAGATCTAGGATAATGACTGCTATAGATTCTTACCATCTTGCATGTGCTTTGATCAAGTTGCTTCAACTCATCGACGTTCCATTTTACTGCAGCAAGCGCGTAGAGCAGTGTAGGAACGGCCAGCATAATGTTCGCCTTGATCTTATTCTTCACAGATAATTCGGAAGCCCACATTTTTCTGACAATTTGGCTACATCTTGTTTCGAGATCTGCTTTTACCACACGCTCAACTTGGGTTTCCGCTTGCGGTATTCCGAAATATGCATTATTGCCAAGGTTCTGAATAGTATTTGCACCAATGAGTTGGATATCCTGATCGTCACGCAATAATGTAGTTCCTAGTCTTCCTTTGTGTAGGTGACGCAGTCACACTTTTCCAGTCCGAACTTTATGCCAATCGCCTTAGAGGACCTATTTACCGCTGCCACAAGGTTGTTAAGGTCCTTCTTTGAAGAGGGAAAGAGTTAAAGGTCGTTCATATATAAAAGGTGGTATCATCTCGGAGCACAACAGACAGAGGCTCGAGGAGGATGCAGAAAATTATCGGACTGAGAGAGTCTCCTTGGAAACACCCCTCGTATTGGTCATATAGCTAGTAGTCATCTGTCTTTTGTCAGAAGTTACGACAAATCTTGTCCGCCACAAGAGTATAGGCTCTTTCATGCATCATACTATTCTTGGATGCATCTCCAGGCACTTGAGGAGCTTGATAACCAGCTCATGATTCCTGGTATCGAATGCGTTACGGTAGTCAATCCAAGCAATGAACAGATAGCGTCGATACCGGATCGAGTTCTGTGTAATACACCTGTCGGGTAACAGGTTCTCCCTGCAGCTTGGTAGCCTTCTCTGGCATCCACTATTTCGTTGTTCCACTATTGCACTCCATACCGGCTTGATAGATGTTAATATCTTTCCTTTGAGGATGCTAGTAAATAGCTTCTGGCTGGTGTTTGAACAAGCAATGGACCTCATAAGTCGCGGAGTAAGTCAAGTGTCTGATGAGGTGAGGATGTTATAAATTAATTTAATACAATGTTTGGAATATTTTGCGATGATGTTGAATAAGTATGAAATTATGAGAATGGTGTAGTTTGGAGCTCATCTTTCATCGCTTTTATCCTTACACAGCGCCCGCCACCGTTAAAGGTGACATTAGTCGCCTCTGAATGCTTTCTTAGAGCTACTATCTGCACTTCATAGGTTTTTAGTCGCCTGTTTTCTGATGATCTAGGAAGTTACTTGCGATATGACAGGTGTTCAACAAAACCGCCTTCTGAGCTGCTGCCAGTACCCTACTGACTCCTAAATGGTCGAGATATTCAGTTCATCTTGCGTGCACATTGCTTGTAGAAGAAATCACAATAGGATGAATAGATGCATGTTTCAGATTGCTCCATAATGTCTTCACTTTATGCCTTAGCTCGCTATACTCGTGGATCTTGGTTGTATATGTTTCCTGCAAGTTCCAGTTAGGTGAACAAGCAATGTCGATGATGTAAATTCTTCCTCCTTTTTTCTCAAGCAAAACGATGTTGGATCTATTGGTTTGGTTATAATCCATCTGGATAGTTATTTCACAGTATAAGACGTCGTCTTCGTTTCCTAAGACGGGCACTGCAATGTATCTATAAAAAGGCATCCATTCTGTTAAGAGCCCTATGCTTAGGGCAATTTGTTGGTGTATAAGGATCGCTAGATCATAATGTCCGTGTATATATTCTCTCTGAGACATTGCATGATAACCATCAATAATGTGCTAGATCGATTCGTTGGAATCTCCACATAATCGGCACAGATCAACCACGTGTTGATATAATACGTGTTTGCGATAATATATCATGCGGACAGCCCTCACCTGAATCGCAATGACGAATCCTTCCATTTCTGAAAAAAGGACGCCCTTTTACAGACAAATGTGGATGGCTTTTTGTCTCAATTGCGTTTGTATTTCCTCTATGGCTTCTGCCCTGAAAAGCCCTGTAAAGCGCAATGTCTCGCATGCTATTGAATTAATCTCGCAACTGTACTCGTATAATTTGTAACTTACACAGTTTCTTCACGTCATAATTCAACTTGTAAGGGTTCTCAAGAAATTTATCTCGTATCCCTGTATCTTAGTGAGTAAGAACATCAAGGCGACAATCTGAAAGACCTGCTTTTGAATCCCAGCGGAGCTTGCGACAATTTTTCACTACTTAAATATTAAAGTTCAATATTGAACAATATTGATTTTTGATCTGTAGACAAAAAACACTCATCATCAATTTATTTCAAGATCAGTGTTCGACCATGTGATGAGACCAAAGGAGTATATGAGGTTAGGGATGGCATAGGTGTTGATTGGCCTGATCTTGTTTGTCGAGTTGAGAGAACTCTTCAGAAACAATCTGAGTCTTGTAGTGAAATTCCCTCGATGTTATTTCCGTACTCGTTCTCTTGCTCTGCCGTCCCTAATCCTCATCTGGTTAAATGAATATATCTGTATCAGCTAGTCCGACCTCCATGTGAATATCATTGAAAAACAGCTCTGTGGCATCGATCACTTGCTGTAGTTTCTGGTCCGAATTACCGTATAGCTTCAGGTGATCCATGTATAGAATATGGGTTAGTTGATAACCATCCACATTATCATGTATTCTGAACCCATGAGACATGCTATGTATTGTTTTGCTCAATGGGTTCAACGCTACACAGCAATATAGTGCACAGAAGGAGTCACCTTGAAAGACATCCGTCGTAATGCGTATTGATCTAGTTATCCTTGGTTAACCATGATCAAAATACTCGATTCATATTGATTGTCATATGGTACGAAAGAAAATGCTTGCTTGTAGTCAATTTATGCTATATGCAAGTTTCTTTGATGTTTACCAGCGTGCGTCATAACAACAGCATCTATGGTGTCTAGATCTTCACTGCCCCGCGAGTTTTGAAAAATCATTTTTGTTTTTCTGTAAGGATGTCATTCTCGTCGCAGTGAGAATATACCTTATCTGCCATGATAGCTGTAAGGCATTTATACATTTTTGAAAGACAGGCTATCGGTCTAAGCTCAATTGGATTTTGAGCATCTGGTTTTTCAGGCAAAATATACGTAGTACCTTTGAGCATGTCTGGACATGGAGCTTACCAATGACTTGCCTTTTTCAAATCGGCTGAAACATTTGCATCTGTGATGTTAGTTAACATAATTTCAGGGTTATTGCATGCTCTTGCTTTCTCTAGTTGGAACCACGCAGCGCCTAAATACTTTCTGTTTGTTTTTCCCTAAACATCCGACTAGCGGTTAGCCATGCCTTCCAATTGAGGGACTTCTGTGTCTTGCTGGTTATTTTGCTTTACACTCAATTTACGGTAGAACCTCGTTTGATCTGCCTGAAATGTTCGATTTTGCTGCCTTCCTGCACTACTTTTCTTGTACTGACGCAGTCACGCAGTAAGAACATCAAGTCTCTGCCTCCTCGATCTCGATCCCTTCCTCGAGCAAGAGCTGCATTTGTAGACCTAGTTCTGAGGCCCAACATGTATTCATTGTCCATATCTTCCAGAGGAAGTTCATCAATAGGAAGCCGGTGTTCCCTTTTGTTTTGATAGCAGCTATTTTTACAGCCGAAACAATTTGTTTACAGATATTGAGCATTTTTGGTTTGCTAGATTCTGCCTATTTATGCTTGTGGCTAGCTCTGGGTACTGGGTACTCTGGATTCTGCCTGTGGTTGAATTAGGCCTTCTAACTCTGGAGGATATGGTGGTATTGGATCATCATCAGTTTGAGCAAGAACATCAATTGCCGCTGCTTTATCCAGTGATGCGACTTCATCTAGATGATGTTCATTTTCGACGTTTTTCCACGCCAAATCCACCTCCTGTTTAATTTTCATCTCTCGGTCTTGTGAGATTAGAAGATTACTTCTGATGCCCTTCATCTTACTGATAAGTTATCCTCATTGAAACTTCCTGTATGTAAACATGCTCCTTTTTGTTTTTGGTTTCTCACTTCGCGCTTTCATAATAGAGACGCACCAATTCCTTTTTCATTGTGGTATCCAACTTGATGCTCTCCCACGGTATTTCTGTTAAGATGATTGGCTGAAAATTGTTTACGCTAGCCAAAGAATCCTCAGCAGGCACAGTACAGTTGAAGTTCCGATGTTTACCGTTTGTCGCAGATGTTCTTGCTGGCAAGCTATTTGATGACTGAGATCTGCCTGACCATGTCGCAGCTCACCATCACCACCATCCATCATGATGTGGCCCCCAGTGGTGGCTCCAGGGCTACACCTCTTAGTCCCTTTCCTCTTCGCTCTCTGCCTGTCTGTCTGGCATGGAAAACCCTATCAGTAGCAATGCTAGAGCCAACATAGCCGTGAAAGTGATTAGAGAAAAGCTCAAGCCCTACCGTGACGTGGTATTTAAATTTGAAAACTTGTTCTCGCGTGAACCCTGTTTTTTATTATAGCCACGGACTAAGTCAAGTGACTGATGAGATGAGGATATTATAAGTTAATTTAATACGAGGTTTGTAATATTTTGCGATGATTTTGTAGTTACGATCACGGGTTTTTAAAGCAACCAATCACGATGCAATCGGAAAGTGCACGTCATCCACTACTGCTCCATTCATCACTGTTCCTTTGTGTCCGGTCTCTAGACGCGGATGACCTCACGCGGCAGACGGTACCGTTGGAGAAGAAGGCTTCACCTCTGGATCCTTTTTCAGAGCTACCAATCTATGTAGAATGTCATGAGGAACAGTGTTCACGAACCAGATGAAGTAAGCCCAGAAGAACAGCTTTTTGCATCCGGCTCGCGATGAACTGAGCCTGACGCTGGCAAGCCGGCGTTTTGTTAAGTTGGCTAATAAATTAGGCTTTCATACCTCCAAGACGGCCGATTATGAGAACTACAAGACGGACTTCGTAGCCTTGGTACAGCCTGCTCAGCTCGAAAAAAAGTGCTCGATATTTCGCCCGTTTTTCTTCCTCATTTGCCGTGATATTACCATCGGCTGGTGCCGAGAATTCAATCACGTAAATGATCTTCGTCTTCAAAGCTTGCAGAACAATTTCAGGCTCTGTAGCACTGATACGTTGAGTGGTGGAAAATGAAAAAGTCCAGTGGATCTTACACTGATCATTCTCCACAACGGACTCCAGTTCCCCCTGAACGTATGTCAAGACAGGCATGAGATCAACACCATTGAATTTACGAAAATGGTAATATAACAGTTTTAGAGCCGCGTTGTGTCTATCTATGTAACCGTAGCATGCATACGTTGAGCATCCACTGAGAACATGTCCATGTGTTTCTGGCTCTTGCTTGCACGCTCGGCAGTTGTTATCGCCTGAAGGCACATTCATTATACGCTCGCGGTAAACTAAGGTGTCCATAACGCCGTCTTGACAGGAAAAAAGAATCCCTTAGTCACCGAACTGAATCAAGTAGACTTGAGAAACATGTTGAACAGAACCATCGGTAGCTCTTCTCTACGTATAATGTCGCAGAATTTACCATGAAGGGGCTTGTTAGCATGTTCTCTTAATAGAAGCGAATTTTATGCTTTCTGTACACGACTTTTGAGCATCAAAGGTGTTAGTGATGCTAAGCCAATGGGAGACCAAGCTCCTCTGCGGCCCTATCCGCGGCACAATATAGAAACGCCGCAGCATTGATGACTCCATGTTGATTAACAAGTCGCATAAGGTAATCTATGCTATTTAGAATTGAGCAGACTGTAGACAGAACCGTTTTTCAATGAAGACACTCTAAGCTCAGAAAACCTCTACCCGCTTTATCTCGAGGGAGATATTACATTATATTATATTATACCTATTACAATATTCGTATATTCGAGGTACGGAAGATCTGGGATGATGACTTTGATGGATTATTATCATCTTTTGTGTGCTTTGGTCAAGTTGCTTCAACTAATCGACGTTCCATTTTACCGCACCACACATGTAGAGCAATATAGAAACGGCCGGCTTATTGGTGGTCTGGATCTTATTCTTCGTAGATAATTCGGAAGCACAAATCTTTATGAGAATTTGACGATACCTTTTTGCAAGTGCCGTTTTTAGCACACGAACATTTTGTATTCCCTCTTGCGGTATTCCAAGATATGCGTATGTTTCTCCACTACCAATATGTCGAACAGTATTTCCACCTATGCGCTGAACATCCTGATCGACACGGGATGATGTATTTTCTAGTATTCCTTTATGCAGGTGGATGCAGGCACACTTGCCCAGTTCAAAGCGTATGCCAATCGGTTTAGAGTACCTATTTATCGCCACCAAGAGGATATCAAGGTCCTCTATTGAAGAGGCAAAGAGTTTAAGGTCGTACATCCATGAAAGATGGTTGACCATATATTCTCTTCTGTTTGGTGGGCGACGTAGGTATCCAGAGCTATTGCATTGGAACACAGCAGATAGATGCAAGAGGTAGATGAAGAAAAGTATCGGACTTAGAGTGTCTCCTTGGAAGACCCCCCTCTTATATGTGGCATAGCTGGTAGACACTTGTCTTTTGTCAGATGTTATGACAAATCTTGTCCGCCACATCAGTATCAGCTCTTTCATGCATCTCACTATTTTTGGATGCACCTCCAGACACTCAAGAAGCTTGATAAGTAGCTCATGGTTTTTGTTATTGCATGCTCAACGGTAGTCAATCCAAGCCATTGAAAGATTGTGTCGATACCTGATCGAGTCCTGGGTAATAACCTGTCTGTTAACAGGTTCTTCCTGCAACTTTCCAGCCCTCTCTTGTACCCACGTTGTTCAACATTGCACTCCATACCGACTCGATAGATGTCAATATACTCTCTTTGAGGATGCTTGTAGCTGGTATTTGAACAAGCTATGGGCCTGTGGTTCATTAGACATGACAAATTTCCCGTCTCAGGGATCAGTACCCTGCGTTCTTCCATTAACTACTGCATGATGGGTTCTTCTCCATTCAAGAAAATAGTAAATATACGAGATAGATGTTGTTGCGTAGTAGTGATTTTTTTCCACCAAAAGTTGTTGATTTTATCTGGTACTGAAGCTGAAAAGTTCTTGATTCTAGCGATAACTTTTTTACATCTCGAGCAGTAATTAATGGACACTCATGGTCAACAGTTTACACTTGTGCAGCGCGTGATTTGCTTTCTTCAAGCTTCGGGCAAGTGCCCTAACTTTTTGAGTGAATTTTTTATTTGACGTTATGTAGCTCATCACGCACTGACCATTTGCTGCATGCCGTCTCGCCGTTTCTATTTTAAACAGAAGCTGTGCAATACGCTCTCGAGTCTTACTCAGGCGTACTAAAGTAACATTTCTTCTATTGTCGCTAAGCAGGGAGACCGCCTTCTCGTAGACTTCGGGGGGCAGATTAGAGAGAGCAATATTAGCTGTAGCTAATTTGTCTACCCTGAGAAAGACTTTTTGGTGGATTTTTGACCTCCTAGTTCTCACGTTGGCATTATCGGCTATCTGCAAAGGTGGCCTTGCTGGAACGGGTGGTATGTTCGCTGTAGGATGTTGCTCTTCTTCTTGCTGATAAAGAGCTTCATATCCCTTTTTGCGTAAAAAGGATACCTGATCTCTTAAATACTGAGGATTTGTATCAGCATATTCCGGGTGCATATTGACCCAATGTACATGTAACCTCTGCATGAATCCTCTTCGCACTGGTGAGCTTCTTTTCCAACAGGTAAGAATATCCCTCCTGAATTGGTCCGACCATTTCAATCGATCTTCTCGCGTTTGTCGGGGCCCATTGCCTGGTCGTCGCCTCGGTTGGGTCCTATTGCTACTTTCAATTTCAAAAGTTTAAATTTAAGACCATCTAATTATAAAAGTTTTAATATTAAAATATTCGTTTTGAAACGTTTTTAAGTCCAAATTTACAATTTCCAAAATTTGTGAATAAAAAAGTTATTTTGACTTTTAAAGAAAAAATATATTTGGTTTAATTTAAAGATATCCTTTAACTTGAGGTAATTTAAAATTATTATTTTTAGGAAGTGAAAATAAAGGTTATGCGTTAGTTTTGATTGGCAATGTATCAAAACACTGAATTGAAGACAAAATTACAAAAATTATACATCTATACTTTCTAAACAGTTCACGATATGGACTGATCAATGAATCAGACAGTGAAACATAAATTAATTGTTTTATCATAAAAAAGCACTTAAATTCTATCAGAATAGTTAATAAACACAATAAATAATTAACAAAACTTAGTACAACTGTATGCAGCGCCGCGCCGTCTTGACTGTGTATTTCAAATTATTTTGAAGTTCGAAAATTCTCAGGGACCGAGAACCACAGTTCTCATCGTTGAAGAATAATAAAAAATAATTCAGAAGAAATATAAATTGTCTTGAATATTTTCAGAGTTTTAGAGGTTTTCTACCGAAAATTCATTCATCATTCACCGATTGTTTTCATATTTGCTCCTTTGCAACAAGTTCTTAATTTCTTTAGATCAAATTTTTTCCATTGTTGCTGATAACTCGGTTATCAATGTTGCGCAAAATTATTTCATGATAGCGCATTTGGAATAGGGGGTAATAGGGGATGGTCTGGTGTGTCTATCTAGCCCTTCCCCCCCAATCCACTTAACAATTTCCATCACTCTTTTAGAGTTTGCAATACATCATTTTTCATTGATGGCACAAATCAGCACGTTTGCATCGCAATTCTAGTCCAATATTCAAACTAAATAGAAAATACTAAACAAACTTCTTTTATATTCTTTTAAAAAATTCACTAATGAACTCAAATGATATTCAGAAAAGGTGTTTAGGTGAATATAAGTTACTGTTAACCAATAATTAGTTTAATACTAAATGATGAAATCAGTGACTGAATTTTTGCTTTTCGATTAGTTTATTTTAAACTAATGTATAAGATAAAACGTTTCTAACCAACAGTTTTTAATTTTGAGAGAAGGGTCTTAAGTTCCGGATTTTCCTCATCAAGGTTCACAAAATCCTGTTTCAAAATTTGTTCACACAATATTTTTAAAAATATGCAAGCAGGAAAACTATGTGAGAATCACTGATACCTACACGCAGAAAAAAGAACCTTATATTTTACTGAAAACCAAGTTAAATCTACTGATCTTCCAAGTACGTATATGGTTTTTTCAGTTAAACATTCATCTATTTAGTAGAAAAATGAATCCATAGAAATTAAGATTCCATTTTTTGTCGAAAACTGATCGTTTTTAGTTGAAAATTCAACGATTATGAATAAAATAAACTTTTTTGATGAAAATTAAACTATTTTGTTGTAAAATTAAACTATTTTGTATCAAATTCGTCTTTTCAGTTTGAAAATTCAGTGTTTCGTGGAAAACTCGTCTTTTGGGGTTAAAAATTCAATTATTTTAGTAGAAAATTCAATTATTTGGTTGAAATCTAACTTTTAAATTGAAAATTCAACTGTTTTGTGGAGAATTTGCCTTTTTGGCTTAAAAATTATATAATTTGGTTCACATTTTTTTTTCTCTTTGCTGAAAAATCTTTCTTTGTAGAAAATTAAATTCGTTTGTTGAAAATTTGCCTTTTTGGTTTGACAATTCATGTATTTTGGTAGAAATGTTATCTTTTTTGTTACAAGATGCTGCTGAAATATCAACTATTCCATTTCTCGTTCAGAATTGATTTTTTTTTTTTTTTTTGAAGAATCATTATTTTCGTTCAAAAATTATTTTATCAGTTAAAAAGCTCGTCTCTTCAGTAGAAAAGGAAGCTATTTTGTGGCAAATCCATTTTTTTTTTGGTTCAAAATAATTTTTTAGAACTGAAAATTTAATGATTCCATTTTTTGTTGAAAATTGATTTGATGGAAAGTAACTTTCTTGTTGAAAATTCGTCTTTTTGGTTTAAAAATTCTATTATTTTGGTAAAAAATTCAACTGTTTAGTTAAAATTTAAGTTTTTGGTTGAAAATTTGTATTTTTGGGTGGAAAATTTAACTATTTTGTAGAGAATTCTTGGACTTGAAAATTCAACATTTTAGGATGAAATTTTTTTCTCTTGACTGAAATATCTTTCTTGGTAGAAAATCCGCCTTTTTAGTTTGGAAATTCATCTCGTTTGGTAAAATTTTTATCTTTTTTGGATAACAGTGCAACTGTTTCGTTAAAAATAATTCTGTTTTGGTTGGAGATTTCGAACATTCTTTTTTGTGGAAAATTAATTTTGTTAACTGAGAATTTAGCTATTTCATTTTTGGTTGAAAATTTATCTTTTATATTTGAAAATTTAACTATTTCCTTTAAAATTTATATTTTTTATTTGAAAATTCAACCATTTTGTTGAAAATTCGTCCCTTTTGTTTGATAATTAATTTTATTGTTGTGGAAAAACCAACTATTTGGTTGAAAATTCAATTACTTGGTAAAAGTCTTCTTTTGTGGTGGAAAATTTGACTGATTTCATGAAAATTCGTCTTTTTGGTTGTAGTGTAATCTTTTTTGTTTCAAAATTCGACCATTTGGTTGAAAAGTCATCATTGTAGTTTGAAAGTTCAACTATTTCCTCGTAAATGCAACTTTTTGGTTCGAAATAAATTTGTGCCGTTGAGAATTCAACTATTTGAGTGGAAAATCATCTTTCTTGTTAGAAAACGAACTTTTTTGTTGAAAATCCATCTATTCAGATTTATAATTCAACGGCTACGAAACATTTTTTTGTAGGCGCATAGCGCCTACTTTGACTAATTTTTATTGATATGAAATGATACCTTGGGAGCGTCATCTTTCTTGAGATCCATCGTGTATATTATTCCGGGTGTCAAGAACGACGTGAACTGGTAGAATATCTCAGAGTACTTTTTATCGCCAGAAAACCCTGCGACAGTTCCAACATCAAGTGGGAAAGTTCTCACCAATTCCCCGGATTTCAAGCTATGCAATTGCAGAACGTCCTAAGAAGAAACGATTATTGCTCCGTAATTTTTGTTTTCGAAGAAAATTTTGATTCTCTGGATATATAGTTATATACCTTAACATCCTGAATGTAACTAACAACAAATTTATCAGTATCTACAGCCATCGCCCAATCTAAAACATTATGTGAATGTTCGGGTAACAAATCAGTCCACTTGTCCTCCGTGTAGTTCAGTAAGTCTATGGCTATCAGCTTATAATTAGGCGCATTTTTATTGGTTCGGAATATTGCCTTTGTACCATCGTTCGTTATGTACTACAAAAAAAATTAAAATGAATTTAAAAACTCTAGAAATGGCGAAGATTTATAAACGATGGAAAGACTTATACTAACATCATAGTCTGCCTCCATTTTTTCCACGATTGGAGTCAAATTCAATTTACCCTTAATTTCCGCGCCAGGTTTCAATTCAGTGAAGAACACCAGATTATCATTGCAGTCTTTCATTGGTGTAACAATCAACCACTTGCCACAGTCAGATACTTCAGCATTTCTGGAAGTATGAAGAAACTTTACATTTTTTATTCCTTTACTTTTATTACTTATTTGTGTGCACAAACCGACTCCACACTAAAGAAAAAAAAAATAATAAAAGAAAAACTCCTTCTTATATAATCTAATACCAGGCTTCACAGTGATCCTAAAGAACATTTTAAGCGAAACAAGGAACTTAAAATAGAAAAATAGGAGAGTTTTGGAGGACTCCAGAAAGTATGTACATAAATTACAATAAATACACATACAGGCCTCGGACTTGCTTTAGATATAAAAAAAGTGTCAAAATAGTGTCGTAAAATTTATCAAGTATTACAAATGAACTTCAATGTTTATTTAAAATGTCATTCTTTAGTCTATAAATGATCAAAATTCCTATTGTGTTGAAATTTAACTTTTTTGTTGAAAATTCGTCTTTTTGGTTTAAAAATTCAACAATTTTCTTGAGATTTTCTTTTTTTATTGACTTTTTTATTCGAAATTGATCTTTTTTTAGTTTAAAAATTCAACGATTTAGTTACAAATTTTGAGAAACGAAAAAAATATATAAACTAAAAACTAATCAAATAAAATTTGGACTAATATTACATCCATTGTTCAAATTACTTTATGGAAAATTTATGAAATTTGTTGAAAATTCATCTTTTTGATAGAAAATGTAAGTATTTGGTGAAAATTCAACTATTTTGTTGAAGACTCACCTTTTTGGTTTAATAATTTAACATTTTGGTTGCATTTTTTTTCTTGATTGGCAAATTTTTTACTGAAAATTCAACTATTTTATGGAAAATTCATCTCTATCTGTAAAAAATTTCGTCTTTTTTGGTTAAAAATGCAACTGCCTGGTTAAAAATTAATCTGTTTCGGTTCAAAATGAACTTTTTTATTGAAAATTAATTTTTTTGTCAAAAATTCACATTTTCGGGTTGAAAATTCAAATGATTTGTAGAAAATTCAACAATTTGGTAGAAAATTGAACTATTTGATTAAAAATGTATGTATTTTGTTGAAAATTCTACTTTTTTGGTCGAAAATCAATACTTTGGTTAAAAATGCAACTGTTTGGTTACAAATTAACCAGTTTTAGTTAAGGATTGAAATATTTTGTGGAAAATACGTTTTTGTTTGTTAAATCAAACTGTTTATTTTATTTAAAAATATTTTTGGTTGAATTATCAACAAAAAATTTGAAGATTTCAAAGATTTAGTTACAAATTTTGAGAAACGAAAAATATATAAACTAAAAATTAATCAAATAAAATTTGGACAAACATTACATCCATTGTTTAAATTATTTAATTTAAAACGTATGTAATTTGTTAAAAATTCATCTTTTTGATAGAAAATGTAAGTATTTGGTTGAAAATTCAACTGTTTTGTTGAATGCTCATTTTTTTTTACTTAATAATTTAACATTTTGGTTGCATTTTCTTTCTCTACTGACAAATTATTTTTTGTTTTGAAAAGTCAACTATTTTGCTTAACATTCATCTTTTTAGTTTGAAAATTCATCTCTTAACTGCACAAATATAATCTTTTCTAGTAGAAAATCAATTTTTCGGTTAAAAATGCCACTGTTTGGTTGAAAATGAATCCGTTTTAGTTGAGGATTAAAGTATTTTGTTAAAAATTCGTCTTTGTTTGTTAAATCCAACTGCTTTTTATTTTAAATTAAAATATTTTTTTGATCAATTATGAACTATTAAATTTTTTTGTTGAAAATTCATATTTTTAAGTTAAAAATTCAACTCCGTGGTTGAAAGTTGAACTACATTTTAAAATTTTCTTTTTTCTGTTGAAGATTCATAATTTTATTTGGTAATTAGATTTTTTTGTTGTTGAAAATTATTCTATTTACTCAAAATTGAACTATTTTGTTTTAAATTAAACTGCTTTGCCGTAAATTTGTGTTTTTTTTTAACGAAAATTAATCTGCCTCATTGAAAAATGACCTATTCCATTTTTTTTTCGAAATTTATCTTTTTTAGTTTAAAAATTCAATAATTTAGTTAAAAATTGATTTAATTTGATGAAAATTAGTCTTTTTTGTGAAAAATTCAACTATTTGGTTAAAAATTTATGTATTTTACTGAAAATTCTCTTTTTTCTAGTAAAACATTTATCTTTTTGTTTGAAAATTAAAGTAATTGATTGAAAATTTAAATATTTGGTTGAAAAATATTGAATCCATATGTAAATCCACGTTCGAAAAATTGTAAGTTTCTATTTCAAAATGTATTTGTGTAACTTCAATCATAATTTATTACTGACAAGTAAAAACGATTTATTCTCGGATTTATTAAATTATGAATTGAATATAAATTATGTCCAGTGGATTAACGCATCCTTTCTTGTAAATTTAAACTGCAAAATCCAATAATTATTATAAGAAAACTAAATATGCTAGAAAACAAATCATAACTTTAAGAATTTGAAGTTCTAATATAGCATTTACAAAATTCAAATTCACAAGTTTTTGTACAGCACCCTAAATGGACTTCTAAGGGTCAAGAATAAAAAGGGGATTTTTAGAGGAAACAGGAGGCAGGCTCTGAAGCCTGAAATGCTTACATTCTCCAGAGAGGATTTTCGGGGAACTCAACAACAAGAACGTCCTCTGATTGGGGAGTACCGATCCTGTGATAATACAGTTTCTGATTCTCATTCGAGTTTGTTTCCGATCCATCGGTAGTTTTCTGATCTGGATAACGACCGTAGAAAACCCCGAGGTTGTCGTGTGTCCAACTTATGGAAGAATATCTTACTTGTTCCAGGACTTCGGAGTACTTCTCACCTGTGAGAAATATAAAATTCACGTTAAACCAGGCTCTGATATTTTTATTACCGAATTGACTCATACCTCCTTGAGGAATGTGTGTTCAATCGTACCAGTCTTTGTATTCATAAAATGAATTTTATTCCAATCGGATCCGCTAGCCGACAATCCGTAGGCAAAGATATTACCATCCTCACTGAATTTACTCTGGGCAATAGATATGGTTCCATCATCAGATAACGAATTAGGGTCTAAAAATACTTTTGGTTCTCCATTCAAACTATCTTGCACGTACAAAACACTGAAAATATACAATTATTAGTTTAGTCATACGTTGAGGCCATTAGTAGATTTTTCCAGGGTGCACGCCTCGGGCTCACTTCAGAGTGTAAAAATAGTGTCATAACATTTGTCAAGCAATAAACTGATATATTAATGGATATAAAGAATATAAGGATGTGCGGTGTGAAATAGAACAATTTTTTATTACATTAAATTTTTTCTTTTCAAATTATTGTACGATTTTTAATTTTTTGGTTAAATTCTAGTACTCAAAAAAAACAATACATAGCACACCTTATACAGAATTTAATAAATAACTTTAATTAAATTTTTTTCTAGAAGTAGTTCGGAGAAATAAAAATGTGGTCAGAAGATTAAAAAGGTGTTATTTTTGTGATAATACCTATTCGGTATTTAGTTTTACAAACCTACAAATTGATCATTTCTTCAAGGCCTAAAACGTTGCGTACAATGGAATATTAACTTGAGTTTTTAAAACAAAATTTCCACCTTTCTAACCTATTATTTTAAAAGTATTAAAAATGAACTTCAACGTTTATTTAAAATGTTATTCTTTACTCTGTAAATGATCAAAATTTCTATTGATCATAGGCCTCACAGTCTCTCCCCTTCTTCTAATTTTTCCACTTAAATGCAAAGTGAGTTAACGGAACCCAATAAGAAAATCCTGCTATTTTTTGTTAAAAGTACATTCTTTTCTTTGAAAAGTCGACTATTAAATTTTTGGTTAAGAATTCATCTTTTTTGCTTAAAAATTGTATTAGTTGAATTTTAAAAAAAAATGTTCATTTTAAACCAAGAAAGACAATTTTTTTATCAAAAAGGATGAATTTTCAAGCAAAAAAAAAACGATTTTTTTTAGAATACCAAATAATATGATTTTTTAATTCAAAAGGTAGGATTGTCTACTCAAAAAGTCGAATTTTCGATAAAAAAAAGATTAATTTTCATCAAAATAATTAAATTTTCAACAAAAAAAATCTTCAACCAAATAGTAGAATTTTTAACCAAGAGATGAATTCTATACCAAAAATATAATAATATACTTTTCAAACAAAAATAATACTAAGAGTTTCAACCCGAAAAGTTCAATTTTCAACGAAAAAATTAATTTTCAAACAAGAAAGATGATTCTTTTACCAAAAAAGGTGAATTTTCAATCCAAAAGGGCCATTTTTCAATTTAAAACATTTGAATTTTCGACCAAAAAAGATTATTTTTTTAACAAACTAGTGGTATTGTTGACGTAAAAAGATTAATTTTAAACCAAATAGTCGAATTTTCAAACTAAAAAGACTAAACTCTAACCAAAAACCTAATGTTTGAATTTTCTAGCCAAAAGGAAGAATAGTTTTAGAAAACAATTTAAATTTCAACAAAAAAGTTCATTTTAAACCAGGGAAAATGACTTTTCAACCAACAAAAATGAATTTACAATCTGAAAGGACGAATTTTCTATCCAAAAAAGTTTAATTTTCGATCAAAAAATATTAATATTCATAAAGACAATTAGATTTTAAATCAAATAGTAGAATTATTAACCAAAGGAGATGAATTCTGAATCAAAAATATAACAATAGATCTTCAACCACAAAAGAATACTTAGAATAGAAGAACACCACCTGAAAAATTTTCAAGCCAAAAAAGCGACATTTTTAGATGACAGTTGAATTTTCAATAAAAAAGTTCATTTTCTACCAAGAAAGATGACTTTTCTATCAAAAAAGATGAATTTTCAATCGAAAAGGACGAATTTTCTATCCAAAAAATTTGAATATTCGACCAAAAAAAAGGATTTTTTAACAAAATAGTGGAATTTTTGACACACATGGATGAATTTTTAATCAAATGGTTGAATTTTCAAACAGAAAGGATTAAACTTTATTCATAAACTAAATAGTTTAAATCTCAAGCCAAAAAGACCATTCTTTTTAGTAGACAGTAGGATTTCCAACAAAAAAGATCATTTTAACCAGGAAAGATGACATTCTAACAAAAAAGATGAATTTTCAATCCAAAAGGTCGAATTTTCTAACCGAAGAAGTCAAATTTTCAACCAAAATAGATCAATTTTCAGCAAAAAAATTAAATTTTCAATCAAATAGTAGAAATTTTTACCAAAAGAGATGAATTCTGAACCAAAAATATAATAGTAGACTTTTGAATCAAAAATAATGAACTTTCAATGAAAAATAGTTTGGTTTTCTTATTTGTTTCAATGAATTCAGTTTACAATTAAGCGAAAAAACGAGAAAAAGGGAAAGTTTCTTGAAGACAGGGGGAGATAGAGGAATTCTTTAAAAAGAGGGGAATAGGGGAAAGAATATTAAGTCTGTAAATAGAATAAAATACCTTTGGTTCTGAAGACCTGTGTTTTTGTAGAAATAGTATTTATTTCCATGCCTAGTCGGGCAGGAATATTTTGGAAAGTCCCAGAGCTGTTTCAGACGATCATGTATGGCTTCCTTCGCAGGACATGAGGCCAAGTAGGGCGTAGTAATTGCATTTTGGGCCTCGACGAAAGCTTTAGTTTCCTCAGAGTCTGGATCCTCAAGCCATCGATAGGGATCAGCGATCTAAAGTTTATAAATTTGTATGCAATGGATACATAATACACGGAAAATGAGTAACTATTTTTTTTTTTAATAATTAACTAATTTTTCTGCTTCATTTCAAAAATATTCTACATTTAGCAATATTGCAGAAAAGTTCCTATACGCAGAAGCTGAGGAAACACTTTCAGGGTTGCTACAAAATCCCAATTTCGAAATTCCCTGAATTTTCTCCAACCAATATTTTATTTTCTCTGACTGTTATAAATTTTCCTTTCATATATAAAAACAACCTTAAACCGAGGATATCAATAATTATAATGCTAAAAAATATATGCACTTTCGACCAAATAGTTGATATTTCAACTGAAAAAGAAATAAAAAAAGAAATGAATTTTCACCCAAAAGACGATTTTTCAACAAAATAAATAAATTTTAAACTAAGAAATATACATTTTGTAGCAAAAACGGAAGTTACATTTTCAAGTTAAAAAAAAAAAAAGAAACAAATTTTGAACAAAATAGTTACATTTTTAACCAAATAGTTGAATATTCAACCAAGAAGATTAAAATTCTATACCCGGAAGATTAATTTTCTACGAAGATGAATGTTTGTCAAAAGTACATGAATTTTCAACCAAATAGTTAAATTTTAAAAACAACAAAAAAACTAATTTTAAACAAAATAGTTCAATTTTAGACCAAATAAATAATTTTTCAACCAAAAAGATCAATTTTCAACCAAGACGATAAATTTTCTACACAAAAAGATGAATTTTTAACAAAATACATAAATTTTCAACCCAAAAAGATGAATACTCTACGAAACATGTAATAGTTAATATTTCCACCAAAAAAGACGAACTTTGAACCAAATAGTTAAATTCTCAACAAAAGCAGATTAATTTTAAACCAAAAAGATAAATTTTCTGTAAAAAAAGAATAATTTTCAACAAAATAGTTAAATTTTAAACCAAATAGATGAATTTTGAACTAAAATTATGAATCTTCAACAACAACGAATGTGGATTTTTAACAAAATAATTTTTTTTTTCAAAAAATACAAAGTTTCAACAAAAAAGTTAAATTTTCAACCAAAGAGATAAATTTCCAGCCAGGAAGATTAATATTCTATCAAGAAAGATAAATTTTCAACAAAATACATTAATTTTTAACAAAATAGTTTAACTTTTTAACAAAAAATGAATTTTCAAATGATGAAGCCTCAACCAAAAGAAATTAATTTTTAACCAAATATGTAGTTGAATTTTCGACCAAAAAGATGATTTTTCTACCACAAAAGTCGAATGTTCAAACCAACAGTTGAATTTTCAACTTACAAAGATGCATTTTTAACCAAATGATCGAATTTTCAAACAAAAAATATTCAAATTCAACCAGAAACCAATGTTTAATCACATAGTTGAATTTTCAAACAAAAAGATGAATTTTCTACCAAGAAGATAAATTTTCTACCACAAAAGTAAAATTTTCAACAAAATACATAAATTTGCAACCAAATAGTTTAATTTTTAAATAAAGATGATGAATTTTCGAGCAAACATGGAATAGTTAAATTTTCAATTAAAAACATTAATTTTCAAGAAAAAAAAAGACTTTTCTACAAAAAAGATAGTTTTAACTAATAAAATTACTTTTCTAATAAAAAAGATGAATTTTTAACAAAATACATGATTTTTCAACAAAATAGTTGAATTTTTAACAAAAAGGATGAATTTTTTACCAAGAAGATAAATTTTCTACCACAAAAGTAAAATTTTCAACAAAATACATAAATTTGCAACCAAATAGTTGAATTTGTAAATAAAGAAGATGAATTTTTAACCAAACATAGAATAGTTAAATTTTCAATTAAAAAATTAGATTACAAAAAGAAAGAATTTTCTACTAAAAGAGACTAATTTTCAACAAGATAGTTGAATTTTAAACCAAAGAAATGAATTTTCAACTAAAAAAATAGTTTCAACTAATGAGATTACTTTTCTACCAAAGAAGACGAATTTTTAACAAAATAGGTGAATTTTCAACCAAGAAGATTAACATTTTGCCAAAAAAGATAAATTTTCAACTAAATAGCGCACGGTGAGCCTCAACCACTTTAACCTAAAAAAGATATTACAAAAAGTTTTTTTGCGGAATATTATTCTTGCATAGTATGCACATATTTTGCGAAAAAAATCGTGGAAGCGCTTTTTTTCAGAATAAACTTTTTTTATTGAGAAACAAAAATTTTGTAATAAAAAACTTTTTTTGCTCTGAGATTGTTAAAAGTTAAATATAGAGTCAAGTTTTACAAATTTTGCTATAAAATTACATCGGTTAAATCTACAAAGGGTTATATATTCCTTGTGCAAAGGGTTAATAAAAAATTATATTACTGGACTTTTTTTTTTTACAAAATATTCTCCTAGGTCGGTGTTCGGATACTTTTGATAAGCAATGTAAAAAATCGTGAAAGCGCTTGAAAAAAAAACAACATTTTTATTCTCATATTTTTTTAATTTCTGGATTTCAAATATAATAGGATTTTTTCGCTTAAAAGCCAAGTAAAAAATTATTACGAATTTTTTTACAAAATGAGAACTGTATAATCTATAGAGGTTTTTGTATATTTGAAAAAAAAAAAACTTTTATCACAGCAATAGTTATTGGAACATTTGTTTAATCACCCGTTCATCTCTGGTTGTAATTAAATGATGCTGGCATGATTTTAAAAATAAAAAAAAGTTAATGAAAAAATAAAAGCTTGCAACTTGAAAAAAAAATTTTTGAAGAAAGTTGTAGTGGGAAATTTTTTGTTGGTTTGAAAAGTTACTTTTATGGCAACGTAAAACAGTATCCAATAAATATCATCTAACATCAAGAATCTTTCGGTTAAAGTTGGTTGAGTACATATTTGCATTTTCAATCTAAAAAGATGCATTCTCAACAAAAAATGTAATAGTTGAATTTTAAACCAAGATTTTTCAGTAAATAAAGAAAAAAATATCCAAAATGTTGAATTTTCATGCCAAAAAGACGATTTTTCTACTAAACATTTGAATTTTTCAACAAAGCAATAAAATTAACTTCTCGCCAATTTCCCGATTCTTTCAGGATTTCACTGAAATTCCTTGACTTTCCCGGTAGTCCAGGCGCTCTATGAAATTTCGCGCAGAAAATGCAGAATTTTTTTTTTTTAATTTGGACTAGCTTTCCGTGCTGGTTACAAGTCTGTTGATTGCTTCACAAAAATTGTGTCTAATGCCTGAAGTTTAAAACTATTTTATTTATGTTCTCTCATTTTGCCATTATTTTCCACCACAGACTGCGTCAAATCTTCTTGCATAATCAGTCACCATGTTCAACAACAAAATAAATACATTGTCTCGTAAACTTTATGACAAATAGTACAGCTCTGTACTTGATGTAAATTTCAGCTTTGTATGTTTAAAATTGCAGTAGCAGTAATTATTTGTTTGAAATATTATTTCCGCCCCCCCCCCTCGAAGTACATGTTTTTTTGTGGAAAATCTGTAGAAAAATAGCACCCATCGAATGAATTTTATTCCCATTCCATAAAGTAAAAATTGACAGAGTTGATTCATTTTTATGAAGAAAAAACATACAGTCTTTTTGAAGTTACTTTTATGCAATTTAATGATAAAAATTCGTTTTGTCGCTAAGTGTACTTGATAACACAACTCCTGCAGAGGACAATAAACACTTTATTTGATATATTATTGGCCAAACGTGTGAAAATTTATGTTGCAGAATAGTCATTTTTTTTGTAACAAATGCGTTTTCATGAAAGCTAATAATTATGTTGAGCTGAAGTTTTGCACACTTTTTAAGAGTGTCAAGGGGCACATTTTCTGGGGATGACTGAAAAATCCCGAAAAATAAAATTCCCAACACTGTAAAATTTTCGAATAATAAAATTCCTGAATTATAAAATTCCCGAATAATTAAAAAAAAAGGTTCATCCAGAAATATATTTTTTGCAATTATTGTTATTTTAAATTCAATCAATAATTTTACAAATAAATTCGGGAATTTCCAGTCAAGAATTTCATTATTCGGGAATTTTCAAATTCGGTAATAATATTATAAACTGTAAGGAATTTTATTATTTGGGAATTTACTAATTCGGAAATTTCATTATTAGGGAATTTTCCAATTCGGAAATTTAATTATTCGAAAATAATTTTTCGTTTGCTTGATTATGGCAAAAATAATGGCATATTTAAAAAAGGCAGTTTCGGACAGTTTTTATTTTATTTTTTTTCAAATAAACGAATGAACGAATCTTAACGTACGACCCGTCATATTGTAGATATTTGCGAACTCTACATGTTTTAACTAAACTTTTTTTCTAACAGACATACAGGTTCGTTGCAATAAACGGAAAACCTGTTTTTGCTATTTTTAACGATTAGCACACAGATAACACACAGTGTTACCTTTTTTCATAGGGCGCCTAGAATAATTAACTTCCAACCAAATAGATGATTTTTCAACCAAGAAGATTAACGTTCTACAAAAAAAAATCAAGAAAAATGCAATTTTAAAATTTCCAGATAAAAAGATTAAATAAAACAAAAAAATCTACAAAAAAGTTTAATTTACAACCAAAAATATGAATTTTCTACCAAAATAATTGAATTTTTAACCCAAAAACGAAGAGTTTTTAACCAAACAAATAAACTTTCAACTAACAAATATCAATTTTCAAGCAAACAGAATAGTTCCATTTTCATTTAAAAATTTAATTACCAAACAAAAAAAAATACGAATTTTCAAAATGTATTTTTAATAAAATACATGAATTTTCAACAAAATAGTTAAACTTTTAAACAAGAAACGAATGATCAACTTAAATGATAAAGTTTCACAACAAAAAATGAAATTTTAAAGCAAATAGTTGAATTTGCGACCAAAAAGTCGGATTTTCAACAAAATACATGAATTTGCAACCAAATAGTAGAATTTTAAAATAAAGAAGATAAATTTTCAACAAAATATTGGATAGTCAAGTTTTCAGTTTAAAAAATTAATTTGCAACAAAAAAAAAAGAATTTTCTGCAAAAAAGTTTAATTTACAACCAAAAATATGAATTTTCTACCAAAATAATTTAATTTTTAACCCAAAAACGACGAGTTTTCAATCAAATAAATGAATTTGCAACTAAAAAAAAGATACATTTTTAAGCAAATAGAATAATTACATTTTCAGTTAATAATAACTTAACTGCCAAACAAAAAAAATACGAATTTTCAAGCTGTATTTTTAATAAAATACATGAATTTTCAACAAAATAGTTAAACTTTTAAACAACAAACGAATGATCAACTTAAATCATAAAGTGTCAACAACAAAGAATGAAATTTTAAGCAAATAGTTTAATTTGCGACCAAAAAGTCGAATTTTCAACAAAATATATGAATTTGCAACCAAATAGTAGAATTTTAAAATAAAGAAGATAAATCTTCAACAAAATATTGAATAGTCAAGTTTTCAGTTAAAAAAATTAATTTGCAACAAAAAAAAAAAAAGAATTTTCTGCAAAAAAGTTTAATTTACAACCAAAAATATGAATTTTCTACCAAAATAATTGAATTTTTAACCCAAAAACGACGAGTTTTCAATCAAATAAATGAATTTGCAACTAAAAAAAAGATACATTTTTAAGCCAAAATGGAAGTTAGATTTTTAGTTAAAGAATTAATTACCAAACAAGAAATAACGAATTTTCAACAGAATAATTGAATTATCAACTAAACAGATAGTTTCAACTCATGATACTACTTTTCTATGCAAAACGTCGAATTTTTAACAAAATAAGTGACTTTTCAACCAAATATATTTGCAATCAAGAAGATTAATGTTCTGCCAAAAAAGATCAATTTTCAACCAAATAGCGGAATTTTCTACAAAACAGTTGAATTTTTTTACCGAAAAAAGGGTTTTCAACTAAAATAATGAATCATCAACAAAAAAAAAATAATTTTCAACAAATTAGTTTCACTTACAACTAAGTATTTGCATTTTCGACCAAAAAAATATGAGTTCTCAACAAAAAATGTGATAGTTGAATTTGCAAACAAGATTTTTTAGTAAATGAAGAAAAAAAATACTATCCAAAACGCTGAATTTTTATAGCAAAATGACAAATTTTCTACAAAACAGTTGAATTCTTAAACCGGAAATATCAATTTTCAACAAAGTAAGTAAATTTCTTGAAAATTACCTGACTCAGGTTTTCTCCTGACCTGTAGCAACCCTGACTTTTCACAACACACACAGAAAACACGCAAAATAATTTTAAGACATATGCAGATAAATAATTTAGTACCGGGAAGCGGTTATAATGTTCTAATCTTGTCAAATAAATCAAAAAACTAACCTCAACTCCATGATAATTTTCGACGACCGTTGTGTCTCGGCGTGCTTCAGGGTATTTAAATTTCATTACAGTACTTGGCATAATTCTAATCTTATCAAAATTGGTTTCAGGAAGCTGAAAGACAATTTAAAACAAAAATTACACAAAAAATGGAAGGGAAAATACGAAATCAGAACATAACCTCAAAAACTCGGTTGACAAAAGTATAAACTGAAATATCGTACCCGTGAGACCGTTGAAGTGTCGCGGCGAACTTTATAAAGGTTCTTCTGTAAACTAGGATTATTTTTTTCCAACTTTAAATAACTTGCGATTGTTTTAAATAAAGAACTTTTATGGTTTAGTTTACGAAAATTGGCTGTGAGCATGGATGGAGACGGAGACGCTGCCACCACGTAGACAGACATTTTTCCCTGGTTTTCTTGATTTGGCAACACTGAAAAAATTTAAAAATGGAACAGTTTCTTGGAAGTGGAATTCGTTAATCGTTATTCTTCAATTGTTTTGTATTTTTATAAAAGAGCATGAAAAATGTTTTTCGAAATGTAGAAAAAATGTAAAAGAATAGATTTGTGTAAATAAGGGAAAAGGAAAAAAAAATCAAGGCAATCGTGAGTATTTTTAATTCAAGTCACCCAAAAATTTGAAGTCAGTTTTTCAGGGTTGAGAGAATTTCGGTATTCTAATTTCGCATAACCTCAATTTGGTTTACTTTTTTTTTTGGAGGGAAATTCACGTAGGATGTTCTAAATTGTAATTTTCGGATTAAATTAACTAATGATTTTTATTATAAAAATTATTAAAAAATAAAAAACTGGATAATTTCACCGAAATAATTTGCGTCGAAATACAGGTATTTCTGTCGAATGAATAATTTTGTAAGAATAAAAATTCAGACTAATAATACGTATTATATTTCATGCTTTTGTAAAATAATGCGCACGTTTAATATAAAAAAATATACTTACAATTCACTGTGATAGAAAGAAATAACAATAATACAGAAATAAATAATGTCAAACGTGCCATAATTTTAATTTATGATTCACCACTTTATACTTTATGTAAAATAAAATAATAAGCACGTGGTCTAGACAATGATACTGAAAAACTCACAAATTTTTCTACATTAATTCAGAGAATAGAAAAAAACAAGTAATATTTTCACTTGAAAAGTTTATACTGTTTATATTATTTCCCTATGCAAAAAAATCACATCACACAAATGAATCTTAAATCTGAATGAAATCACTCAGTTTTTTTTTTCGTTGCCGAGATTTTTCAAGTTCTATTTTCGACTAAACTTAACGCATGCGCGGATTGAAAAAAGCAGTTTTTTTAGAATATAAATTAATTTTCAACTAACAAAGATCAATTTACAAGAAAAAATGGAATAGTTACATATTCATTTAAAAAATTAATTGCAAAAAAAATATTCAACAAAATAGTTCAACTTTCAAAAAAAGAAGACGAATTGGCAACAAAAATGAAATAGCTAAATTTCCAGTTAAAAAAAAATTAAATTAAAAAATTGGCAACAGAGTAGTCAAATTTTCAACCAAAAAGGTAAATTTCCAGCCAGGAATATTAATTTTTTACCAAGAAAGAACATGATGAAGCTTCGGTAAAAAAAATTAATTTTTAACCAAACAGTTGAATTTTCGACTGAAAAGCTGAATTTCTACCACAAAAGTCGAATTTTCAACATAATAATACATGAATTTTTAACCAAATAGTTGAATTCTCAAATAAAGACAATAATTTTTCAATCGAACACGGAATAGTTCAGTTTAAAAAATTGATTTTCACAAAAAAAAGAAGAATTTTCTTGAAAAAAGTTGAATTTACATCCAAAAGTATGAATTTTCTTCAAAATTACTTGAATTTTTAACCCCAAATACGATTTTTTAACCAAATTAATTAATTTCAACTAACAAATATCAGTTTTCAAGAAAAAATTGAATATTTACATTTTCATCAGAAAAATTAATTGCCAAACAAACAAAAAAAATCTGCCCGCTGTGCGGGCACATTCTCATCGCGCACGGATCGCTTCGCTCGCTAGTTTGAGCGCGCCTAGGGAGCGCGACTGTTGGTTCTCGCGCTTCGCGCTCGATGATGTGTTTACCTCGCGTTACGCGCTCAGTCTTTGTATTTCCCCCACGTTTCTTCCCGGACCTTTTAAAATTAAAGGTCAAATCATGGACAACTGTAATTTGGTGATTGTGACTTCTCTGTTGTTAAGGCTCCTTTGACTTTAACGAACACATTCTCATCACGTATCTCGTGCTTCGCACTCGATTTTGTCCATAATCTGAACTTTTCTACACTATGTTCAACACTATTATATCAAATATATATCATATTTATTTCTGTATCTCAAGCTGGTTTATCACGGACACTACCGGGTTGATATATGGGCTATTTGAGCGCTGTATTATGCCCAACTTTATCATTCTCTGTATCTGTTGGTCCACTTTATCTCGATGCGCCATGGGGATGAGGTAGCTACATCCGACAAACGGTTTGCATCTTTAGTATGTAGCACATTGTAGGAGGCTACTACTCTTGTAGAAGGCCGGGCTCTCGACGAAACACACGCCTATGTCTCCGTAGAATCTCGCCGAGTTTTTCTCTCTCCTGCATCGTGATGCCTTGATTGTCATCAATTTTTAATTTAATCTCATCCTGTGTTTTTTCCAAAGGTAGTTTTACTGTTACACTCTTCTCCTCCATGCACTGTTCATTGGTCCCTTGGTCTTCAATGATGATTGATTCGAGCGCACGCAGACTTAAATTTTCATTTGTCTCCTCTCTGCCTTCATCTTGTAGAATTCTTGTAGAATGCTAATTGGACGACGGTGTTTGGCAGTTGTATGTCCGCGTGAATTTGTCACGTTAGACGGACTGCCTTGCCCACCAGGGTTCCTGCCACCACTACACCTTCCAATGGCAAGCAAGGATACCGCTGGAATCTCTCCTTGTTACCATTGAAAAACTCCTCGGATATGCAGTTAATCTCGGCACCTGTGTCGATAAGTGCCTTTGTCAAGATTCCTGCCACCTGTATGTTGGCCGTGTACCACTTGGACTTTCTTCTCTTCATTATTACTTCAGATTCTTCCGTGAGATCTTCTGGAGTATTTGTCAGCATATGTGGCGTCCTGCTGTTCTCGGTATCATCTCTCACAAGCGTCATTCATGTTGTCCGGGGTTGCAGGCCTTAGCCTTCTATCCAGATCCTCTTGTTCGCTACTGCTGCCATCACTGGACGTTTTCGCATTGCGCGACGACCTGAGATTATTTTTACTCATATTGGGATTTGATTGTCGAGTCATAAAATGTCTGTAACCGCACATTCCGTAGAACAATGTTTTTCTTACTACACTGATTTGAGTTACACTTTGTTTACCAATTCAATTGTTTATGGGTCACTTTTCCACTCTTTCGTAATGGGACATTTGTATGAAAACGGACAATTCAAAGTTTCACTCACTAAGAAAACACGTCGTTTCCAGGTTCTAATCGCGGTGTATCTGCCGTGGAATATGAATACCGATTCGTTTTCAAGAGTGATTACTTGATTAAGTTCGTTTATAACGGTGTACACTTCACGACGAAAGATTTTTGTCTTGTAGACTACCGTAACGTGTCCTTCGCACTCGATAATCAAAATATATAGTTCATAGGACATACTTTGCGTAGCACTGGTTTCAACTCGTTTTTGCATTCTCAAACGAATGGTTTTTTTTTAACACAAGAATGAAAGAAACACTGTCCTTTTGTATTTTTCTTTCACATACAATTGCAAATGGGTTAAATCAGCACTTATTGACCCATAGTTAGCATACGTTCCGCGAGCCATCTGTCTAAACGCTTCATGCTACGCGTGTCGTTCTCGATTTTCATTCGTTCTAACATGCGATCGAACTCTGCCATATCCTGTGGCATGTTCTTTTGACTTGTAGGCGGTGGTAAATTGA